>CM053505.1:43799028-44390287 GCA_028627145.1 Eidolon dupreanum
AAGGAAGGAAGGAAGGAAGGAAGGAAGGAAGGAAGGAAGGAAGGAAGGAAGGAAGGAATCAAATTGGGAAAGGAAAAAGTACAATTGTCACAATTTGCAGATGACATGATACTATGTATAGAAAACCTAAAGATTCTAAAAACAAACTATTAGATGCAATAAATAAATTCAGTAAAGTTATTGAACAAAAAGTTATTATTCAAAAATCTGTTGCTTTTGTATACACTAATAACAGACTAAAAAAGAGAAATTCAGAAAGTAATTATTTTTATAAATGCATTCAAAAAGAATAAAATACATAAGCATAAATTTAACCAAGGAGATAAAAGAAGTATACTTTGCAAACTATAAGATATTGATGAAAGGAATTGAAGACCCAAATCAATGGAAGAATATACAGTGCCATGGATTGCAAAAATTAATATTATTAAAATGTTCTACTATCCAAATCAATATAAAGGTTCAATGTAATATCTATCAAAATTCCAATAGCCTTTTTCTTTGAACTAGAACATATAATCTTAACATTATATGGAACCACAAAAGACCCTGATTAGTCAAGCAATCTTGAGAAAAAAACAAACAAATTTGGAAGTATTGTACTCCCTGAGTTCTAACTACAATAAAAAACATATGGTAATCAAAAGAGTATGATACTGACACAAAAACAGACACATAGATCAATGAAACAAATTAGAGAGCCTAGAAATAAACCCATGTTTATAGGGTCAATTAATCTATGACAAAGGGGGCAAAAATAAACAATGGTGAAAGATAGTCTTTCAAAAGTTGGTGTTAGGAACACTGAACAGATACATGCAAAAAGAATGAAACTACACTATTTTCCTATACCACACACAAAAATAAACTCAAAATAGCCCAAACACTTAAATTTAAGACCTGAAACCACAAAACTTCTTAAGAAAACATAGGCACTGAAGTCTTTGACATTGGTCCTAGCAACATTTTTTTGGATATGCCCCCTTGGACAAAGGCAGCAAAAAGCAAACTCAAACAAATGAGACTATACCAACATAAAAAAAATTGAATAATGAAGGAAACTATTTTAAAAATGAAAGAGCAACTTATTAAATGAGATAAGATATTTACAAATTATATATCTTATAAGGGGTCAATATCTAAATATACAAAAAACCCATACAATTTAATATAAAAAAAACTGATAATCTAATAAAAATAGACAGAAGACCTGAATAGACATTTTTTCAAAGAGGACATACAGATGGCCAATAGATATATGAAAAGATGCTGAACCTCACAAATCATCAGTGAAATTCAAGTCAAAACTATAATGAGATGTCACCCTGTTCTAATGATTATTAACTACAAAACAGCAAATGACAAGTGATGATGAGGATGTGGAAAAAAAGGAACCTGTTTATGCTGTTAGTGGTATTATAAACTGGTGCAGCCATTATGGAAAACCATGTGGAGATTATTTTAAAAATTGAAAATAGAACTGCCATCTTATCTAGTAATTCCACTTTTGAGTAATTATCTGAAAAAAATTAAAACAATAATTCAAAAAGATATATTCAGCCTTATGTTTATTGCAGTATCTTTGACAATAGTCAAGATATGGCAATAACTTAGGTGTCCATCCTACAGATGAAAGGATAAAGAAGATATATATCATACATGTATATCCACATAATTTCACTTACATGTATGATATATTATATATATGTATGTATGTATACATATACATATATAATATATATAATAAATATACATGTGTATATAAACACATACACACATATATATATATTATATATATTATATATATGTATCCACATACACAATGGAATCTTAGCCATAAAAAAGAATAAAAACTTGCCATTTGCAACAACATAGATGAACCAGGAGTGTATTATGTTAAGTGAAATAACTTGGACAATGAAAGACAAATACCATAAGACTTCACTTATATGTGGAATTTAAAAAACAAAACAAATGAAAAAACAAAGCAAAACAAACAAATTTATAGATACAGAGAATAATCTGATGTTTGCTTATTATGGTGATCATTTTGTGAAGTATATAAATGTTAAACCACTGTGTCGTACACCTGAAATTAATATAATATTGTATGTCAACTGTAAGTAAAAATAAGTTTAAAAAATGAAAATGAAGTTTTACTGAAACAATAGGTAGCATTTACTCAACACTTAGAACTAAAGACAATAAAAAGTTTAGCCTTTGTATTTTTAATAACTTTTTATTTTTAAATTATAGCTGGCATATAATATTAGTTTCAAGTGTACAACATAGTGATTAGACATTTATATAACTTACAATTGAGCACCCCTGCAGATCTGATACTTATCTGACACCATAGACAGTTATTATGGTACTATTGATTATATTCCTTAGGCTATACTTTCACCCCTATGACTACTTTGTAACTACCAATTTGCACTTCTTAATTCCTTCTACTTTTTTACCCCCCCCAACAACCCTCCCATCTGGTAACCCTGAAAATTCCACTATATCTAGGAGTTTGTTTCTGTTTCATTTCTATGGTTATTTTGTTCCTTAGATTTTACATGTAGTTGAATTCATATGACATTTATCTTTTTTAGTCTGACATATTTTACTTACCATAATACCCTCTAAGTTGCCATGTCATTGCAGACGGCAAGATTTCATTATTTTTTATTTTTTTATGGCTGAGTAAATTCCATTGTATATGTATCACCTCTTCTTTATCCATTCACCCATTGATGAACACCCAGTTTGCCTCTATGTCTTAGCTGTTATACACAATGCTGCAATGAACATATGGATAAACATGTTACTCCAAAGTACTATTTTGAGTTTCGAATACATACATAGAAGTGAGATTGCTGGGTCGCTCTTATCTCATGTTATAGCCTTCATTTTAAAGTCTATTTTGTCTAATATAAGTATTTCTATCCCAGATGTTATTTTTTTCATTTTCATGAAATGTGCCTTTTCATTCCTTGACATTCAGTCTGTGTGTGTCATTTGATCTGAAATGAGTTTCTTGTAGGGCAGCATATGTAAGGGTCTTATTTTCTTATCCATTCAGCCACCCTATTTTTTGATTGCAGCATTTGATCCTTTTTCATTTGAAGTAATTGTTTATAGATATGTAGTTATTGTCATTTTATTATTTATATTTTTATTTTTTTTCTTCTTCTTAAAGAAGTCCCTCCAACATTTCCTATAATACTGGCCTGATAAACTCCTTTAGCTTCTTTAGGAAGCTCTTTATCTGTCCTTTGATTCTAAATGATAGCTTTTCTGTGTAGAGTAATCTTGGTTGTAGGTCCTTTCTTTTTATCACTTTGACTATTTTGTGCCAATACCTTCTGGTCTACAAAGTTTCTATTGAGAAATCAGCTGACTGTCTTATGGGAGCTCCTTTGTAGATAACTAATTGCTTTTCTCTTGCTACTTTTAAGAATCTCTTTGTCTTTAACTTTGGCATTTTAATTAAAATGTGTCATGGTGTGGTCCTCTTTAGGTTCATCTAGTTTGGGACTCTGTGCTTCCTGAGTTTGTATGTCTATTTCCTTCACCAGGTTAGGGAATTTTTTCATCATTATTTCTTCAAATAGCTTTTCAATTCCTTGCTCTCTTTCTTCTCCTTCTGGTACCCTTATAATGTGAATGTTGATATGCTTGATGTTGTCCCAGAAACCCCTTCATCTATGTTCATTTTTCCCCACATTTATTGAAGTATAATAGACAATTAGTTGCTCATATTTACATTATGCAATTTAATGAGTTTTTTTCAATTATAGTTGGCCTACAATAACATATTAGTTTTAATTGTACAGCATAGAGATTAGAGATCTATATAACTTATTAAGTGGTCACCCCATTAAATCTATTACCCCTCTTCCCCCTTACATATTTTTTACAATGTCATTGTCTATTTGCCTTATGCTACACTTTAAAACTCCATGACTATTTTGTATCTATCCATTTGTACTTCTTAATCCCTATGCCCTTATTCATCATCTTCCCCAACCTCCCTCCTATCTAATAGCCCTCAAAATATTCCCTGTATCTATGAGTTTGTTTCTGTTTTTGTTGTTGTTGTTGTTTATTTTGTTCTTTAGATTCCACATGTACAGGAAATCAAGAGATATTTGTCTTTCCCTATCTGACTTACTTGATTCAGCACAATACCTTCTAGGACCATCAAAGCAATATCTTTTCAATCCCCTAACTTTTAGTCTCTGTGTGTTTTTTTAATATGAAATGAGTCTCTTGTAGGTAGCATATGAGGAGTCTTGTTTTCTTATCCATTTAACTTCTCTATCTTTTTGTTGGAGCACTTAAGTCTTTTCCATTTGAGGTACTTGTTGATAGATATGTAGATATTACCATTCTTTATTCATGATTTTGATACATGTTTTTTTCTTCTTAAAGAAGACCCTCCAACAATTGTTGAAATACTGGCTTGGCATTGATGAATTTCTTTAGCTTATTTTCATCTGGGAAGTTCTTTATTTGTCTTTTGACTCCAAGGAAAAGCTTTGCTGGATAAAGTATCCTTGGTTGCAGATCCTGGGTTTTCAATACTTTGAATATTTTATGCCAAACTCTTCTGTCCTGCAAAGATTATTTTGAGAAATTGGCTGCCAGTCTTATGGGAGCTCCCTTGTAGGTAATTAACTGCTTTTCTCTTGTTGCTTTTTAAATTCTATTTGTATTTAACCTTTAGAATTGTAATTATGATGTATCTCGGTGTGGGCCTCTTTGGGTTCATTTTTTGATGAACTCACTGAACTTCCTGGGGTTGTATATCTATTTCCTTCACCTGGTTAGGGAAGTTTTTCATCATTATTTCTTCAAATATATATTCAAATTCTTGTTCTTCTTCAGGTACCTCTATGATACAGATGTTGTTACCATTAATTTTATTCCGTAGGCACCATAAATTATTATTATATTTTTAGTTACTTTTTTCTGGCAGCTATGGTTGGGTGTTCTTGGCTTCCTCAACCTCCATATTGTGTTTTGATCCTCTTCTTCCTCCACTCTGTTGATTCCCTCTAATATACTTCTCATCTCAGATAATGTATTCTTCATTTCTGACTGCTTCCCTTTTATAATTTTCATTTACATTTTTATGTTTGTTTTTTCTCTCTCTCTCTCTTTGTTAAAGTTCTCACTGAGTTCATCTACATTTCCCCTAAGTTCATGAACATCTCTATAACCAGTATTTTGAACTCTGCATCTGTTAGGTTGTTTGACTCCATTATTTCTGGATCTCTGTTCTATTCTTTCATATAGTTTCTGGTTCTTTGTATTCCCATTTTAGCCATCTTTCTGTGTCTGTTTCTATGTACTAAGCCAAGCTCCTAAGTCTCCCAGACTCATTAGTGTAGATTCGTGTAGTAGGTGTCCAGTGGCACAATCCTGAAAGGGGTTCAGCTGCAGGCCAATTTAAGCCCCAACCTATGCCCCTACAGGGACACCTGTTAAGATTTAGCAAGTAATCCACAGATGCTGTGTTTACAGTTGCCTCAAAAAGCCACACAAGACACTGAGGTCTGCTGCCACCAGTGTTCATCTTGATGCTGTTCAGCAAGTGGCACAGGACTCTCCAAGGAGACAACTGAATGTGGCTTGTGTGGGGCCATGAGTTGGGGAGGCAGAGTTTCAGGGAATCCTCTGGGTAGAGCGACCTTTGTTATCCATTTTAATGGCATCTCAGCTATGGCAGCACTGTATCAGCACACTGACAGTGGGAAGAGATCAACAGAGGAGCAATAAATACTGCCAATACTTCTGCCAGTGATAAAGCCTTGCCTCCGGCCCTCGCTCTGACAATTCGGTGTCCCCTCGTAAACCCCTAGTATCCCCCAAGCAGACTGTCCAACACTGGTGCTCAGAACATGTAGGTCCATAACCATGTAAGTCTGCTCACAGACACGGCCCCTTTTAGAGGCATCTGCAGCTGCCATAGCCTCTGTCCCACTCAGCCACTTGGGACCCAAAGCTTCACATCTTTGCTCTCTCCTACTTCCAACCACTGCAGGGTGATTTTTTTATCCCTCTTCCTAGTTGTAGGTCTTCTGATAATTTAGAACCCCAGGCAACTCTGCTTGCTGTTTGCTCCTTGTTTCCATCTCAATGCTGATGTAGTTGGAAGTGGGGATGAACAAAGCTTCTATCATCTATGCCATTTTGCCTGGCTCCCATTTTTTTTTTTGGATTCTTTTTTCTTGCTGCTGCTCTAATTGGGTGTTTTCTGCTTCCTTATTTTTTAAACCACTGATTTGATCTGCTTTATCTAATCTACTGTTGTAGTCCTCTAATATATTCTTTGTTTCATTTATTGTATTCTTCATTTCTCACTTGTTTATGTTTTCTATTTTTTTTTGTTTTCTATGTCTTTATTAAAGTTATAACAGAGTTCATCTTCTCTTGTTCTAAGTTCATTAAGTATCCTAATAACCAGTGTTTTGAACTCTGCATGTGGTATATTGTCTCTGTTTTGTTTAGTTCTGTTTCTGGAGCTTTGTTCTTTTCTTTCATTTGCGACATATTTGTTTCCCCATTTTTGGATCCTCCCTGTGTTTGTTTGTATGTATTAGGTAAGGCTCCTAAGTCTCCCAGTATTAATAGCTAGCTCTATGTAGGAGATGTGCTGTGGGTCCCAGTGGTGCAGTCTTCCCCAGTTACCTGAGTCGGGTACTCCAGGTGTGTGTCATGTGTGGGTTGTGTGTGCCTTCCTGTTGTAGTTGAGCATTGGTTGTGATTTACACATCAATGATAAGGATTGACACATTGATTTTTTCTGTGGGCTGGTCAGTGAGGGGCTGACCCTATGGAGCAAGATTCACTTTAGCAGGGCTCTCATGCCTGCCCAGTCTGTGATTCTAGTGTATTGTCCTCAGATGCAGCCCTGGGTGATGCTCCTGCCCTTGCAAGGGGTGAGCTGCAACCTGCGTGCTGCCCAGAGCCACCTGGCAAGAGTTACCAAGCAATCTACAAATGACAATCACCAGTACTGGGCTTAGAGTAGCCTCAAGAGGCCAAGATGAGAACTGAGGCTGGCTGCTGCTAGTGATAAGCTTGGGTTGCTCAGCAAGCAGTATGGAGCACACTGAGGCTAGATGCTGTTTGCTTACATTTTTTGAACTTTGAGGGAATTTAGGAAAGTTTGTGGCATGAGCCAAGACAGGCGATTTGTATGGAAATGCCAATGGAAGTGGCTTAGGTGGGCCCCAAAGTTGAGAAGGGCATGGTCTCAGGGAATCACTTGAGTAAGATGAACTGTGTTATCCAGGTTGATGGAGACTCAGATATTGTGGCTGCCAACATCTTCATGCTGAGAATGGAGAGGGCTCAACAAAGAAACAATGAATTTGGCCAGTACTTCTATCTTGGAAAAAGGTGTCCATCAATCTTCACCCTGATACTAGACAATTCAGTTCCTCCTTATATGTCCCTGGTGTTTTGGGGGCAGTTGTCCCAGCACTGGAACTCAGATCCAGTGAGGCGAGTCCATAGTAAGTAAATCCACTAGAGGGCGCTTTAGGAGAAATGTTTGTGTCTGACACAGCCCTCTGTCTCACTCAGCCACAATATATGCTGGTTTTCACAGCCAGAGATTGTTGGGACTTCTCTTCTTGGCACTGGAACACTGAGCTAGGGATCACTGGGCTAAGGTGAGTCTGGAACCCCTCGCTCATCCAAGGAGACCTCTGTAGCCAGAATATTCCTCTTAATTCTCAGCCACCACATGCAGTTGTGGGACCAGCCATTTTGCATCTCCATCCCTCCTACCAGTCTCAAAGAGGCCTCTTAGGTATGTCCCCAGTTGTAGGACTTCTGTTCAATTAGAGTTCTGGTGAATTTGACTGATGGCTGTTCAGTAGTTTAGTTGTAATTTTGATGTGGTCATGAGAGGAGGGGAGCACAGCATCTACTTACTATGCCATCTTGACCAAAAGTCATGCCTTTGTTTTTTTAATCAAATCTACAAAGAAACAATACAATTGTTTATGAGGTTTTAATTTTTTAAATTTTTATTAAATTGAGACATTGGTTAATAAAATTATATAGGTTTACTCTACAATTCAATAATACATCATCTGTATATTGCATCATATATTCACCACACAAAGTCAAATCTCCTTCCATCACCATATATATGACCTCCTTTCTTTTTCTACTGACCCCTTTCCCGTTTCCCTCTGGTAACCACTAAATTATTTGTGTCTGTGAGTCTCTATTTGTTTTCCTTGTTTGTTGCTTTCAGTTTTAAATCCCACATATGAGTGAAATCATATGGTTCTCAAATTTTTCTGTATGACTTATTTTACTTAGTATGATAGTATCAATTTCCATACATGTCACAAATGGCAGTATTCCATCTTTTCTTACGGCTAAGTAATATTTCATTGTATATATGTACTACATCTTTATCCAATCGTCGATTGAAGGACACTTCAGTTGTTTTCATGTCTCGGCCACCCTGAAAAATGCAGCAATGAATATCAGGGTAGCTATATCTCTATGGATAAAGGTTTTCAGAATGTTCAGGCCATAAGAGAGATTGATGAGTCATATGGTAATTCTATTCTTAATTTTTTGAAGGACTTCCATACTGTTTTCCATAATGGCTGTACCAATTTCCATTCCTGCCAACAGAGTATGAAGGTTCCTTTTTTCCCACAACTTCTCCAACACTTATTAATACTTGCCCTGTTCACAATAGCCATTCTAACAGGTGTGAGGTGATATCTCAATATGGTTTTGCATTTCCCTAATGATTTGCATTTCCCTAATTGCTAGTGAAATTGAGCATCTTTTTATATGTTTGTTGGCCATTTGTATATCTTTCTGGAAAATGTGCCTGTTCATGTGCTCTGGCTTTTTTAAAATTAGACTCTTTTTATCGTTGAGTTGTATGAGTTACTTGTATATTTTAGATATTAGCCCCTTGTTAGAGGCATTCTTTGCAAATATCTTCTCCAATTCAGTTTGTTGGCTCTTTTTTTTGATACTTTTTTCATTATGCAGAAGATTTTAGTTTGATATAGTCCCATTTATTTATTTTTGCTTTCCCCCCCACCCCTTGCCTTTGGGGTTAAATGAATAAAATCTTATCTAAATCCAAGGTCCTTGAGTTTAGTATCTAAATTTTTGTCTATGCAATTCATTGTTTCAGGTCTTATATTCAGTTTGGAGATCCAGTTCTAGTTAATTTGGGTGTAGAGTGACACATAGCAGTCTAGTTTTATTCTTTTGCATGTGGCTTTTCAATATTCCTAGCACCATTTACTGAAGATTTCTTTTTTCTATTGTATGTTTTTTGGCTCTTTTGTCAAAAATCATTTGCCCATATAGACAGGGGTTTATTTCTGGGCTCTTAGCACCATTTTATTGGTCAGTATATCTGTTTTTTTTTTTTTTTTCTGCTAATGTCATGCTGTTTTGATATTGTTGCTTTGTAGTATAATTTCAAGTCAGGCAGTGTGATCCATCTTACTTTGTTCTTTTTTATATTTTTCTTAAGATTGCTTTGGCTATTTGGGGTTTTTCTTGCTTCCATACATATCTGATGATTTTTGTTCCATTTCTTCAAAACATGCCATTGAGATCTTAATGGAGTTTGCATTAAATCTATATATTGATTTAAGTAATGTGGTCACTTTAACTATATTTTTCTTCCAGTACATGAACACAGAATAATTTCCATTTCTTTGTATCTTCTTCAATTTCTTTTCATAATGTCTTGTAGTTTTTTATTATATAGGTCTTTCGCATTCTTTGTTAAGTTCATTGCTAGGTATTTTATTCTTTTTGTTGCAATTGCAAGAATTTTTTTTTTCATTTCTATAGCTAAAATTTAATTATTATTATATAGAAATGCAAAGAATATTGTCACTTTTGGCAGATGATATAATTATATAGAAAACTATAAGACTCTACCACAAAGCTCGTAGAAACAGTAAACAGATACAGTAAAGTTTCAGGATACAAAATCAATGTATTTAAATCCCTTGTGTTTCTGTTTATGAGGTTTTTAAATCCTCTTGTTGCTATATGTGAAACGTAACAATTTAATAGAAGTAATGTATTTTTTTCCAGGTATGAAATTCTTAACCAATTTTTTATGCCGATCACAAACAGGGATTTTATTTGGGAAACTGTTATGATCTGATCAGCACCAAATAACATTCAACACATATCGCTGCCAAACAGGAACATAAGATTTTAAGTAAAACTCTGTAAAATAACATTTATAAGACTCTGATATTGCAAATACAATTCCTTATATGCATGAAATCATTCACTCACTAGTAACATTGACATATTTTGTAATGGCATTATCAATTAAATAATTATTTAAAATAGTAGAGACATTAAGCTACAAAAATACTCCACTGATAAGTTCAAAGAGACACAATAAGACCATGAAAAAGAACACAGAATAAAGCTAGCAATAGCAAAATTTTAAACAGGATGTATTTAACTTAGATAATACCCTGCATCCTCTGCCTATATTTGTAATACCTCCTGTCCTTGCTATAGGTATAGAGCTTTCAGACAAATCAGGTATGGCATAAAGGGAGAAAATTTTTCATAAATTCATTCATACGAAGTTATTAAATAATTATAAAGAGATATCCACTCTTTTCTGTTACCATCTCAAGAATTTTAATCACTTAACATATGAAAGAATCTTGAAGGCCATTTAGTCCAGTGATTCCAAAAATTTCAATTCCACATACCAGTAAATTTTCTTTTACTTTGTAAATGTTTATGAGCAGATTAATATTGAGTTGTTAACTTGTTTTGCTAAATAATAACATTTAATTTATTCCTAACACTATCGTTTCAAAAAAGAAGACATTTTTAACACGCCCCCCCAAAAGTGAATATATTTAGCTACCTGAAGTTTCACTGTTTTAAACCTTTACTTTTTTCTTATATCAACATTTGATTCTTCTATCAGGCCTACACACATTTATCTAGATGTTAGAACACCTCAATATCTCCCGAGAAAATTTACTCCCTTTTGGTCAGTTGTGACTATTAGAAAGGCCTTGCTTGAATTTAGGCATAGTTTGCTTCTCTTTAACTTCCACCTATTGATTTAATTCTGTTTCTTGAAGTCATAAGATCAAGCTGAATAATTTTTGTACACAATGGTCCATGAACATTTGAAGACTTACATTCTCAACTATCCCCCAGCCTTCATTACACAAAAAGTAATGTTATCCAAGCTACCTATTCTCTATTCATTTTAGTTGTTCATAGTGTGATGTGAGCTAGTTTTATTCTCATTGTCTTGGTCATTCTCTTACTTCAAGTCTCTAACTTGACTCAATAACTGAATATTTATACCCCTCTGATAAGACTTCAGTTTATCAATAATCCTCCTCAAATGTGGCACTAATAAATGGATTAGATCATTAGAGACTCTTTACATCAAGATTATGATTCATGAGAACCATGGCAGGTGAGATATATCCCCAGATCACTCCCCTTGGAACAAAAATAAGCTGAACATCTAAAATTCAACAAAAAAATCCCAACCTAAGCACAAGCACATCTGAGCGAGGGATCTGCTACCATAGGTCAAAACACTGGGAGTCTGGTGGTAGACTAGAAAAAACAAAGAAGCTGCCTCCCACAGCCTAAGCTCCAGGAGAAGGAGGGGGAGGGGAAGAAGTGAGGTAAGATCCCTAAACAGCCCTGTATGAGAGAGCTGTGAGCTCCATTCAGGGGCAGTGCTCAGGGATCAGGGCATAAAACAGAGAAGTGGGGACAGCAGAGAAGAAACAGCTGATTATTACCAGTAGTGGTTGCAAAATGCAAGACTGAGGGGCAGCTCTCATCCCCCAATCCACAGGGCACCTCCCCCGTATCCTCGAAGACTGAACACCACAAAGCCCAAGGGGAATCTAAGCAAACACCACCTAAACTGTCACTAGTACTGACAGGGACTGAGACTGAAGGTAGTGATTGTGAATGAATATTTATAAGATAAAAAAGGCAATATAAAGACTTTATAGAGTGATGTCAGAAACACAGCAGAATGAGAGACAGCCCCAGATCTCTCCCATTGAAATGACAATAAGCTGAACATCTAAAACTCAAAAAAAAAAAAAAAACCACTTAACCTGAACACGAGCATGTTTGAATATGGGATCTCTGCATAAGAACTACCACAGGTCAGAACCCCAGTAGTAAGGCAGTAGACTGGGGAAAGAAATATCTTTCTCTTGCAGCCAGAGCTCCCTGCAGGAAGAAGGGGAGGGGATAAAATGTAGCAGGTTCCCTGAACAACCCTCCCTGAGAGAGCTGTGAGGTTCACACAGCGGTAGTACCCAGAAATCAGGGCAAAGAGAAGAGAATTGGGAACGGCAGAGAAGCAGCAGTTGATTATTACCAGCCACAGTTGCAAAACTCAAGGTGAGCTACAGGCCCTATTCCCCAAAGCAATGTGCCACTCCCCCCATATCCTCTAAGACCAAACACTTTGGAGCCCCAGGATATTCTGAGCTAGCAAAACTGTTGCTAACAAAGGGACTGTAACCAAGGTTAGTGAGCATGCTTGAATACCTATAAGAAAAAAGAAAGGGAATTATTAAGACTTTATATAAAGCAGAGATCCACTCAACCTGAACATGAGAATTAGATGCCACCTACTGGAAACCAAAAGAACAACATCTTCTTTGTAACAGGATAAAATAAAGGGAGACCTTTATATAATAAATCTTCCTCCTGGAAAAAAATACAGAATGCACTTCCACTAATGCTCAGGTGGAGAAATAGTCCATTAAACACCATGAACAACCATGGTGACAAGGCAGCTCAGAAAGAAAGAGAAAAATCTCCAAAAATTAAGCTTAAAGACATAGAAATATACAACTTAAATGACAGATAATTAAAGAAGGTATATCTGAAAAAGTCAATGAGATCCAAAGTAAATCATATCAACAATTTTATGAATTGAAAACACAAATAGATGAGTAGAATGAGTACCTTAGCCAGGAGACCAAAGCCCTCAAAAAGAACCAAATAGAACTTGTGGAAATGAAGAACACACTACAAGAGTCAAAAAATGAAATAACAAGCTTGAAAATAGAGTCGACCAAATGGAGGAAAGGATCAGTGATATCAAAGACAGAAATCTAGAAATAAATCAGAAGGAAGAAGAGAGAAAACAGAAGAATGAACAAAATTAAAGAGAAATACAGGAACTAACTTACACCATCAGAAGAGGAAACATTATTGAAGGGAAAGAAATAAAGCAGAGATTAGAAAACAATTTCAGACAAATAGTTGACAAGAATTTCTCAAATCTAAGGAATGAACTGGAGCTTGGAATTCAAGTAGTCAACAGAACACCCAACTATCTCAACCCAAAAGGCTTTCACCAAGACACATCATATTAAAATTATCAAAAATCAACGACAAAGACAGAATTCTCAGGCCAGCCAAGAAAAAGAAGACAGTACTCTATAAAAGAAAACCCATTAGATTATTGTCAGACTTCTCAGAAGCACAAACCTTACAAGTCAGAAAAGAGTGGAATCAAATATTCAAACTATAAATAAAAGAAACTACCAGCAAAGAATAATGTATCAAGCAAAACTCTCCTTTATATATGAAAGAAAAATAAAGACCTTTCTAGACATACAAAAATTGACAGAATTCTCCCCTATGAGGTCTGCATTACAGGAAATAATGAAATAGGTCAGCTCACTTTAAACAAAATGACAAAAAATACACATAACTAGTAGTAAGGTGACTAGCAGGCAGATAGAAGCAGAGGAGTGCAAACATTATATAAGAACAGGGCATTATAAGCTTATAAACAATAACAAGAGATTTGCTATAGCAAGTTAGTAATGAAAGTTCAGCATACATAGAGAGAAATTGAGACAAAAATGACAGAAAAAGTGAAAATTCAAAGAACAAAATTCACAAAAAGGAATGGGGATAAGGTATATTCAGAAGAAAATGGATATATATATATATATATATATATATATATATATATATATATTCTCTACATATTCGTAATGGTAACCACACACCAAAGATTCAAAACTGAAGTATACAACATAACACAAGAAGAGCTAGAGGGGAAATGGGGAAATCCACAAAACCCCCAAAAATTAAAAAAAAAAAATACAAGAAAAAGAAAGCAATGGAAACACCGAGCTACTAGAAAGCAAATAATAAAATGGCTATAGGAAAACCTCATATTTCTAAAATCACCCTAAATATAAATGGACTGAACTCACCAATAAAAGACACAGAGTTGCAGATTCCAACAAAAAGAAAACCCAACCATATGCTGCCACCAGGAGACACATCTCAGCTACAAAGACAAATATAAACTAAAAGTGATAGGATAGAAAATGATATTTCAAGCAAATGGCATTCAGAGAAAAGTGAGAGTAGTGGTACTAATATCTGAAGAAATAGACTTCAAAATATAAAAGGTAAAAAAAGATAATGAGGGACACTTTATATTGATAAAGGGAATCATGCACCAAGAAGACATAACATTTATTAATATCTATGCTACCAATCAGTGAACCCCGAAATATGTAAAGCAGTTACTAACAGAACTATACGGAGAAACAGACCAAAACACTATTGTAGTCGAGGACCTAAATACCTCACTGTCGGATATGAACAGATCGTCCAAACATAAAATCAGTAGGGAAATAGCATCTCTGAATGACACATTAGACCAACTGGATATAATTGGGCCTTCTATCCCAAAATAGCTACTTATATATTCTTCTCTAGTGAACATGGAAGATTTTCAAGGATTACCAACATACTGGAACACAGAGATAGCCTCCATACATATAAGAAGATTGAAATTATACCAAGTATATACTCTGATCACAATGCTTTGAAGATGGAGATCAGCTGAAAAACAAAAACAGGAAGAACCACAAACACATAGAGATTAAACAACATGCTACTGAAGAATAAAAGGATCAGAGAAGAAATAAAAAGAGAGATCAAGAGATACATAGAAACAAATGGTAATGATAGTACAACATATCAAACTTTTGGGACACCACTAAAGCAGTAATA
This sequence comes from Eidolon dupreanum, assembly GCA_028627145.1. Classification (NCBI taxonomy): domain Eukaryota; kingdom Metazoa; phylum Chordata; class Mammalia; order Chiroptera; family Pteropodidae; genus Eidolon; species Eidolon dupreanum. The sequence goes on from CM053505.1 coordinate 43,814,116, forward strand.
AGAGGAAAGTTCATAATACTACAGGCCTATCTCAAAAAACAAAAACAAAAACAAAAACAAAAACAAAAGCAAAACAAACAAAAAAAAGCAACAACCTAACGCTTCATCTTAAAAACTAGAAAAAGAAGAACAAATGAAGACTAAAGTCAGCAGAAGGAAAGAAACAATCACGATTAGAGTAGAAATAAATGAAATTGAAAAGAGCAATTAATAGAAAAAATTAATGCAAGAAAGAGCTGGTTCATTGAAAAGCTTAAAAAAAATTGACAAATCTCTGGCTATATCTAATAAAGAAAAAAGAGCAAGGACACAAATGAATAAAATCAGGGATGAAAGAGGAGTAATGATGACAGACACCACAGAACTACAAAGGATCATACAAGAATACTATGAAAAAGTATATAACATGAAATTTAATCACCTAAAAGAAATGGACCAGTGCTTAGAAAGATACAACCTTCTTAGACTGAATCGAGAAGAGCTGGGAAATCTAAATAGACCGATCAGCAGTATGAAAATTGAAATAATCACCAAAAACCTGCCAAAAACAATTGTTCAGGACCAGATGGCTTCTTCAGTGAAGTCTACCAGATATTAAAATAAGATTTAATACCTATTTCCCTGAAACTTTTCCAAAATTTCAAAGAAGAAACAATACTTCCTAACACATTTTATGAAGCCAATATTACCCTGATATCAAAACTTGGTAAATATAACACAAAAAGAAGACTAGAAACCAATATCTCTCATGAACACAGATGCAAAAATACTAAAGAAGATACTAGCAAACCGAATATAGCAACATATTAAAAAAGATTATACACCATTATCAACTGGGCTTCATCCAAGAGGCTCGGGGATGGTTCAACATATGCAAATCGATCAATGTGATACAACACATAACAAATTAAAAAATAAGAATCATATGATCATGTCAATAGATGCAGAAAATACTTTGACAAGATACAGTAATCATTTATAATCAAAATACTTAACAAAATTGGTATAGAAAGAAAATACTTTAACGTAATAAAGGCCAGATATGACAAACCCTCAGTCAACATTACACCTAATGGAGAAAACCTAAAAATCTTCCCTCTAGGATCAGGAACAAGACAAGGCTGTCCACTATTGCCATTGTATTCAATATAACATTGGAGGTCCTAGAGAGTGCAATCAGACAAGAGAAAGATATAAAAGGCATCCAAATAGGAAACAAAGAAATCAAGCTGTCACTATTTGTGGATGACATTATTCTCTATGTAGAAAACCCTAAAGACTCCACAAAAACACTACTAGAAATGATAAGCAAATACAGTAAAGTTTCTGGATACAAAACCAATGTTAAATAATCCATAGCATTCCTATACTCTAATAACGAAGTGTTAGAAATAAGAAGGGGAAAAAAAGTTCCTTTTGCAATTGCAACAAGAAGAATAAAATACCTAGGAATAAATGTAATAAAACATGTGAAGGAAATATATAATGAAAACTGTAAGACCCTATTAAAAGAAATCAAAGAAGATACAAAGAAATAGAAATATATCCTGTGTTCTTGGATTGGAAAAATAAACATAGCTAAAATAATCTTATTACCTAAAGCATTTTACAAAAATATAATTTAGAATGCTAACTGACAGAACAAAAAATTACCATATTTGTATGGAAGCACAAAAGACTTTGAATTACCAAAGACATACTGTGAAAAATTAGCAAGACTGGAGGCATTGCTCTGCCTGACTTCAAATTATACTACAAAGTGACAGTAATCACAGTGGCATGGTATTGACAACAAAACAGACACACGGAGCATTGGAACGGAATCGTACAAAAAATTCAAGTAGATTGAATTATAAATAAGCATCCTTATAAACACCACTGTTTTCTGCATCAAAAATTGCTTTTTTTATTATGGAAATATAAGCTATTCTCAAATATATATATATATATATATATATATATATATATATATATATATATATATATATATATATAATGTTTTACAATCTTCTTGGATTTTAACTGACTTCAAAGAGTGGTACCATTCCAAGCACTGAATCACTGAGCTATAACAAAAATTTGTTTTACTTCCTTGCATTCTCATTTCCTCCCCCATTTGTAGCTTTACATACTGAAACTTCTTTATGGCAGCAATATAAAGGGCCCAGTGACCAAACCTGAAGGATTAATTCCTTCTACTTCTGAGAAGTGTTTATAGAATTTACGTCTGTCATCCACCATATTTCTTTTTCACTCCCTCTCAGCTTTCCTTCTGCCCCCCAAACACATGCACGCAAAGATGCACCCGACTCTCATATAAACCAGAAAGAGTTCAATAGTCAAACAGGTTTTAAAAACACTAAATCTGCTTGCAATATGTTGTGTATCACCAGTATAGATTATATTTTTATAATGTACAGCATCAACATTATGAAATAATGTAAAACATCTCTCCTTTTATTACAGAGAATTACTGTTTCTGAAAGTTATTAAGAGATGGTTAGTTATTTTAATTAGCACAGACTGAAAAGCACTTCCAAAGTTAAATCTAAATAGAGAGGCATGATGATCTCTGGTAACTAGTTTGGTAGCTTAAATAAAATGTTCTAATTTTTATTCTTTATAGGGAAATGCATATAGTCATAAATCACATTCAACTAGGGAATGTGTGAGGAATTACTATATGCTAGCTATAAAGACAAAAATGTAACTTTCATATTTAAAATTTAATCTGTTGGAATTAGTAGTCATGATATTACAGGCAGAATAAATGTCAAGAATTCATTACTTTGTTTCAAACTTAGTTCATTCATAAATCTGCCCTATGACACATAATAACTTGTACTGTTTTGCAGGTTATTTGATAGCAAGTTCAACAGTGTAGGTAAGTGACAATCTGAGCAGCATGATAATGACTTCCCAGGGAAAATAGTATTTAGGATACAGAATTAGGCACGTACGGGCTTTTAGTCAAACGAGGAAAAAACCTATTCAAAAGTTTATTTTTGCTCTCTTAAGACAATCAGCTAATATATAGAATGTCAATTCAAATGGATAAGTAGGCTTGGAAAAAATATTTTGACATAACTGAAAAAAAATATTGACATTTCTAGTCTAAACTGAAAATATTTATCATCTTGGGTGCTGAAAGGCTTGAGTTGATTGAATATAACAGAATTAATGTTACATGTTTTGGGTCTGTTACATAACTATGTCTTAAGAATAATGATAGCCCAATTTGATTTGGTATAAAAAGAAAGAAAAATTAATTTGAAAGCACATAAACTAATTTTTAATTTTTCCATATACAATAAACATATCAAAGTATAAATCTAAACAGCATTAGTTCAATGGTTTGCAGAACGTAAATCAATTGAAACATATTTTTCCACACAAATCACTGATGAACATTTATAGTATTGTTTTTTCTTCTAGAAGATGCATTAAGCTTGAAATTTGAAATTTCATAGACACCTGGTAATTTTCCGGTACATGGAGAATGTTTGTATTAGAAGTGTGCAGACCAAAATTTTCATTTAAACATACATATCATGCTTCTCAAATGCTAAACACAGCTCTTTCATTTCCTTAGCTATAAAAATGCTGGCAAACTACCACCTACCCTCACATAGTGATTTAAAAACTTCCACAACATAACCTTTCTTCCTGAGTTGTCCATTGAAACTTTGGGTCCGTTAATTTAGCATCTCTTTTCATTAGGATTTGCAGATTTGCAACTTTAATACTTCTGCTTCTCACAAGATATGCGTGTTTTACTTGAAAAGTTTCTGTGAGGAAAGATTATGCATTTTGAAAGGTTTGCAATGATTCTGTTAAAGAAATAGCCAAAATTAACTCTAAATAAAAACGAGATGGTAGAGATAATCATATATGACTCATACAATTAGATACATTTTTATGCTTGTCAAACACTTGATATTGTTTCTAAAAATACATTTACACATCCCTTTCTGTGCATTGAAAGTCTGACTCAGAACACATCCCCGGTAACTGAAATAAAAAATAAGCTTTATTTTCAAATTTTCTTCTTGTATTTTAAATACTATCATCTGAATATCTCAAATTTCATTAATTAATCTACTATATATCTTTAGAATGAAGAAGCATAAAATTCTTTGTATATTTTATCAGACATGAAAATCATAGAACTGAAAGAGACCTTAGAGGTCACTAATAATCAAAGAATAGTGTTTTCATACATATATTGGCAAGTTATGTATTTCCAATTACTAATTTGATTATGTTCTTTTACATGGTGAGTTGGCCATTAATAACAGAAACAAAAATTAGTTCAAGCAGCATACATAACGTGTAGTAAAATACAGCACAAACTTGAACTAGGGAAAACAATGCACATTTAATAGCTTAGGATGAGAAAATCAGTGTAAGAATAAAACTGCAGTAATGCTATCACTTAGTCGGTTTTCATCATTACTAGGTATTCAATTAATCGTTACATAAAAATTATTAAAATCAAAATCAAAATTGAATGAAAAACTATATAAGAAACATATAGGGTTGATGTCAGAAGTATGGAGGCATGAGGGGTCTCTTTGATCTCTCCCCTTGAAATTTCAACAAATTAAACAGCTCTAATCCAACAGAAGATTCCCAGCTGATCATACAAACACTTCAGAGAGATCAGCACATCAAAGCATCTGAAGGTGGACGAATTGGGCAAGCAAGGGAGGAAGAAAGGGGGAAAAGTGGAGACGGTTGCCACAGACAGCTGAGAACTCCCTGTGGAACTTGAGGAGAGGGAGAGGTTGTGGTGTACACTCTCTGTAGCCTCAAGCGTTCCTACCTGAGTGACCAGCATATACTATTGCAAAATCCAGTGTTCAGGAAAGAGACCAGGGAACAGAATGAATACAAAGGTGCAACAGCTGCATTCTAGAAAGTAGTCACGGAGACTTGGCAGCCTCCTCCAACTCTCCCAGACCTCATCTCTCCGCAGCCTCCCAGAGCTAGCAGCGGGCCACAGGGGAAACTGTAGCAGCAAGTATTAGGCTATAGAGCATGGAGTCTGCAGCCTTGAGATCTGAGCATACAGCTTCTGATTGACAAACACACACTGCGTCTGAGCCCAGTGACAGGGATGAAGATACAGAGGTGAAGCGGATGAGGCCTGGCAGTCCCCATTGCTGAGAGAACAAAGCCACAGGCACACCGGCAGTCTTTCCCAACACACGCCACCCCCACCCATCCAGGCTGATTCTGGTGGAGGCGCTGAAGCATCTCAGGCAGTGAAGAACTGCATATGGCTTCTAGGACAGTTCTGGGAATTCAGGGACAACTTACGCACTCGTAATCCCAATGCCCACCACATTCTCCCACGAGGCAACCCAGTAACAAAAGAGACACCCAATTTCCCAAAGAATAAAAAACCTTTTTTTTTTTGCCACCCAGCGAGATCCGAGAGGCTGAGGCAGTGCGGGAGGCTTGTACACCACCTACTGGAAAACAAAAGAAAAATCCCTTATTAACCTATTAGAGAGGAATCATTCTTAATAATAATAATTTTAAAAAAAAGCAATTAATTTCCATAAACACCTAACTCCATGAATAACAGGTGTAACAAGCCAGCTCAGAAAGAAAATGAAAAATCCCAAGAAAATAAACTTAAAAATATAGAAATGTGAAACTTAAATGACAGAGAATTTAAAATTTTAGTTCTGTAAAAAACTCAATGAGATGGAAGAAAACTCAGACAGTCAGTTTAATGAACTCAGAAACAAAATGATAAACAAAAGGAATACTTTACCAAAGATATTGAAAGTTTAAAATAAAACAAATAGAACTTGGAATTGAAGAACTCAAGAAAAGAGGTGAAAATGCAATAGCAAGATTAAGAAAGAGTTGACCAGTTGAAGGAAAGAATTATTGATATCAAAGAGGGAAATCTATAAATGATACAGATAAAATAAGAGAGAGAATTTAGAGTAAAAAAAGAACTCTGTAAGAACTATCTGACCCCATCAAAAAGAACAATATAAAAATAACAGAAATAGCAGAAGGAGAAGGGAACAGAGTCTATTCAAACTGGTGACAAGAATATCCCCTACCAATGAAAAACCAGATGTGTGAATCTAAGAAACAAAGAAAACACCTAATTAACTCAATTCAAAAAGGCCTTCTCCAAGACACATTATATTAAAATTGTCAAAAATTAATGAAAATAAAGAAGTCTCAAGGCAGCCAAGTTAAAGAAAAGAAAAGATGATTACCACCTATAAATAAAAACCTATTAGATTATTACCAGATTTTTCAGCAGAATTTTTAAAAGCTAAGGATAAGTAGAATCAAATATTAAACTATTGAAAGAGAAATTACCAGCTAAAATAACATTCAATAAAGATCTCCTTTATATATAAAAGAGAAATAAAGACCTTTTCAGGCATACAAAAGCTGAGGGAATTTTCCACCACTAGGCCTGCATCACAGGAAATATTAAAAGGGGTTATTCTACCTGAAACAAACAAACAAACAAACAAACACAAACATACAAAACTATGAGTAAGATGACTGACAGAGTGAAGAAGAAAATTGCAACCCTTAATCAGAACAGGGTACTATAAAGTTAAATATTACGTAATGGTTAAAGGAGGTAAAAACATTTTAAAAAGAGAAGACAGTAGCTACTGCAATTTAGAAATGAACAAACAGCATAAATAAGAATAATTTGAGAAAACAGAAACAGAAAAAGGGAGGGAGTAAAGATCTGGAATTGCACAGGGGAATTGAGATAAAAAGTACACAGAAAAAAAATACACTACTATGTATGTGAAATTTTATTTTACATAAACTTAATGGTAACCACACAAAAAATATCTGGATCTGAAACATAACATAAAACAAGAGGAACCAGAGGAAAATATCAAAGAACACCACCAAGCTAAAATAATGGACAAAAACACAAAGGCAGAGGAAAAATGGAGACACCAGGCCACCAGAAAACAAAAGACAAAATGACTGTAGGAAAACCTCACGTATCAATAATTACCCTAAATGTAAATGGACCGAACTAACCGATAAAAAGACTCACAGAGTAGCAGACTGGATCAAAACCCCAAACACAATTATATGCTGACTGAAATCATGCCAAGCATATTCCCCAATCACAGTATTTTGAAACTAAAGACCACTGCAAAAAAAAAAAAGGGAGAAAAATCACAAATATATACAGATTGAACAACATGTTACTAAAGAATGACAGGATCAAAGAAGTTAAAAAAAAGATCAAGAGATATACATAAACAAATGAGAATGAAAATACAATATCAATGCAAACATAGCAAAAGCAGTAATAAGAGGAAGGTTCATATCATTACAAGCCTACCTCAAGAAACAAGAAAAACTCTAAATAAACAATCTAACATTACATCTTAGAAAATTTTTTAAAAATGAACAAATGAAGCCTTAAGTCAGCAGAAAAAATAATTAAAAAATGTAGCAGAATTAAATAAAAATTTTTAAAAATGGACATTAAAAAATTAATGCAACAAAGGGCAGGTTCTTTCAAAAGATCAATAAAATTGAGAAGCCCCTGGCTAGACTCACTAAGGCAAAAAGAAGAAAAAGAAAAAGACACAAATAAAATCAGAAACAAAAGAGAAGTTATGACAGATACCACCAAAATCAAAGGATCATACAAGAATACTATGAAAGATTATATACCACTAAATTCAATAACCTAGAAGAAATGGACAACTTCTTAGAAATATACAGCACTCTTAGACTGAATCATGATGACCAGGAAAATCTAAATAGGCCAATCAACAGTAAAGAGATTGAAACAGCCATCAAATATCTCCCAAAAAGTAAGAGTCCCAGACCAGATGGCTTTACTAGTGAACTCTACCAAACATTACAAGAGAATTTAATATACATTCTTCTAAGAATTTTTTTAAAAATTGTGGAAGAGGTAATACTTCCAACTCATTTTATGAGGACAATATTATCCTGATACTAAAACCTGGTAAGAATAACATAAAAAAGAAAACCATAGACCAATATCTCTGATGAATTAGAGATGCCAAAATTCTAACAAAATACTAGCAAATAGAGTACAACAATACATTTATTATACATCATGATCGAGTGAGGTTTATTCCAGGGGCAAAAGGATGGTTTGACATATGCAAATTGATTAATGTGATAAACCATATAAACAAGATAAAGGACAAAAGTCATATGATCATATCAATAGATGAGAAAATGCATTTGACAATATACAATGTGCATTTATGATTCAAAGACTTAATAAAATGGATGTAGAAAGAATGTACCTCAACAGACTAAATACCATATACGATAAACCTTCAGCTAATATCATACTTAATGGTGAAAAACTAAAAGCCTTCCTTATAAGATCATGAACAAGATAAGGCTGCCCACTATCACAACTGTTATTAAATAGAGTGTTGGAAATCTTAGCTAGAGCAATCATGCAAGAGAAAGACATAAAAGACATCTAAATGGGGAGTGAAGTAGTCAAATTGTTACTTCTTGCAGATAACACAATTCTTTATATAGAAAACTCTAATGAATCCCCTAAAAACTATTAAAAACAATAAGATACAATAAAGATGCAAGATTCAAAATCAATGTACAAAAATTCACAGCGTTTCTATACACTAATGATGAAATTTCAGAAAAAAGAAATAAAAAAAAACAATTCCTTCTGCAATTGCAACAAAAAGAATAAAATATATAGGAATAAACTTGACAAAGCATGTGATACACCTATACACTTAAAACTATAAGACATTATTAAAACAAATTGAAGAAAACACAAAGAAATGAAAAGATATTTCATGTTTATAAGTTGAAAGAATCAACATAGTTAAAACAGCTACATTACCCAAAGCAATATATATATTTAATGCAATCCTCATCAAAATCCCAATATTTTTAAAAGAAATACAACTAAAATCATCAGATTTGAATAGAATCACAAAAGACCCCAAATAGCAATCCTAAGAAAAAAAGAAAGCTGGGGGTATCACTCTGCCTGATTTCAAATGATACTACAAAACAACAATAATCAAAACAACATGTTATTGGAAGAAAAACAGACACACAGACCAATGGCACAGTATTGAGAGCCCCCAAATAAAACCCCCATATATGTGGGTAAATCATTTTTGACAAAGGAGACAAAAGCATGCAAAATAGAGAAAAAAAACTCTCTTTGATAAATGGTGCTGGGAAAACTGGAAAGCCACCTGCAAAAGAATGAAACTAGACTGCTGTTTGTTACCATACTCCAAAATTATCTCAAACTGGATCAAAGACCTGAATATAAGACATGAAACAATAAATTGCATAGAAGAAAACATAGGTACTCAACTCAAGGGCCTTGGATTTAGAAAGAATTTTATGAATTTGACCTGAAAGACAAGAGAAGTCAAAGCAAAAGTAAACGAATGGGACTATATCAATCTAAAAAGCTTCTTCACAGCAAAATAAACCATTAACAAAGCAAAGAGTCAATCAGCTGAATAAAGACATATTTCCAAACAACACCTCCAATAAGAAGGTAATATTCAAAGTATATAGAGATTTCATACAACTCAATAATAATAATAATAACAATAATAATAATAATGATAATAATAATAACAACAATAATAATAATGATAAAGCACAATCCCATTAAAAATGGGCAGAGGACTTGAAAAGATACTTTTCTGAAGAAGACATACAACTGGCCAACAAACATATAAAAAGATTCTAAACTTCACTAGCTCTTAAGAAAATGCAAATCAAAACCACAATGAGATACCATCTCACACCTGTTAGAATAGTAATCATCAATAGGACAAGTAATAACAAGGAGGGGTTGTGGAGAATAAAAGAACCCTTATACACCGTTGATGGAAATGCAAATTTGTACAACTGAAAAACAGCATGGATGATCCTCAAAAAATTAAGAATAGAATAACCATATGACTTATCATCCCACTTCTTGGTATCTACCCCCAAAATCTGAAAACATCTATTTTTAGTGATATATACACCTGGATGTTCATTGCAGCATTATTCATGGTGGCCAAAACGTAGAAATAAATGAAGTATTTTTTGATAGATAATTGAGTAAAAGTGTATACACGGTGGAATGTTACTCAATCATAAGAAAAGAAAAATACTGCCATTTGCAATAACATGAATTGTTCTTGAGATTATCATGTTAAGCAAAATAAGTCAGACAGAAAAAGTTGAGAACAATATGATTTCACTCACGTGGGATGTAAAACTGAAAGCAATAAAGGAATAAGGCAAATGCAAACTTATAGACAAACACAGTTTACTGATTACCAGAAGAAAAGTGGGAAGGTGGGAGTAGATAAGTGTAAAAGGGGTCAAATATATAGTGACAGAAAACAAATTTAATTTCGTTTCAGAAAAGACAATGCTATATACAACACGCATATAATACATAATGTATTATTGAACACTTAAAACCTATATAATTTTATTGGTCAATATCACCCCAATAAATTTAACTTAAAAATACCTTAAAAATTCTCCATGGAGGTAAAAAACATGTACTTGGAAAATTATGAGGTATTTAAAAAAGATGTCATAGAAGATACAAATAAATGGAATTATAAACCATTTCATGGATAAGAAGTATTAACATTGTTAAAATGTTCATAATGGGAGTTGGGAGAAACATGGCGTTGTGAGAGACATCCACAGATCTCTCCCCTTGAAACAATAATAAGCTGAACATCTAAAACTCAACAAAAAACAGCCAAACTGCACACAAGCACGTCTGAGCATGGGATCTGCATATATGAGATACCCCAGGTGTCAGCGGTGGACTGGAAGAAATAAAGAAGCTGCCTCTCATGGCTGCCAGAACTCCCTGTAGGAGGAGAGGGAGAGTAGAAGGTTCAGCAATTTCCCTGAAAAGTCCTGCCTGGGAGTACTGTGAGCTACATGTGGCTGATGGCAGGACTCAGTCATCGTGGTAGAAAGCAGAGAAGTAGAATGGAAGAGAAACAACAGTTGATTTTTTACCAGCCACAGTTACAAAACTGAGGCTGAGCCGCAGTCCCCAACTACCAACCTAAAGACCCCTCCCCCCATATCCCCCAAGACCAAATACCACGGAGTCCATGGGATCTGAGCAAATGCTAACAAAATTGTTGCTAACAGTGACAGGGACAGAAACTGGGAGTAGAGAATGAATTAAAAATGTATAAGAAAAAAAAACAATATTAAGGCTTTATATAAAGCAAGGATCCAAGAAGCTTAGACACCACCTACAGGAAACAAAGGGAAAAATGCCTTCTTTATAACAAACTAAACAAAGACCTTTATATAATAAATCTTTCTTTAAAAAAAAGCAGAGTATACTTCCATTAATGCCCAGGCAGAGAAATAGTACATTAAACACTATGAACAACCAAGATGACAAGGCATCTCAGAAAGAATGAAAAAAATCTCCAGAAAATAAGCTTAGAGACATAGAAATATGCAACTTAAATGATAGGGAATTCAGAATGGTACTTCTGGAAAAAGTCAGTGAGTTCCAAAACAAATCATATCAAATATTTAAGAAATTGGAAAAACAAATAGATGATCAGAATGAGTTCTTTAGCAAGGAGATTGAAACACTCAAAAAGAACAGAAGAGATCTCATGGAGATAAAAAGAAAAAACACACTGCAAGAGTGGAAAAATAAAATAATAAGCTTGGGAAATAGAGTCGACCAAATGGAAGAAAGGATCAGTGATATCAAAAAAAAGAAATCTAGAAATAAATCAGAAGAAAGAAGAGAAAAATCAAAGAAGGAAAAATAGTTAAAGATAAATAAAAGAACTAGCTGATACCATCAAGAGAAGACACATAAGAATAATGGGCATTACAGAGGTGAAGAAAAGAAACAGGGACTAGAAAGCATTTTCAGACAAATAGTGGACAAGAATTTCTCAAATCTAAGAAAGGAAATGGAGCTTGGAATTCAAGAAGTCAACAGAACACCCAATTATCTCAACCCAAAAAGGCCTTCACTAAGACACATTGTATGGAAATTATCAAATATCAACAACAAAGACAGAATTCTCAGGACAGCCAGGGAGAAGAAGATGGTAACTTAAAAAGGAAAAGTCATTACATTATCATAGCACTTCTCAGCACATACCTAACAAGCCAGAAAGGAGTGGAATCAAATATTCAAACTTCTAAGTGAAAGGAACTACCAGCCTAGAATAACATATACAGCTAAGCTCTCTTTTAGATATGAAGGAGAAATAAATACTTTTTCAGAGATAAAAAAAAATAAACTGAGGAAATTCACCTCTATCAGGACAGCTCTACAGGAAATATTGAAAGAGGTCGGTTGAGCTAAAACAAAATGAAAAAAAAAATACAAAATTGGGAGTGAGGTGACTATCAGGCAAATAGAAGCAGAGGTGTGCAACTCTTACTAAGAACATGGAATTATAAGCTTAAACATTAAGAAGAGAATTGTTATAGCAAGAGAGTAATGAACATTCAGTATACATAGAGACAAACTGATACAACAATGAATGAAAAGAGGAGGATTCAAAGATCCAAATTTGCAAAGATTAGAGATAAGTCACATGCAGAAGAAAATGGATGACTGTATAAATACAGTCATCTATTATATATATATATATATATATATATATATATATATATATATATATATATAAAACTATCACTTAAATATTCTTAATGATATCCACACACCAAAGATTCAGAACCCAAGTATATAACATAAAAAAAAAGAAGGACCAGAGGGAAAACCCACAAAAGTCAATCGAAAAAAAAAAAAAACAAGCACAAGAAAGCAATAGAAAAACTGAGCTATCAGAAAGCAAAAGATAAAATGACTATAAGAAGACCTCATATTTCAATAATCACCCTACATGTAAATGGACTGAATTCACCAATAAAAAGGCACAGAGTAGCTGAATGGATCAAAAAACAAAAGCTGATCATACATTGCCTCCAGCAGACACATCTCAGCTCCAAAGACAAATATAGACTCAGAGTGAAAGGGTGGAAAATGATATTTCAAGTAAATGGCACTCTGAGAAAAGTGAGATTAGTGGTACTAATATCAGATGAAAGGGACTTCAAAATAAAAAAGGTAAAGATAAATACTGAGGGACACTTCATAATGTTAAAGGGAATCATACACTAAGAAGACATAACACTTATTAATATCAATGCTCCCAATCAGGGAGCCCTGAAATATGAAAAGCAAATACAAACAGAACTAAAAGGAGAAACAAACGAAAACTATCGTAGTAGGGGACCTAAATACCCCACTGTTGGATATTGACATATCATCCAAACAGAAAATCAATAAGGAAATAACATCCTTACACTATACATTAGACCAACTAGACATAAATGACAAATATAGAGCCTTACATCCCAAAACAACTGCTTATACATTGTTTTCTGGTGCACATAGAACATTCTTAAAATTGACCACATACTGGGATACAGAAATAGCCTCAATAAATATAAGAGTGTTGAAATAATACCAACCATATTCTCTGATCATAGTACTTTGAAACTAGAGATCAACTGCAAAAATAAAGCAGAAAGAACCACAAACACATGGAGATTAGACAACATACTACTGAAGAATAATGGGGTCATGGAAGAAATGAAAAGAGATCAAGAGATACATAAGAAGGAATGATAATGACGGTACAGCATTTCAAAACTTTTGGGACATGACAAAAGTGGTCATAAGAGGAAAGTTCATGTCATTACAGGCCTATTTCCAAAAACAAGAACTAGCCGAAATAAACAACCAAATGCTTCATCTCAAAAAACTAGAAAAGGAAGAACAAATAAGGCTTAAAGTCAGCAGAAGAAAAGAAATAATCAAAATTAGAGCAGAAATAAATAAAATGGAAAACAAAACAAGCAAACACAAAAAAAAACAATAGAAAAAATAAATGCAACAAAGAGCTGGTTCTTTGAGGAGGTTAATAAAATTGACAAACCACTGGCTAGACTCACTAAAGAAAAAAGACAAAGGACACAAGAAAACAAAATCAGGGATAAAAGAGGGGAAATTACAACTGACATCGCAGAAATACAAAGATTTATGCAAGAATGCTATAAAAATATATATAACACCAAATTTAAAAACCTAGAAACATAGACCAGTACTTAGAAAAATGTAATTTTTCTAGACTGAATCAAGAAGATCTGGAAAATCTAAATAGACCAATCGGCAGAATGAAAATTGAAACATTCGTCAATCACCTCCCAAGAAGTAAAAGTCCAGGACCAGATGGCTACATCAGTGAATTATACCAAACATTCAAAGAAGATTTAATACCTATTCTCCTCATACTCTTCCAAATAATCGAAGAGGAGGCAATACTTCCCAACTAAAAACCCTCTAAGATCAGGAACAAGGAAGGCTGTCTACTATCACCACTGCTATTCAATATAATATTGTAGGTTCTAGCAAGTGTAATCAGGCAAGAGAAAGACATAAAAGGCATCCAAATAAGAAATGAAGAAATCAAACTGTCACTATTTGCAGATGACGTGATTCTCTATGTAGAAAACCCTCTAACAACTCCACAAGAACACTACTAGAAACAATAAGCACATTCAGTAAAGTCTCTGGATACAAAATCAATGTTAAAAAATCTATAGCGTTCTTATAGTCTAATAATAAAGTGTCAGAAAAAGAAGTGGAAAAAATCATTCCTTTTGCAATTGCCACAAAATGAATAAAATACCTAGGAATAAATCTAATGAAACATGTGAAGGCCCTATATAATGAAAACTATAAGACACCATTAAAAGAAATCAAAGCAGATACAAAAAAATGGAAAAATATTCTGTGTTCTTGGATTGGAAGAATCAACATAGTTAAAATGACCACATTACCTAAAGCATTTTACAAATTTAATGCAATCCCCATCAAAATCTCATTGGCATTTTTTTAAAGAAATAAAACAAAAAAATCATCAGGTTTGTATGGAAGCACAAAAGAACTCAAATTGCCAAAGTCATACTGTAAAAAATAAACAAGACTGGAGGCATTACTCTGCCTGACTGCAAATTATACTACAAAGTGACCGTAATCAAAGCGGCATGGTATTGACAGCAAAACAGACATACAGAACAGTAGAATGGAATCAAGAGTGCAGAAATAAATCCATATTTACATGGGAAAATAATTTTGACAAAAAAAAGCCAAAACCATACAGTGGAGAAAGAAAATCCTCTTCAATAAATGGTGCTGAAAAAATTGAAAAGCCACCTGCAAAAGAATGAAACTAGACTGTTGTCTATGACCACACACCAAAATTAACTCAGAATGCATTAAAAACCTGAATATAAGACCTGAAACAATAAAATGCATAGAAGAAAACATAGGAACTAAACTCAAGGTCTTTTGACTTAAAGAGGATTTTATGAATTTGACCTCAAAAGCAATGGAAATAAAAACTAAAATAAATAAATAGGACTACATCAAACTAAAAAGCTTCTGCTCAGCAAAAGAAATCAGAAACTAGATAAAGAGACAATCATCTTAATGGAAAATATATTTTCAGGGAACACCTGTGAAAGGGCCTAATATCCAAAATAGACAAAGAACAACAAGAAAACAAACAATCTAGTCAAAAAATAGGCAGAGGACCTGAACAAACACTTCTCTCTAGAAGACATACACATGGCCAACAAAAATTTAAAACATGCTCAACATCCCTAGCTATTACAGAAATGCAAATCAAAACCACAATGAGATACCATCTTACACCTGTTAGAATAACTATAATCAACAGTATAAGTAATAACAAATGTTGGAAAGGATGCGGAAAAAAAGGAACCCTCGTACACTACTGGTGGGACTGCAAGTAGGTACAGCCACTATGGAAAACAGTATGGACTTTTCTCGAAAAACTAAGAATTGATCTACCATATGATCCAGCAATCTCTCTACTGGGTATTTACCCCAAAGTCTTGAAAACCCATATCGAAAAGATATTTTCACACTGATGTTCATGGCAGCACTATGCACAGTGGCCAGCACATGGAAGCAACCAAAGTGTCCTACAATAGATGATTGGCTAAAGAAGCTGTGGTACATATATACAATGTAATATTACTCAGTCGTAAGAAGCAATGAAGTACTGCCATTTGCGACAACCTGGATGAACCTCGAGATAATCACGCTAAGCGAAATAAGCCAGACAGTAAAAGTTGGAAATCACATGATATCACTTATATGTGGGATATAAACCTAAACGCAACAAATTAACATGACAAACAGTGACTCAGGGACATGGACAATGGACTAGTGGTTACCAGAGGGTAGGGGTGAGGGTGGAAGGGAGAGGTAGATAGAGTAAAGGGTCTCAAATATACGGGAGTAGAGGGAGGGCGAAGTGCATAAAGGGGATCAAATATGTAGTAGCTGAAGGAAACCGGATTTTGGATGGTAAACACACAATAGAATATACAAATGTCAAATGGTAATGTACACCTGAAAATTATATAATTGTATTAACCAATGTTACCCCCAATAAACTTAATTTAAAAAAAAGAAATTGTAAAAAAAAAAAAAGTATTCTTAGAACACTGAAAAAAATATTACTCCTCTATATGCTGCTTACAAGAGACTCACTTCAAATAAAAAGATACATATAGACTTAAAATTAAAGGATCAGACTTATATTTTATGCAAATAGAAAAGAAAGCTGTAGTAGTAGTACTTATATCAGACAAAATAGTCTTCAACACAAAATATGTAAAAAAAGACAAAGAAAGACATTACATAACTATATAAAGGGGCTATTCCAAGAAGAGGATATCACAATCATAAATATCTATGCATCCAACATAGGAGCACCTAATATATAAAACAATTATTAATGGGCTTAAAGGGAGAAATCCACAATAATACAATAAATGCAAGCATTTTAATACTGTTCTCACATAAGCAGTTAGATCATCCAGATAGAAAATTAATAAAAAAATAATGGCCTTAAACATCACATATTAAATGAGATCAACTTAAACATTTTTAGAACATTCCACCCAAAAAAATTTTGGAATACACATTTTTTAAGTGTACATGGAACATTCTCTAGGATAGATCACATATTAGGCCACAAAATAAGCCTCAATAAAATCAAAATGACTAACATCATACCAAGTATCTTTTTCCACCACAATGCCATGAAACTAGAAATCAACTATAGGAAGAAAACTGGAAAAAAACAAAAATATGTTGAGACTAAACAACATGCTACTAAACAACCAATAGATCAAAGAGAAAATCAAAGAAAAAATTAAAAACTATGTTGAAACAAATAAAAATAAAGACAGAACTTTTCAAAACATATAAGGTGCAGCAAATCAGTTCTAAGAGGAATTTCCATGGCTACACAGGCATACTATAAGAAAAAACAAATCCCAAATAAATATTTTAACTCTACACCAGAGAAACTGGAAAAAGAACAAACCAAACCTAAAGTAAACAGAAATAAGGAAATAATTAAGTTCAAGACAGAAATAAACAAAATAGCAATTAAAGAAACAATAGAAAATATTAATAAAACTAAGATTGATTATTTGAAAAGATAATTTAGGCAGACCTCTAGAAAAACTCATCAAGAAAAAAAGAGAAAAATAAAATAAAATCATAAATGAAAGAGAAGTTACAATTAACACTACAGAAATACAAAGAATAATTAAAGAATACTATAAAAAGTTATATGCCAGCAAATTTGCCAATCTAAAAGAAGTGGATAAATTTCTAGATATATATAATCTTCCCAGGCTGAACCAGGAGGAAATAAAAAATCTTAATAGATCAATTACCAGAATAAAATTGAAGTAGTAATCAAAACATTTTCAAAAATAAAATTCTAGAACCAGATAATTTTACAGGTGAATTCTATCAAACTTTCAAAGAATAATTAACACCTATCCTTAAACTATTTCTAAACATTGAAGAGGAAGAAAGGAATGATTCCAAACTCCTTTTGTAAAACCAGCATTACCCTGATACCAAAACCAGATAATTACATTGCAAAAAACATTACAGGCCAGTATCTTTGATGAACATAGATGCAAAAATTTTCAACAAAATATTAGCCAACCAGATTCAACAATACATTAAAAGAATTATACATTATGACCAAGTAGGATTCATCCCAGGGACACAAGGATGGTTCGACATCCATAAATCGATTAATGTGATACATCACATAATTAATCAAAGAAAGGATTAAAACCATGTAATCATCTCACTAAGAGCAGAAAAAGCATTTGACTAAATTCAACATCCTTTTATGATAAAAGTTCTCAATAACATTGGTATATATGACAAATTCACAGCTAATATTATACTCAATAGTGAAAAGCTGAAAGCCTTTCCTCTAAGATTAGGAACAACATAATGGCACCCACAATCACTGCTTCTATTAAATATAACATAGAAAGTACTAGCCAACATAATCAGACAAGACAAAGAAATAAAAGACATTCTAATTGGAAAGGAAGAAGTAAAAATCTCATTATTTGTAGATGACATGATACTATATTTAGAAACCCCTGAAAACTCTATACAAAAATATTAGAACTAATAAATGACTTTAGTAAAGTTGTAAGATACATAATTAATATACAGAAATCTGTTGTTTCCATACACCAATAACAAAGAATCACAATAAAAAAATTAAAAAATCAATCCCATTTACAATTGCATCCAAAAATATAAAATTCTTAGGAATAAATTTAACCAAAGAAGTGAAAGACCTGTATATGACATTAAAGAAGAAAATTGAACAAAATACAAATAAATAGAAAGATATACATTGTTTATGGATTGGAAAGATTAATATTGTTTAAAATGTCCTAACTACCTAATGTAATATATAGAGCCAATTCAATCCCTATTAAAATGCCAATGGCATTCTTCTAAGAATTAGAACAAATATCATAAAATTTATATGAAACCACAAAAGATCCCAAATAGACAAAGAAATCTTGAGAAAAAACAAAGTGTAAGATAACATGCTCCCTTATATCAAACTATACTTCCAAGCTAAAATAATAAAAACAGTGGGGTATTGGCATAATAACAGAAACAAAGAACAATACAACAACTAATCAAATAATCTATAACAAAAGAGGCAAGGATAAACAATGAGGTAAAGACAATAACTGGTGTTAGAAAACCGAATACATACCTGCAAGAAATAAAATCAGACCACTTTATAACATTCCTTTAAAAGTAAACTCAAAATAAATCAGTGCCTTAAATGTTAGACCTGAAATCATAAAACTCCTAGAAGAAAACACAAACAGTAAACACTTTGATATGCTGTTAGCAATATCTTTTTGGATATGTCTCCTCATGCAAGGGCAAAAGAAAGAATAAACAAATGGAACTACATTAAACTAAAAAGTTTTTTTTTACAGCAAGGGAAACTATCAACAAAACAAAAAACAACCTACTAAATGGAAGAATACGTTTACAAGTGATATGAAATAAATGGTTAATATATAAAGAACTCATACAACTTATCACCAAAAAAAATCCAATTAAAAAGGGCCTGAAGGACCTGAACACACATTTCCCCCAAGAAGATATACAGATGGCCTAAGAACATATGAAGAGATGCTCAACATCACTAATCAGCAAAGAAATTGAAATTAAAACCACAATGGTATATAACTTCATACAGTCAGAATGCCTATATTTAATAAATCAACAAATAAAAAGTGCTAGCAAATATGTGGAGAAAGGGGAACACTTGTACACTGTTGGCGGGATTGAAAATTAGTGTAGACACTATAAAAAACTATAGATATTCCTTAAAATTTAAAATAGAGCTGCCATACAATCCAGTAATTCCACTTCTGGGTATTTATCCAAAAAAAAAATCCACTTGTTTGAAAAAAATATATGTACCACTATGTTCATTGCCCTATTGCAAGTAATAGCCAAGATATGGAAACAGCCTAGATTTCCATTAACAGATAAATGGATAAAAAGGTGTGGCATATAAATATGCAATAGAATATTATTCAACAATGGAAAAGAATGAATTCTTGCCATTAGCAATAGCATGGATAGACTTAGAGAGTATTATACTAAATGAAATAAGTCATAGAGAGAGACAAATATCATATGGTCTCACTTATATGTGATTTTAAAAAACAAAATCAATGAATTAACAAAACAGAAATAGACCAATAGGTATAGAGGACAAGCTGATGGCTGCTCAAGGGAGAGGGTGGGTGAAAAAAATAAGAAATAAAAATAAAATCTATCATGAGTAAAAAGGAAGGAAAGAAGGAAGGAAGGAAGGAAGGAAGGAAGGAAGGAAGGAAGGAAGGAAGGAAGGAAGGAAGGAAGGAAGGAAGGAAGGAAGAAAATAAAATAAAATAAAATAAAATAAATAAAATAAAATAGGGGTACATATATCTTTTCAAATTAGTGTTTTTGCATTCTTCAAAAAAAAAAATCCCAAAGTGGATATCTGAGTTATTTGGTAGTTCCACTTTTAATTATTTGTGAATCCTCATACTGTTTTCTATAGTGACTGCATCAGTTTCCAATCCTATCAACCATGCAAGAGGGCTCGCTTTTTTCACATCCTCTTCAACACTTTCTCTTGTCTTTTTGATAATAGTCATTCATACAGTTGTGTGATGACATCTCATTATGGTTTTGATTTGCATTTCACTGATAATAGGTTGTTGAGCCCATCTTCATGTGCCTTATGGCAATCTGTACATCTTCTCTGGAAAAATGTCAATTCAGATTATCTGCCTATTTTTTACTGGGGTGTTTGTCTTTATGTTATTGAGTTGTGTGAAATCTATATATTTTGGATATTAACCCTCATTAGGTATATGATTTGCAAGTATCTTCTTTCATTCAGTAGGTTATCTTTTTTTTTTTAATGTGCAGAAATTTTTTAGTTTGATGTACTCCATTTCTTTTTCTTTTTGTTTCCTTTGCCTTTGGAGTCATAACAACAACAACAACAACAAAAATTGCTATTTCATAGAACTTCCCCTCTATATTTTCTTTTGAGGATTATATGGTTTCAGGTCTTACATCAAAATTTTAATTCATTTTGAGTTATTCTTACTGTATGTTGTAAGATAGTCAACAAGCTCCATTCTTTTCCAGGTGGCAGTTCAGTTTCCTCAATATCATTTACTGAAGAAACTGTCATTTTCCCATTGTATGTTTTGGGCTCTTTTGTCATAAATTAATAATCTATATATTTTCCTGTATATTTCGGGTTTCCCTGTTCTGTTCCATTAAACTGTATCTTTGTTTGTATACCAGCACCATACTGTTTTTTTGATCAATATGGTTTTGTAGTATAGTTTAAAATCAGGGAGCATGATACCCCAGCTTTGTTCTTTTTTAAGATTTCTTGGTCTATTAGGAATTTTTCTGTGGCTCCACACAAATTTCAAAAGTATTTATTCTAATTCTGTGAAAAATTCCAATGGAATTTTAGTAGATATTGCTTTTAGTCTGTATATTGCTTTGGGTACTATGGACATTTTAAAAATATTAACATTTCCCATATGAAAACAATATTTTTCATATAACTGTATTTTCTATTTCTTATTAATATCTTACAGTTTTCAGTGTACAGGTCTTGCACTTCTTTGGATAAATTTATTCCTAGCTATTTTATCCTTTTTGATTTTTAATAAATTGTTTTCTTAATTTCTCTTTCTGATAGTTCATTACTAGTGTATTGAAATTCTAGTTTTCTGTACGATTATGTATCCTTCAAATTTACTGGATTCATGTATTAGTTGTAACAATTTTCGAGTGAAGTACAGGGTTTTCTATATATAATATTATGACTTCTGTAAATAGTTACAATTTTACTCGTTCTTGTCCAATTTAGATGACTTTTATTTCTTTTCCTTGGGTAATTGCTGTGGCTAGAACTTCCAATACTACGTTTAATAAAAATGGTGATAGTGAGTGAGCATTCTTGTCTAGTTCTTAATTTTTGAAGAAAACTTTTGATTTTTTTTTAACATTGAGTATGATAATAGCTACGGGTTTGTCATATATGACTTTTATTATTGTTATGTTCCCTCTGTACCCTATTTGTTCAGAATTTTTATCATAAATGAATGTTAAATTTTGTCAAATGCTTTTTCAACATCTATTGGGATGACCATATGAGTTTTATTTTAAATTTTTTTTATGTGATATATTATGTTGATCGATTTGTAAATGTTGATCCATTCTTGCATCTCTGGAAGGAATTCCAATTGATCATGGCATATGATCATTTTAATGTATTGTTGAAATCAGTTTCTTAATACTTTCTTGAGAATTTTTTCACCTATATTCATCAAGGTTAGTAGCTTCTAATATGTGCATGTGTGCATGTGCTATCTTTTTCTGGTTTTGGTCTCAGAGTAATGTTCACCTTGTAAAATGAGTATGAAAGCTTTCTCTACTTTTCAATTTTTAGGAAAATTTTGAGAAGTATAAGTATTAAATATTCTTTGAATGTTTGGTAAAATTTACCAGTGAGTCCTGTGGCCTTGGACTTTTGTCTATGGGTGGGAGAGGGGTAATATTATTATTAATTCAATCTCCATACTAGAAATTGTTCCATTCATATTTTCTATTTCTTCATGTTTAAGTCTTGGAAGATTGCATGTTGCTAGGACTTTATCCATTTATTCTTAGTTGTCCAATTTGTTGGAATGTAATTGTTCATAGTAGTCTCTTATGATCTTTTGTATTTCTGTGGTTTCAGTTGTCACCTCTATTTTATTTCCAATTTTATTTATTTGAAACTTTTCTCTTAGTGAGTATAGATAAGTTCTTTTATTTCATTAATCTTTCCAAAGAACCAGCTTTTAGTTTCTTTTATCTTTTCTATTGTTTTTAGTCTCTATTTTGTTTATTTCCACTTTGGTATTTATTACATCCTTCTATCTACTAAATTTGAGCTTTGTTTACTCTTTTTCTAGTCCTTTAGGTGTAATATTAGATTGCTTATTTGTGATTTTTCTTCTTTCTTGAGGTTGGCCTATATTTCTGTGAACATTTCTCTTAGAGCTACTTTTGCTGCGTCCCATAGACTTTGGAATGTTGCATTTCCATTTTTATTTTTCTCAGGTATTTTTTACATTTTCTTTCATATCTTCATTGACTTATAGGTTGTTCAGTGGAATGTTTTTTAATCTCCACTTATTTCTGAGTTTTCCAGTTTTCTTTTTGATTGACTTTCAGTTTCATAGTACTGTGATATGAAAAGATACTTGATATGATTTCAACTTTCTTATATTTATTAAAATTTTTTTGTAACCTAACATAATCTATCCTGGAAAATGATCCATACACTCTTGAGAAAAAAAAATGTATCTTGTTGCTTTTAAATAAAGTGATATATATATATATATATATATATATATATATATATATATATATATATATATAATTTCATTTGGTCTAATGTGTCATTTAAGTTAAATGTATCCTTATTGATTTTCTATGTGGATAATGTATCCAGTAAAATAATTGATGTATTATTGTATTGCTTGCTGTCAATTTCTCTCTTTAGGTATGTTAATATTTGCTTTGCATATTTAGGTGTTCTTAGGCGCATTTATAATTATAAATGTTATATTTTCTTGTCAGATTTATACCTTTATAATTATGTAATATTCACATTTGTCTTTTATTACAGTCTTTATTTTATTTTAAAGTCTATCTCATGCAATGTAAGTATAACTACTTAATCTTTCTTTTGGTTTTCATTTGCATGAAACACCTTTTATCATCCCTTTACTTTCAATATGTGTGTCCATGAATCTGAAGAGAGTCTCTAGAAAGTAGCATATAGATTAGCCTTATTTTTTTTAATCAATTCAGCCACTCTATGTCTTTTAATTGGAGAATTTAATGTATTAACAATTAAAGTAATTATAGTTTTGTACTTGTTGCATTTTAAAATCTTTCATTATAATTATTTTTATTAATTTCAAGTACAGAGTACAATGGTTAGACTTTTACATAATTTATGAAGTGATACCCCCAATTATTCTAGCACTCATCTGGCACTACACCCAACTTTTACAATAATATTGACTGTATTCTCTATGCTGTATTCTACATGCCTGTGACTGTTTTGTAACTGCTAATTTATACTTCTTCATCCCTTCATGTTTTTCACCCAGTCCCCCAACCCCCTTCCTCTCTGGCAATCACTAGTTTGTTCTTCATATCTGTGAGTCTGTTTTTGTTTAGTTTGTTTGTTTCTTTTGTTCCATAGACTCCACGTATGAGAAAAATCATATGGCATTTGTCTTTTTTCTGTCTGACATATTTTACATAACATAATGCATTATGACTCAAGAATTTCACTTCTAGGTATTCTAAAAAATCCAAAACACTAATTCAAAAAAATTATATATATATATATATATATATCCCTATGTTCATTGCAGCATTATTTACAATAGCCAAGATATGGAAGTGCTCATCAATAGATGATTGGATAAAGAAGTTGTGGTACATATATACATTGGGATATTACTCAGCCAAAAAAAATACAATAATTGCCTTACAAAATTTTTTTCCTGGCTGTTTTATAGTTCTTATCTGTTTCTTTATTCTTCTGTTGTTGTTTTTCCTTTTAGTTTAATTACTTTCTTTAGTTTTAGGTTCCATTCTCATTATCTGATTATATTGTGTCTTGGTGTGAATCACTTTGGGTTCATTTTCTTGAAATTCTCTGGACTCCTTAAATATGGATGTCTCCTTCCTCAAGCTAAAGAAGTTTTCTGCCATTATTTCTTCAAATGTCTCTATCTCTTTCTTACTCTCTTTTCCTTTTGGGACTCATATAATGTGAATTTAGTTGTGTCATGTTCTTCCATAAGTGTCATAAGCTGTCTTCACTTTTAAATTTTTTTTATGAATCCTTCCTTCTGCTTCATGTAGTCTACTGTTGAATCCTTCCAATGTATTTTTTAGTTCAGTTATTGCATTCTTCACCTCTATGAGTTCTTTTGGGGACTTTCTTATATTTTCCCTCTGTTTATTGAAGTTCTTTATATGGTCATTCAGTTTTATGCTGAGATCAGTGAGCATATTTATAACCATTACTTTAAACTATTTAGCAGGTAGATTACTTATCTTAATTTCATTAGTCCCCCCCTCCCCGGGGTTTATCTTTGTTTTTCCTTTGGAACACATTCTTTTGTTTCCTTTTTTGACTCTGTGTTTGTTTCTACATATTAGGTGAAACAACTGTGCCTCTCCTAGTCTTAAGGGAGTGGCCAATGACAACAGGACTTGTGCTTTAGTCTGTTGCGTGTAATTCCCTGTGGGTGGTATCTTTCCAAGAACTCTCTCCCTGATAATTTCAGTCCTGTGGGGACCCAGAAAC
Source organism: Eidolon dupreanum (assembly GCA_028627145.1). Classification (NCBI taxonomy): domain Eukaryota; kingdom Metazoa; phylum Chordata; class Mammalia; order Chiroptera; family Pteropodidae; genus Eidolon; species Eidolon dupreanum. Next base: position 43,839,570 of record CM053505.1, read on the forward strand.
ATAAGCCTGCTGGCCACCAGTACAAGGTATTCAAGATGCATCCTCTATGTAGAGTGTGTGCACTTTCTGGTTCTGGCAGAGCAGGGGCTATGATGGAAGTGTGCCAGGCTGGTCAACACCCACCTGCCAGGTATGACAGGGCAGACCCAATGGTGGAGGAGAGCCAGGCTTGGAAGAGTCTGACCATCAAGTCTGGTGAGGTGTGGGTCAGTGTGAGGCAAAAAGCACTAGCAAGATAGATGGAAAGTAGTAGAAATGGTGCTTACCAATACCAGACTAACATGATAGAAGGAGAGTATAAAAATGGCACCTAACACCACCTCTATCCCTTGAGAGAGTTTAAACAGATCTCTGCCTCTTCATATGCCCTAAGATTAGTTTATAAATATCCTTCACATATGGCCTAAGCACTTTTTGAAAGGCTGCCTTTGTGCTGGCACTCAGAGAGAGTGAGTTTGTGCATGAACCCTTTAGGAGCAGATTTCTAGTTTCATACAGTCTCTGGTTCTCCTGGACATAAGCTCCACTCATTTTTCAAAGCCAGATATTATGGAGGCTCATCTCCCAGGTGCAGGTCCCAAGGGTTTGGGTGCCCAATATGGTGCTTAAACTACTGGTTCCTAAGGGAGAAACTCCATGTTTGATATATCCTTGTCATTTGTGGGTTGCCATGTTTGGGGGTGTGGGTCCTGACAAAATCACATATCTGCCTCTCTTATCCATCTCAACATGGCTTATTCTTTTTGTCCTTATTTGTGGAATAGTTGTTCTGCTTACCTTCTATTACTTTTCAGAGAGAATTGTTCTATATGTACTTGTCATTTCAGTGTGTCTATGAGAGGAGGTGAGCTCAGGAGCTTCCTATGCCACCACTTTGAACCATTAATTCAACACTCAGAAACCTAAAACATCAGACTAAAGAAGAAACATAATATAATTATTTAAATATATGGAGAACATTTATTCAGTAAAATTTGACTTCCCTTAATAAAAATTTTTAGTAAACCAGGAATAAAAAGAAAACTTCTTAATGAATTTTGAAAAGGAAATATCAAATCTACTGCAAAATTGCACTTAATGATAATATGTTGGAAGTCTTTCATTTGAGATAGGGAAAAAGACAATGAAGTTTTAAATGAGAGGTTCTAACCAGCACACTAAATGAAGAAAATGGTTAATTTAACAGAGATAATTTAATAATGTGAAGTGGTTAAATAGGTATTAGAAAACTTAAAAGCAAATTAGGAATACTGGGGTAACAAGGGGGTAACTTCAGGAATAGATATCACTCCTGGGGCTGGAGAAATAAAAGAAAAAGTTTAGAGTTATCAGAACCTAGAAGCTTGGAGGAAAAGCCTTGTGAAGCTGGTACTCAATTCTCTATGAGGTGTGCTGCTTGCATAGTAATGATATTCAGAGCTTGGAAAGAGATTTCATGGAGCTAAGAGTCAGACCTTTGATGAGCCGTACTGCTATTATCTCTAACTTTTCTTAATACCTCTGAGTTAGCATAGTAAGGCTCATTCTAGGAGTGCGGAAAACTACAAAACAGTGGAGCCAACTGCTACTAAAATCAAATGACACTTTTGGGTTAAAGGACCATTGATGGAGTGATGTTCACAGGAACAGGAAGCAGTGAAAAAGTAAAAGAAAATTATTTTCCCTTCCTCTAACCTTAAAACCTTTCTTTAATGACTACCATTGAAAACATCTAATATGGAACCAGTTTGCAAAGAGAAATTTGCTGTGCTTCAGCCTTAGCACACAGAGCAGAGTATAAAATGATAAATTCAGAGCATAGAGACAATAGCTTAATTGGCACAAACATAAAAAAAAGATTGTTTTATTTCTGTTTTTACTATGATAACAACTCCAATATTTCAGCAACATTTTATTTCTTACTCTGATTATTCAAGGTTTGTGGGTTGACTGAGGTTCTATTCAGCTCTGCTTGGCTTCACAAGTCTCTTTATTCTTAGTCCCAGGTTAAACACCAGCCTATATTTGGGTGTATATTCTTCTTTAGACAGAGATTATACTAGTGCAAGTGAGCAGAGCCTAAGCCAATCCACAAGGTGTCATTTAAAGTTTCAGTTCAAACTTGCCAAACATATTCATTCATAAGCCATTGGTCAAAGTGTGTCATATGTCTAATTCCTAAGTCATGGATATGAAAAGTATAGCTCTTCTCTGAGTATTAATGACTGGAAAGGGATACACAAACAAGTCAAATGACAATGGCTTAGGTTGTATAATCCTATTGCACAGATATAGTGAGTAGCTAAGTAAATAATGCAGTATTCTACAGATTTGAAAGGAATAAATACAACTTAATATTTCTAGGTTATGTGGTCATTTTCCTAGAGAATTCAACAGAATGAATATATAAAATAGAAAATATAATATAAAAATATAATATAAAATATAATATAAAATTTATTAAAGAATTTAATAATGTCGACAGAAACAAAACAAAAACAAATCAGAAAAAATCAATTGTATTTTTATACAATGGTAACAAATGTTTATAAAATATTTTTTTTTGTGAAAGTGTACCTTATGCAAAAATTAAAGAAATAATAGGAAAAATGTCTATGGAAAAGCATGAAACTTTATTTACAGAAATTAAAGACCTAAAAATATATAAAGACACCATACTTATAGATTGGAAGATCCCATATGGTAAAAACATGTATAAATTTAATGATATCCCAATCAATATGCAATGAGCTGTTTGTGAAAATTGACAAGAATATTCTAAAATTTATGTGAAAACACAAAAGGCTAAGAATAAGCAAGACATCTTTTATGAAGAACAAATTGGAATAAGGTTGTTAACAAGACTAATAAGTTATAATAATAAAAATAATATGGTATTTAGACAAAAATATTAAAAAAAGACCAACAAGACAGAATAGAGAATCTTGAAACAGAACAATGCTTGTAGGACCCTTTGATTTACACAATATTAGCACTATAAAGCAGTCTTTTTAATAAATAATGATGAAACAACCAAGTATCCAGATAGCAAAAAGGAAATTGGAACCTGACTTCATACAACCACAAAATTAATCCCAGGTAGATTTATAGACCTAAATGTAAAACACAACCAATAAAGCTTTCAGATGATTATATAAGAGAGAGTCTTTATTCCCTCAAGAAAATATGTCTCTAAATTTTTTTTAATTTATTTTTTTAATTAGTTTCAAGTGTACAATACATTGGTTAGACATCTGTATTGTTCACAAAATGATCTCCTAAATTGCTCCCTCCCTCCCCTGGCCCTCCACCTAGCCATCATATTAATGCTAACTGTATTCTCTCTGTTGTGCTCCCCATCCTCGTGCCCAACTATCAACTACTAATTTGTACTTCTAAGAAGATATGTCTTAATAAATAAAAAGCACTAACCATAGAGAAAAGATGAATAAACTTGACTTCTAAAATAAAATATTATATTCGTTCAAAGTGTGGAATGAAAAGGCACATAATGAGAGAATATAATTGAAAAAAATATATATATAGCCAACAAAGCAATCTTTTTCCAGAACACAAAATTATTTTAAAGCCATGAGAAAAAGTCAAGCAACTCAATAAATATGTGCAAATAACAAATATTTTACAAAATAAATAAATCCACTTAACCAATAAATTATTTAAATTCCCTCAACCTTATTAACAATTAGATAAATGCAGATTAAAATTATTAAAAGTCCTTGAACACATACCAGATTGCCTAACATATAAATCTGAAAAAATTAAATGTTGTCAATAATATAGAATAATAAGGAATCTCTGACCCTGAGTATGATATGCAGTAGGAGTTGTTAATTTGTGCAACCATTTTTGAAAATAATTTTGAATAATCTAGTAAAATTGAAGTTATCTTATAACTCAACAATTTAAGTCCTATATGTCCTACAGAAATATGGGCTCTTTGCACCAGAATGTATATACAAGAATTCCCAAAATATCATTGTCCATAGCCAAAACTAGATATAACACAAATGTTCAATAACAATACAAGGAGATAAATAAATTTTAGTATAGTCACACAATGTCATACTAAACATCAATGTTAATGAATATTTTATAACTAATACAACAATGTGGATGAATCTCACCAATATTCTCTTGAGCAAAAGAAGCCAGCCACAAAATAGAACATACTGTGTAAATTCCCTTTATATAACATTCAGAAACAGTCAAAATGAAAGTATGTTGTTTAGGAAGTAGACTTTGGTGGTAAAACTACAAAGGAAACCAAAGGAATCAGAAAAACAGTAATCTTTAAATGGAGAAGAGGACCATATTCAAGAAAGGGTACACAAGTGACTTCTAGGGTATTAACAATATTTTATTTCTTGACCTGGGGAATTACACAGAGAGTTGCTTTACAATGATTTTGAAGTTGTATATTTATATTGTATATATAGTATGCAAATTATAATTCACAATAAAATGAAATATAAGTTCTCTGATTAGTCAAAATACATTTTCAAACCTTTAGTCGAAACAGATAGGTTTGAATCTGGACTGTAAAACCTTGGTCACATCTCAACTAAGCCTTCATTTTCCCATTTCTAAACTGAGTATAGTTATATCTTTTCAGTCCAAAGTGACAAATGAGATCTTGAAAATGAAAGTGCGCTGTAGAATTTAAAGAAAAATGTGGATCAACTGCTTTTATTTTCTATTTTCTGAGCCTACAACAGGTTAGAGAAAAAGGGGAAAGAAAAAATGAGATCCAGGCTACTACAAGCAGGTATGTTCACAGCATCTTTTAACCATGAAAGTAAACAAACAAACAATAACCCTAAAAAATTAGGTAAGATATGAAAAAGCACAGTTCAGAGCAATTTAGAAGATGAAACAACAGCTCTTAATATATCAGTAGCCCAAGAACATCACGTCTTGAGAGCAGAGCAAGGAGATGAGAATTCCTTGTGATCACCAGGGAACATTAAGAAACATGTCAGTTATGTTCAGAATAGTCTAACAAGTGAATCAGAAAATATAATATACATGTTTTTTATCCAAAATGGATATATTTTTTAAAGTTTTCTTTTGCCATTTAGGTAAATTTACATAAAACTATTTGGCAAATACACTTGTATGGAAAAAGTTATATTAATACAAATAGGTATCTTTTATTGCCTGCTTTACCATATGCCAGGCATAGATCTATCTATGCCAGAAACTATCCAGATAGTGTCTTATTTAATTTTTAAGATAACCCTGGAAGCTAGGTCATTTTGTTATTTCCATTTTACAAATGAGGAAATTGAGACTTAGAAAATTTCAATAGTTTTCCCATGCACCTAAGGAGAGACAGAATTGAGATTTGAACTCAAATATGATTCATACCTAATCCTCCGTTCCTTCTACTATCATAAAAGCTATATTTTTGTTACTTAAAGTTGGTAGAGAAATATGATGGAGCAAGTAGTTTTGAGCCAGTCATAAAACCAGGTGTTTTCATATATTTATTTAACTCTATACACCACTGTGATCACATATGTTTTTTTATTAATAATCTTAAAGTTTTTACTTAAACCATTGATTCTTTTGTCACTAGTTGATATGTCATTATCATTTTAAGTAAGCCAAACAGGATATATCTTCAGGAAATTTGGAAACTCATCTTCTCCACAGTATGCCAATCAGCACATGTATTTGCACACATTTCCAGTTTTTGATAAAATAATTGAAATACTACTAGATAAAGTTTTAAACTGCTTTGAAAAATACACTTGTTTTGGTATATCATTGTGGTTTTGATTTGCATTCCCCTAATATCTTATGAAGTCGAATATCTTTTCATATGTCTGCTGGCCATTTGTATATCTTCTTCATAGAAGTTTCTGTTTAGGTCTTCTGCTCTTTTTTATTTATTTATTTATTTTTTTAATCTTAGGTTGCATGAGTTCTTTGTATATTTTGGGTATTAGGCCCTTATCAGAGGCATTGATTACAAATATCTTCTCCCATTGGATTTGTTGCCTCTTTGTTTTGTTGATGGTTTCTTTTGCTGTGCAGAAGCTTTTTAGTTTGATGTAGTCCCATTCATTTATTTTTGCTTTTACTCTCCTTGCCTTTGAGGTCAAATTTATAAATTCCTTTTTAAGTCCAAGGTCCTTGAGTTTAGTTTATATGTTTTCTTCTATGCAATTGATTGTTTCGGGTCTTATATTCAGGTCCTTAATCCATTTTGAGTTAATTTTGGTATGTAGTGATAGACAACAGTCTAGTTTCATTTTTTTGCAGGTGGCCGTCCAATTTTCCCAGCACCATTATTGAAAAGCTTTTCTTTTCTCCACTGTATGTTTTTGGCTTCTTTGTCAAAAATTATTAGAATGGCTATCAACAGGAAAAGGAACAACAAATGTTGGAGAAGCTGTGGGGAAAATAAACCTTCATACACTGCTAATATAAATGTAAATTGGTACAGCCACTATGGAAAACAGTATGGAGGTTCCTCAAAAATTTAAAAATATAATTATTGTATGACCCAGCAATCCTTCTTCTGGGTGTCTACCCAAATATTCAAAAATACTTATTCATGAAAATATATGCACTCCAATGTTCATAGCAGCATAAGTCAGAGTGGCCAAGACATGGAAACAACCAACGTGTCCTTCAATAGATGATTGGATAAAGGAGATGTAGTACATACATACAATGGACTAGTACTGAGCCATAAGAAAAGATGAAATATTTCCATTTGCAACAACGTGGATGGATCTTGACATTATCATGCTAAATGGAATAAGTCAGACAGAAGAAGTCGAGAACCACGTGATTTCACTCACATGTGGAATATAAAACTGAAAGCAACCAATGAACAAGACAAACAGAGACTCATGGACACAGACAACAATTTAGTGGTTACCAGAGGGAAAGAGGGGAGAGAGGAGATAGATAAGGGTAAAAAGGTTCAAATATATGTTGATGGAAGGAGATTTGACTTTGGGTTATGAACACACAATGTGATATACATATGATGTATTATTGAATTGTGTACTTGAAACCTATATAATTTTATTACCAGTGTCACCACAATAAACTTAATGAAAAATACATCTGGGATCTTTTAACAATATAATTATTTCATATTTTGAATTTTATATCCTAAATACTGATGTTTTAAAACAGTGGTCATGAAAAAAAAATAATTTATTTTTGATGAAACATGATTTTTTTCACTTTAAAAAATCTTTAAAGACAAAATCTTTATTGGGGTAACATTGGTTAATAAAATTATATAGTTTTCAAGCATACAATTCAATAATATGTCACATGTATATTGTATTGTGTTCACCATCCAAAGTAAAATTTCCTTCTGTCACCATATATTTGAGCTCCTTTACCTTTATCAACCTTGTTTTTTTTAACAATATATGATGGATTAATTAATATGTATTAATCTGAGAATAATTTCAGCAAACAATTTTTAGAGAATCAGTAAATTGAAGGTCTTAAAAGTCATTTAGTCTAATCTCAGATCACCTTTCTCTATTTCTATTCATGCTTCACATGCCACCTATTTTAGTATCTCAATTGGAGGAGGCAGCGATTCTTGTAGATGTACTATTCAATGCTGGATATGTAATATTTTGGCACCAAGATTTTTTACTGATTAGCAATATAAAATTATAATTCTGTAATTTAAGTGTTTTATTGTTTTACTTAAGAGCCAGCCAACTGACAGATTAATCACTGAAGCTTAACTAGAGAGAAATAACAATTTCCAGAAACTATAGACCAATAAGCTTAATAGTGATGTCCAACAAAATTCTCAAATAGATTATTTAAAACTTTTGTGCTAATTAAAAATAAATCTAGGGGTGATCATTAATAATCATCACAGATTTACCAAAAAATCATCACGATGAACCAATTCCATTTCTTTTTCTGATAGAATTACTAGATTACACTGCCACACACATGGTAACCTTTTAACAAATCGTTAAAAAAATCATGGTATTGGCCTTGACTATATGATCCCTTAAGGTCTCCTATAGCTTTAAAATCCTATGTGTTTTACCTAGTAGACATGAGATAAACTTTTGTTGGATGATAATGAATTCATTTGATCTGTAAGTCTTCTTAAAGAATGCTGATTAATGGATCTTTGTAAACCTGAACAAAAACCTCAAGTGGTAAAACTTTGGCTCTGTCTTTGACCATATAATTTTCAATATTTTTTTTCAATGTCCATCAAGAAGGATCTGTAATTTGCACTTGACGCAATCCTAAGAAGGATAGCTAATATTCAAGATAACAAAAGCACTATGTGTGTATATGAAAGTGTTTGTGTTTTCACAAGCTGAAACTAAGAACAAAAAAATCATAAAACATTTTACAAACAAATTTGGATTCAAACGTAAATTACACTATATATTATATATAGTATATGAAAAGTCAATGAGAAAGAATGCTTATGTAAATTACGGAACATCCTTAAGATGAATTAGTATAGAACCTTTAAAAAATTTAGGAAGAATTTTAATAACATAAGGAATTCACATAATATAATGTTAAGTTGAAAAATATCTGTACATAAAATTGCTACAAAGTATTAGCACTATTATGTTTACATATATTTAAAAGCAAAAAGTGGAGAAAAGTCACCAAAATGTTAAATGTGCGTGGTGGGATTGTTATTTTCTTCATTAGTACATTTATTAAGTAGCTACTAAAAAACTGAATGTCATCATAGGTCATATTAGCAAAATTATGGTTTATTGTTCAAAAAGAACAGTCCCACTGTACTTTTCCCTGCTCAGATATCACCTGGACTACTTTAGTTCACTACAGTTTAAGAGTAACTTTGACTATACTAGAGTTTAAAGTGTATAGAATCCAGGATAGTGAGTGCTATGAGCTGAATTGTGCCTCCCCACTTCACTCAATAATATGTTGAAGCCCAGTCCCCCAATGTGACTATATCTGAAGACATGGTCTTTAGGAGGCAATTAGATTAAATAAGGTTGCAAGAGTGGGACCCTTATCCCATAGCGTTCATGTGGAAGATTCTCTCTCTTTCTCTCTCTCTCCCTCTCTCTCTCCTCCCATTTTGTCAGGTGAAGACACAACAAGAAGGAGGTATCTGCAAGTCAGGAAGAGTTTCACCAGCACTCAACCATGCTGGCACCCCGACCTTGGGCTTTCAGCTCACAACTGTGAGAAATAAAAAAAAAATAATCTGTTGTTTAAACCATCTTGTCTATGATATTTGTATGGCAGCCCCAGCAGACTAATATAAAGACTGATCTTAAAAACACTTCTATGATGAAAGGTGGTGTAACAGGATATTAAATATGGAAAAAAGGATCAAGGAAGGGCAGATAAGTTGTTTTCAGATATTTAAAGAATGTCATCTGGAAACAAAAATAGTTTTTGCTAAACTAGGTTGGAAGACGTGGGTTCAAAATAAGAAATAGCTTTCTAACAAAGCTTTGCCTAAATGGAATGATCTGCTTTTAAGTGTGAGCTCCTTACTAGTAGATGTGTCCCAATAAAGACTAGAGAGCCATTGCTCAGGAATGATATAGAGGATGCTTCTGCATTAATTTAATGACTGTTGAAGTTCTACCTAACTCCAACTTTCTCTGTCTCAATGTTTCATCTTAAAATTCCACATTGTTGGAATCTTTTAGAATTTTAATTCCTACACGATATATTAATTATTCCTAAAAATTCTCTAAGTATGATGTCTATGCCTTAATTTCAGTCATTCTTATAAATGAAGAAGAGAGCAAGGCCTAATATAGAGCCTTATCCCATACTCTTAGAAAACTCTGATTCACAAGCCATTAATCATTTCCATAATACAGCTATTTAGATGACTGTTTTTGTTGATTCTCTATACCTGTACCTGTGTTATTGGTTTAAAATCTACTTTGACATTATTATCTGTTCAGAAAAATTAACATTCTCACCTCAGTTGATCCATTTATTTGACTAAAACTTAATTTCTGCCTATGCAAATAGTCACAGTGAAAACCAGGGTAAAATAAGAATTTGAAAATAAGTAAATCTTTGAGAAAAACACTTATTTTTCCTATATAAAAGATGAAATGTTTGGGAAAACCCCATAGGGGCTTTGCAGCAGTAATGACTACATTCCAGAAGAAATGCCAGAATTTGGTGTGAAGAAGAAGGTAATTATGATGGCAAGTGAGTGGTAGTAGGGACACTAATGATAGTAGTTTCTGAGTAGGACAACAGGGGCCATGCTTGCATATGGTTACTTAAAAAAATATATATTAGAAAAGATATGCAATGTGGAATTGACATTTAAATGAAACTAAATTAAGATGAACTGTAGAAATCTCACAATAAAATAATGGAACAAATATTTATTGAAATCATTAACAATCATTGAGCATTACTATATGTCAGGAAACATGATAAGCATTTTATATACAATATGTCATTTAATACTCATAACATACCCATGAAGTAGATTCTAATACTATCCTCATTGTTCTAAAGGGAAGTCATAGTCTTAGAAATGTTATGTGATTCATGGTCATTTATTAAGTGGCAGGGCTGAGATAGAAACCTAGGTCTGCCTAACTCTCAGCTCAACTCAATTAAACTCTATGCCATTCCACATTTAAGCCCAATGGTTTGTCACAAATAGTATAATAATTTAATTTATACATTAAAATATTTACTAGTAAGAAAGGAACATATTTAGAGTCCTATTTTAAATAAACAAAAACTAGAGGACCTTTCTTTTTAGAAAATCATTGGCGTGTTTACAGTTTTGTTGGGCATTCCTGCTTTCACATGCACATACCATAAATTTCATTGATCCTGCATTTTCCAAGGATAAAATCTAGTTTAGTTTCTCTGAGAACTGAAGAATATTTGACTTTGTCCCATGACTGTTTCCCAGTTTGGGGGAAACTACAACTAGTCAATGTGTTGAATACTAAAAAGTGTATTTCAACACTCAATGTTGTCTATAAATCATTTTACTTATTCTATATCCTTCAACCTTTGACAAAGCAGTTTACCGTAAACAACTTTTGGGGCCACTGTGTGATTATTACCATTTGGAAAATATATTGTTTCCCCTCCATGAAACTAGAACAGAAGGTCTAAGAGAAAGGAAATTATTAAGCATTCTACTGAGTTTTTCCCCCTCAACAAAAACTAAGATAGAGGTCAATGAATAAGTATGTGCAGACTGGAACTTGAATACTCTCGGGTGACTATGGGCTAATTAATAATTAATGCCAGAGCTATGGTGTTTGAAATGCAGATGTGATAACTGGAGGCCTGGCAGTGCTGTTCAGAGGAGGCAGATTTAGAGGCTATAGGGAATAGGCACTCCCTTGCCGGCTGGCTCAGAGAGCCAGCCTGGGTGCAAAGCAGGGCCTATGGTTTAGATTATGTTCCCCTCAGCTGTTAATTACCTGAACCTACTTTGAAGTTCTTCTCTTTTTATCCTCTGCATGAAAAGAGATTGGTTCAGCCAAGGGACTTAGAGAAATGATCAAATACATGGGGTGGAGGGAAGGGGGTGGGAATAGAACTTCAGATATAAGAAGATAACGAAGAAAAACACATAATAGAACATACGAGAACACACATTATTAGGAAATGTTGGATTCTGGCTCATTGTTTCAAGCACATTGGGTTTCTCTCAGTTGATCCAATGAACCTGATTTTAAGTAAATGTGTAAACTTTCTCTGAATACATGTAACAAAGAATTTCCACATGTACTACTATATCAAGTAGTGATTTGATAAGGGATAAGTGTTTTGTAATGTCACATTTAATTCATTATAGTCATTTAAACTTCATAGTTGAAGCTACTTACTGATAAGGGCAACATTAATAGAATCAGCCACAAACTGCTTCTATGTAACCTGTTTGTGTTCAAATTACTCATTCTCAGAATGCAAATAGAAGGTTCCATTGTTCAATAGGGGAAGCTATAGGATATTAGAAAATCGTAGAACCGGTTGCAGTTGAAAGAAATCTGAAAATAAGTGATGGTAGCTTCATCTACATGAAAAAGCACCCTGGCTTGTTTTTAGGATATATGTGTGAATACACACAAGTTAAAGAAGCATGGCCACTATTTAGCAAGTGGATTACAGTATGTCTGGACTAGATAAAATGTTGAGTTTTGTTTGTTTGTTATTCATTTTAAATGTTATTTTTAGTTCATTTACTCTAGGCAAAACAATTTAAGATATATTCTACTCACAGATGAACAAGATTCTCCCTTTTGGTGGAAAAGCATGCAGTAATGAAATAGCTATAACCTGCAGCTGTGAGAAGTATTCCTGTCTGTTTCTGAGTGGAAAATGACACTGAAAGTATCATCGAAGGAAAATGTGTACATACATTGAAACTGACACCTGTGGCCGCAATGTCATCTGACTAAAGTGACATCAAATGCACACAACCAAACGAGTGAGTGAAGATTATTCGGCTCAGACACAACTCATAGACCTCCACACAGTGATCTGGTTTTGTAGTTCTATTTTATTTACTTTTCATTTCCATTTAAAAGAGCACTTTGTGAGTGAAGTCCTTAACTTTTAAGTCAGAATGAAAAATTAAAATTTTCTTATTAGAATTTATTGTTCAAAATGCAAATTCCTCAGAAAAGTAGGGCTTGCATCATTGAACAATTTAAATTTCCTTAAAAAAGAAAATGGTCATGTAACTAAAGGTCTTCTATCAAAGGAGAAACACCTTAAGAATTTTTACAATTTGTGTGTAATACAATTTCCCACTTGTGGTTTTCATTCTAAAATATAAATATAAGTATAAATAAAAAAATCTCAACATTAATATTATGTAAAGATAACAACAAAAACCAAATCCATTGCCATGCAATTTTTATTCTAACTTATATTTACATAAGGGAGGTTCTACTTTCATACTGATTTTACTAATCATCTATCTCCGCAGTATTATACTACTAGAGTCTAAAGTGTTAATGAAAATGTAGCAATTTTCCAGGCTTTAAATATAAACTTTATATGTTGAGTTCCCTGACACTAAGTGGAAAAAAGTGCTTGAAAAGTGTAAGCAGCAAAGCAGAGGTAAATTTTTTTAAAGCAAGTACTTAGATCAGCACCTATGGTTTTCATGGTCAGAGCTCTTTTCTTTTATGGGCTTTGATGATTATACATGTGTTGTGGGTAAAACTCAATTTTAAAACACAAACACAGAACAAAGCACATTTCCTACACTGTAACTACAGTTATCTTTCAAAGATAAGGTTCAAATTTTTGAATTATTGTCCCTCAATACCAAATGAAACTACATTTTGAGACTTATCATGATCATGCTTCATTTATATGTGCTTTTATTTTAATTTTTGTTATATTAACAATATGCTAACAATTCAATTTATTTATATATCTTTTCTATTTATATGTTTAACATTCCCATCACTTGGTCAATACAATTTAAGGACAAAGATATTTGAAAATACTATCTCCAGCGACATTTCAGTGCAAACAAATTATAGCTTAGAGATATATGAACAACAGATATAAACTAAAACATCATAATGGTATCACCACAAGCATTAGATTAAGCTATCTACTTTATTTTGACCTATATGTTTATGTTACCATTTCTCTCATCCCCATAGGACTGTCTCTTCCACTAATAATCTCATACTTTGTAAAGATTTATTCAATTTCTTAAAGCACATTTTAAAAGTTTTAATGTAATCTAGTGGCATAATCTTGCAGTAGACATGAGGATGTAAAGTACAGCATAGGGAATATAGTCAATAATATTGTAATAACTATGAATAGTGCCAGGTGGGTACTAGGCTAATCAGGGGGATGACTTTGTAAATTACATAAATGTCTAACCATTACACTGTATACCTGAAACTAATGTAAAATATTATCAAATGTCAAAAAATAAAAAATAACAAAACATTTTAAAGATCTTCACATTTTGAAAGCAATGTAAAAAAATTAACTTTTTGAATAACAACCAATGTTTAAATCATAGAGGCTTGAAGCCATAATTTGTATGCTTTTATATTAATATGAAACAATTAAAGCTTTATTCTCTATATAAAATTTATTTTAAATGTTTTTTTTCCTCTTGATATATGCTTCCCACAGTTCATTTTTGATCGATGATTCATACTGTAAAACTGCTTGTGACTAGAAACTCATACACACATTCACAATATTCTGACTCTGCACTGCAATCTAAAATGTGGTTAGATTATACAGTTTGTTTTGTGTCCTTTTTACCTGCAGCTACAGAGAGACTGAAATTAAGTTTTCAGCTCTTAATTAGTAAAAAGCATTGGAAAAGTAAATAGATCTTTACAGAAATGCTTTTTTTGCCTCCAGTATGAGTGATGTATGTTGCATGAGCTATGCACTGCAAAGCGGAGAAAGACTTCTTTACCCTGAAAAAAGAAAAGTAAAACATTGAAAAAGGATTTTTAATGAAATCACAACATTAAATAGTTTTATATTAAATCCTGCTAATTTTGTAGGTGAAGGTTGTGAAGTGAATGTGAGGAAACATTTAAAGGGAATTGAATTTGTATTCCTTATGCTACAGGCACATGTTTACATGACCTTTAAAACAGAACTGAAGCTGTATCATCAGATGCTGTAGGCAATTCACATTACTAAGGCAATCAAATCAGAATACTAAACTAACTATAAAACATAAATTAAACTGATATAGAACCATCTCAATTCACTAAGTTTACTTGAAAACCACTTATATACTACTAGTCATTTCAAAGCAGTTTGCAGATCCGCTAAATCAGAAATACTCCAACACATCTGAAAAGTGTCCACTTATAAGTATGTAGGCTAAGGACTCTTTAACATATTTTTCTAACAAACATCCATCATTAATTAAAACTACCTTATTTAATTATCATTTTTTTTTTAATTTTCAACAATCAACTCCAAAAAAAAGCATCATCACATGAAGACAAGGCTCTCTGATATGTTGTACATGGCAGAGATAATTTTTAGTTCCAAATAAGTCTTTTGAAGAGTTTATAAAGAATGTTTAAAAGCTAAAAAAGTTAACTGTACTTCTTTTATTCTAAACTTCATTGTATCATTCCCCAACACCTCACACCTTCCAATAACTATATTCTGGTTTTCTTTAATAGCACGTACAGATATCACACCTTTTAAAATATGGTAGAATAGATCATAAAACAGTTTTAAGCTCAATTGTTTGGGACAAAACTTTCTTTAAAGAGATAAAAAGAGAAGAGTAAATATATTTATAATGTGAGTCATCATCTCACTAGAAGTGCTTTTCAAAAACTTGGTCTCTTTCCATTTCTAGTAGTAAAATCTCAGAAAAAAAACATATTCTATCTTTCCCAAGGTGTTGATATTTGTGTGTCATGAATTATTTTCCCCCTTTTTAGAAAACTTTGCACAATTCTCTATAATATTGAAAACATACAGAATATGATTGAAAATGCAGTTCTACTTTAAAGGGTAAGGAAAGGGGAGGGCTCAAATGCTTCTCTCCATCACTAATGTGGGTATTTGTATATGACAAATCTCAGTTTTTTACAAAGCTGTCAACTTGTTAAAAGAAAATCAAACTTCCACAGCTATAAAGCTCAGTTTCTGCAGAGCCGAGATCCATTCTTAGACTTCAGATCATTTTTGAAGGTGATTTACAGTCAAATATATTTGGTTTTTAATATGCAAAGTTTCACATGTGATCTCTCTCTCTCTCTCCCTCTCTCTCTCTCTCTCTCTCACACACACACACACACACACACACACACACACACACACACACACATACAAGTGTTCACGATTCATTTGTTTAGGGAGGGGGCATATTTAATGTTTACATTTAATACCTGGGGAAATATTGTATATAAAGGTAAAGATAATGAGCTCTCCCTCTACCACTGAGTTACGCTTGCACCTCCTGCCAGGTCAACCTCCAGATGAGATAGAATTGTACACTTGAAATTTATATAATTTTATTAACTGATATCACCCCAGTATATTTAATAATTTTTTAAAGAAATAAAGGTAAAGATGAGAACAAATGTGATTGAATTATAGTTTAACTGAAAGTAGAAATCCCAATCTCTCTCTAAAAGTGGAAATAGTAAAAAGAAGGTAAGTAGAAGAAAAGAAAATGTTTCATTCTCACTATTATTTGAGTAAGTTAAAAAGAACATTTAGGATGTACAGAAGAAATTTGATCCTTGACATTTATATTGTCTTGAGTTTCCTTAGAAGTCAAAGGTTTCTCTTGCCCTTATTAATTGTTAAAAACAGAAAATTTGTGCTTTTTAAGGAGGATTAGACAGGTTTAATTCTTGATGTTCTCAATGAGATATGAGTTAATATCTTAGTGCTTGGATAAAATATTTTAGTGTGACTATTACTCTCAACACACACATGAAGAATCATGATGGTGCTGCTCTTCTAAGCACACTCCAAGGGAGGCTGTCACTGAGGTAGAATTGTGGTTACGTACAGTACAGTATTTGGCAGTGTCTAGGCCTTGCCTTTTGAGAAAAGGTCACTTTGAGCACCTTACTTTTGTGCTGGCCTGGGTGGGAGGAACATTGGGTTTAGCAATGGTCAAGGCACCCACAGAGTGAGGAGCAGAGACTGCCCAGGGACAAGAATGATCTGCGAGGCTGGTGAGGGGATTCCAATAATTTAACTACTGGTGGGTCCCCAGGCTCACATAGTTCACACAGCTGCCTCAATACCAGTTCTTCTAGATTGTTGCTCTCTCCTTCCACTTCCAACCAGGGAAATTGAGCCTTACTTCCATCCTAGAATACTGCTCTACATAAGGGATGAGAACGTGGGGAGAGCAGGTAGTGAAGACAAGGAGGTTGTCAAAATAAGCCTCTCCCACCAGTTGCCCACTTGTCAGAATAAGGCCCATTTGGCCCAAAGAATATCCACTGAGTTATTTTACAACAGAATCTCTCAGTTTCACACCTCCACCCTAGTTCTGGTCCAACTATCTCTATTTAGTATGTATCTTACTTACTTTACCCCAGCTTTTTAACCAGGCAATCCCAAGAGGGATCCTATTGTTATCCAGGTAGCTCCCCTTTCTGCCACTAAGTCTGTACCCGGAGGTTTAGGGCAGCTCTTTGATTCATTTTGGCTCAGATTCTCTGCAGATTGGAGCTATTGGACTTGGGTTCCTGGCAACACCAGAATTGAAAGTGGGCTAGCCCAGAGTCTTTTGCTGGCCACCTGAGCACTTGTAACTTGAAAAGAGACTCCAAAAAAGTTCTTGGATATAAAACACACACACACACACACACACACACACACACACACACACACACACACACTCCAGGATAGCATGCATCCACAGGCAGCTGGAAACCAAAATACCAGATCAAGTAGATCTCTTCTCTGAGAAAGGAAGCCAACTCGATTTGCCCAATAGAGAGTGGAGCAAAGTGCAAGAGTTGTCAGCCCAAACACAAGTTACAGGAGATGGAGATTTTAAGAGCCCTCAGGAAACCAATATCCCTTCCCCCAAAACACAATAACAATCACAGCAGAGGAAGCACTAATATTTTTGTGAAAATTGGGTTTTCAAAATGTCCTTGCAAAGTGGACTTTTCCTCAATTACTTCCCATCCCCCACATGCTCTGTCCCTCTCTAGATTGATAGATATAGATATATATATAGCTATCGGTATAAAATATTATTTAAACTACATATATTTAATCATTTTTTTCTCAGAATCATCAGCCATCATCCTTACTTAATCCCAGAAAAATAATGGACATTTCTGAATAATCATAGCTGGTTAAATCTGGTTGCCTGCTAATTTTCAAATGTGATATATATTCTTTCTCACTGTGGGGTCCAGAAGTAGTAAAGTGAGCCCCCAATATACAGCAGATCATTTACTAAACGTCTTCTCCTAGAAGGAGCCTATATTTATATCTGCAATCACTTTTCTCATAGTCCCACCACCACACAAGGATGCAGAATGCCAGCCATTTCAATAAATACTATTTACTAAAGAAGGGTGGGAGACGGGAGTGCAGGAAAACATGATCTAAGTTATGAACGAAGCCAGAGCCTTCTTACAATTTTGCACGTTAAAACGCTAATTGGTCCATGAAAAAAGAAGTGAATTGAAATATGGGGCAGCTCTATTAACTACTAAAATGACTTATAAAAAGCTTCTAATGCTCAACTAGATGACTTATTGATCCTTCAAATACCGATCCTCAGATTGTAAAGTAATACATCATTTCTACACACCCCCTGATTGATCATGCAGCTGGAACTATTTTTTTCTCATCTGTAAATACTCCCATCATTCCCTACCTTAAGAAAAAAGTCAAAATACAAATAAAAACTACCACTGCAGTTTAAATTTGGAAACATTCTACTACTCCATCAAATTTTTTTTTTTAAAAAAAGGCAATTCCACATGGAGTTTGTATTCTGTACAACCGTAAACTGGATTCTTCAAAACTGGGCTCTGTCCGCAGTGCAAAACAAGCGACTGGCAAATGTCCACAATAATTTCTAGACACCCCAAATCTTGGTGTCGGTAAAATTATGGAAGGGGTACTGCACAATAGCTCTGGCTCCATAGAGCTCTTTCCCTGAGACCCTGTAAGAGTAGAGTTCACCCGCTGACAATAGTAATGGCAAGTGAAATTACCTCAGAAGAGAAACTGAGACTAGATCATCACGACCTTGCTAACACAGCGGTGGAAGCCAGCAACCTTTCCCTCTGCACTGAGGGTCTCTATTGTCTCTCCCTGTCCTCTAACATCCTGTCCCGGACCCAGCCACACAATGCCTCAGCACTTCCCCTCAGACATTTGATTTTGCTAGCAAAGGACTAGTGTTCTTGAAGATAGAGGTATTTTTATTAAATTTTTCTTGATGGATATTTTGTTTTTTAAATTACCCCATGTCTGCTGCAGCATTCTCTGTATGCTATCAGTTCTCCCCGTCCCTATTCACTTTCCTCTAAAGACTATTTTCCTCACATTAGAGGAAAGCCAACAGAGATCTAAAAATAAAAAAAAAGAACTAATTGAGCTTGAATCAGGATTAGCTAATGTCTGCTTATGCAATCTAATTTTTAAAAATTCTCATCCAGAATATCATGAAGCCCTTACCTTCCCCACAGTTTGTCCAGAATTAAGCGGAAAAAGAAGAGGAGGAGGAGGAGGAAGACGAATAAGAAGAAGAAGAAGAAGAAGAAGAAGAAGAAGAAGAAGAAGAAGAAGAAGAAGAAGAAGAAGAAGAGGAGGAGGAGGAGGAGGAAGAGGAGGAGGAGCCGCAGCAGCAGCAGCTCTGTGTCTTACATGGAGAAAGTCTCATGAGCTCAATGTACAAACACTAGAAAAAAAGGCTTCTCTCTCTGCTGTTTTCAGAAACTGTTCAATTGTTTCTCTTCCTCTTTGAGCTCCCTGGTTATAAAAAGAAACTGTACTTGTCTCTAACAAGCCCAACTAACTCGTCATGTTTCCAAGTGAATCTCTGCTGAAGGTGAAGTTTTCAATCTTGAGGTCATGCCTATATGCCACGTCCTACCATCTGGAGCTTCATGCTGTATTATACACATCCAAATCTGGCCTTTTGGACTTCTTTCCTGACCCCCCTTCTCCCCCACCCACCAACCCCAGCCCAAAACTGCCTCCCCCTCCTCCAATTTGTATGGATAATAAGAACGCTTCTAATCTACATCCATATATGAAATCTACAAGAAGCATAATACCCATGGCTGAGGCACTTTCTGAAACTCTGGGCACAGGCTGCCCAGCTGCAACCATGCTCATGTGCTTCCATAGGAGCTTGACCTGAACCACATCAATCTGCTTAATTTCTTTTGTGAATCTTTTCTTGTTTCAAAAAGGGGGGAGGGAGTGTCTGCGAAGTCTCTCAAGAATTGTTATATATCCTTAAATTCTGCAAGGGAGGAGAGCCACTGTGAACCCCCAGGTTACAAATTGAAGAAACATACAAGTAAATGAAGCCAATCTGAACTGCTTTTTGAAATTAACTGAATTGCCCTCTTTGAAACCAAGCAAAGTGATACATAGAGTGAGAGGGTGATTTGGGGTATGAAGGCAAACCAAAGAGAAATGAAGTTGGTGCCTTGTACTGGTCTGGCAAGGAAATTGAAAGCTGTGCTGCCTTGCTGGAGATAGGGGTGTGAACTTGCTAAAATTACGGTTCATCCACTTTTAAATCAGTCTCGTCTCCAGAGCGACTTTTAGCTGCCGTAGCCTAGTAAGGTTGGGCAGCTATTATATTCAAACTGTAGCTCTAGAGGGGATGGGGTAAGTCAGATCTGAGGACCCAGCAGTGAACTTCAAGATCAAGGTGAGGAGAACACCAAGCTGCGTATACAGTCCAGCTACCAAAGAGAGAAGGTTTACTAGTGGTTACTTCGAGAGTTTAAGGCAAAACACACTCACTCTATGCAAAATAAGTTACCAGCTCTTTGCAACAGTAGCTTCACATGGACTTATTTTTCTCCCATGTGCAGACGGGGTCGTCTATTGAATGAAGCTCTTTTATTTTGCATGGGGTAGGGGATTTGTGACCATGGTCTCCTCTTTTATTCCTCTCTCTATGGAAACCCTGATCATGGGGAGAAATATGCAAGGCTGAATAAAGAGAAACCACAGAAAGGAACGCTTGAGAGCGGCATCTGTTACACTTGGGAAGTTAGACTGACAGGAGTAGGCGAGGGAAACCTCTCCAGTAGATTAGTTAGAACAGCAGGAAGATTTGACTATATGCAGATATTTTCTTCAAAAACAAAACACCTTAAGTGCAAGAGAAGATTCTATCACAGGTGCTTGAGCATATGCTTGCACTTGAATTTAATAGGGTATCTGTATTCATGGGAACTAATTTTTTTAAAACAAAAGGAAAGAAAGACAGAAAGACAGACAGACAGACAGACAGACAGACAGAAAGAAAGAAAAAAAGAAAGAAAGAAAGAAAGAAAGAAAGAAAGAAAGAAAGAAAGAAAGAAAGAGAAAGAAAGAAAGAAAGAAGGAGAAAAAGAAGGGGAAAGAACAAGGGGGGGGAAGAAAGGAAAGAAAAAGAAAAAAACACTATGTCGGGTTTGATCCTGACAGAAGATATTGTCACATTAAAAGACCGCAAAACAAGGGTGTAAGAAACCTGTCGCTGGACACAGATACCCCCCCTACTCAATACAGCCCTTTGCCAAGCCTCGGGACAAGTGCTCTGAACCATTTTTTCATTTCTGGTAAAACCAGTTGCCCAGAGCAGAGTCCAAGGGAAAGAAGGTTGATTGTAAGAACTCAGGCAGATCAGAAGTGGAAAAATACCTCCTTTTTCTTCATGCAAAAGCCTATCAATTGATAATTGCCTTAACCCCCCAGAATGGTCAGAGTAAGATTAGCAACTCTTTCACCCAAATGCAGCTGCCATGGTGGGGGTGGGAAACTCACCACCAACAACAACATGACAATAATCATGGGTTTTTTGCTACTAAGGTTTCTTCAGTGTGCTTCCTTCTGACCTCTAAACTGACCCGATACAGACTGGCAAATGGATGCGCGAACAGGCAGCCTAATAGAGCACCTGAAAACTTTTTGTTTGTTTGATTTTAATAAATTCTTTTTTATTCAAGATGCAAGAGTTCAGGCACAAATCAGGCTGCATTCTTGCGAAGGAAAATACTCAGAGTTGGCAGTAAAGAAATGACGTTCTTTAGCAGAAAAAGGAGGGAGGGAGGAAAGAAGAGGGAGAAGGAGGGGGGGTGGGATGAGAGAGAGAAAGAGAGAGAAGAGATAAGAAATTCTAGGTTAAAAGCAGATAAACCTTTACAATAGAACACCAGCAAATAAAACCACAATTTCAGTGAGGGAGAGGGAGGAGGGGGGAAGATGGCAAACAATCCTCTCTGCCAATAATTACTGTTTATCCTTTTTAAAGAAAGAGAAAGAAAACGAAATAGATCTCAACCAGATGCCAAGTTTTCCTGCCTCATAGACAGTTTATATTTACCAACATAAGCTCCTATTGCTCTGTGCTCTCATAAGAAGTTACTTATTTCACAGGAAAGAGATGCTCTTTAGCTTTATAAAGGAATGGTAGAATAAGCTCACCTTGTTTTTATTTTTTTCTCACTTTCTTCCATTTTCTTCATATCTGTCTTCTTAGAGAAACTAATGCCTTAATGAATTTCTGGTAGCTGCAAGCCTTCTTTTATTTCTGCTAAATATATGAAAATGTATGCAAATTTAAATCAAGCTTAACCTAAGAGCTCTTGCAATATATTTAATAGAATTTCAAACCAATAAGTGAACTCTAATCCCGGTCTTCTGCAAGTACAAATAGAATTACGCAGCTAGGTTACCTCCAAAATTATACAACGAAAGGTCATTTTTTAACTTCAGAGATTGCGCTGGGTATGCGGTGTTGCCCTTTCCCAGCTAGAGCAAATCTTTGTATTTCACTCCACTCTGCTTACAAGTAAAACCTTTGCATGGGGCTGTGGAGCACACGGACTTGCCTTTCCGGAACTTAAAAAAGCTTAGGAGGAATACAAGTCTTTAAGTGTTTCCTCTCTTTTCCTCTAACCAAAACGTAAAAGCAGTGATGTCTTCTCAAGCTGAAAGCAAATTCAAGCTTGATGAGAATGGGGGTGGGGGGAGGCGCGGTAGCGGTACTAGTGCCAAACAGTTTGCACTCTCTCCCCTCCCTTCCTCTCTCCTCCCCTCTTCTCTTCTCTCCTAGGACACTAAATGATTCCCGTTTACTTCCACTTGTCTGTGATTGGGGAGTAGGGGTGGGATACATATTAAAAACCATTTTCCCAAAGTTATCCTTTGTATCTACTGAGAGTGGGTCCGCTGAGAGTCTGGGGAGTGAGGGAGGGCTGGCCGCTTTAGCAAGCTTTGCATCTCTGACAGAAGTTGTGAGGCCGCTGATGGGAGCTGACATGAAGCCATAATAAAAACCAAGTCTTCCAACTGACCAACTGGATTGGAAGGATAACTTCAAAATAACTGAATTTTGCCTGTATCACATTAGATTTTACTTTCCCACGATCTTCCGCTTCTTCATTCCCTAAATCAAAAATTTTAGAAAAAACTGGGCATCTCTTACTGACGCTTTCTTATAAATGATAAAACGAAATAAATAGGTCGAAATAGCTCTTATTGCAACCATAAACTTCAGTCTTATAGGTTTAGGGTCCTATCTAAGACGTTCCTTTGCTCAAAGTTTGTAGCGAGGTTTTGTTTTGCAGTCCCCCGCACACAACTTACCCAGAACGACAAATGGCTCTGAGAAAAATCCATATTCACTAAGATTTAGATGACATTTAAATTGGTTATATTATTTTCTTACTATATTTTTCTTTTTCTGTTTCGGTTAATCTAAATAATCTAAAAGGAGTTACAAAATCAGTTTGCTGCCTCATCCCCTGTACGCCTCCAAACACACACATAAACTTACATCCCTCCCATCCTTCCCCCTCCACTACAAACACCCACGAAGTAATAGTTGTTGGTGGTGGGGGGGGGGATTAACCAAATAAACTGCCGCCGCCACTCAGCTCCAGGCAGCCAATGAAGCCGAAAGATTTGATTCACTTCCTGCTTGGGTCTCACAGAAACTCTCGAGCTTAGCCAGCCTAATTTGGAAAGCTAGCCCAGCCTCTCGCATCGCCATTGGCCAAACCTGCAGCTGGCCAGGCCGAGAGACACTGCGATTGGCCGCGGCCGGTGCCAGTAACTCGCTCTCGCCGCTTTGACTCCCCCGCACCATAGATGTCAAAGGCTGAAGCTGCTCCCTTTGCCACATTAGAACTAGTAGGGGATCCTCACCGACCATGGCCACAGCTGCCTCGAATCCCTACAGCATTCTCAGTTCCAGCTCCCTGGTCCATGCAGACTCTGCGGGCATGCAGCAGGGGAGTCCTTTCCGAAACCCTCAGAAACTTCTCCAAAGTGATTACTTGCAGGGAGTTCCGAGCAATGGGCATCCACTAGGGCATCACTGGGTGACCAGTCTGAGCGACGGAGGCCCATGGTCCTCCACACTGACCACCAGCCCCCTGGACCAGCAGGATGTGAAGCCTGGACGTGAAGACCTACAGCTGGGAGCGATCATCCATCACCGCTCGCCTCACGTTGCCCACCACTCTCCGCACACTAACCACCCGAATGCCTGGGGAACAAGCCCTACTCCAAACCCGTCCATTACGTCGAGCGGCCAACCCCTTAACGTGTACTCACAGCCGGGCTTCACTGTAAGCGGCATGCTGGATCACGGGGGGCTCACCCCACCTCCGGCCTCTGCCTCTGCTCAGAGCCTACATCCCGTGCTTCGGGAGCCCCCAGACCAAAACGACCTAGCCTCGCACCATTGCCAAGACCACTCGGACGAGGAGACGCCAACCTCGGATGAGTTGGAACAGTTCGCCAAACAGTTCAAACAAAGAAGAATCAAGTTGGGCTTCACGCAGGCCGACGTGGGACTGGCGCTGGGCACACTGTACGGCAATGTGTTCTCGCAGACTACCATCTGCAGGTTCGAGGCCTTGCAACTGAGCTTCAAGAACATGTGCAAGCTGAAGCCGCTGCTGAACAAGTGGCTGGAGGAGGCTGATTCGTCCACCGGGAGCCCGACCAGCATTGACAAGATAGCCGCGCAGGGCCGCAAGCGCAAGAAGAGAACCTCCATTGAGGTGAGTGTCAAGGGCGTACTGGAGACGCATTTCCTCAAGTGTCCCAAGCCTGCCGCGCAGGAGATTTCCTCGCTGGCAGACAGCCTCCAGTTGGAGAAAGAAGTGGTGCGTGTCTGGTTCTGTAATCGAAGACAGAAAGAGAAAAGAATGACTCCACCAGGGGATCAGCAGCCACATGAGGTTTATTCGCACACCGTGAAAACAGACACGTCCTGCCACGATCTCTGACTGCAGGAAGCAAGCAATAGACCTGCCGCACTGGGAGCAGCGTGGATTTCTCTTTCTCACCCCCTTCCTTTCATTCCAGCTTTATTATTACTTTCTCTCTCTCTCTCTCTCTCTCTCTCTCTCTCTCTCTCTCCCCCCCCTTTCTCTCTCTCTCTCTTTTCTCCCCCCGCCCCCGCCCTGTTATTTTTAACGGGATTCTAACTTATATTAAGAAAGGAAACACACTCACACACGCGCGGAGACTTAACGCTGATACACAGTTTCATTAAGCAGTCCAGGCGGGGACCTCATATCCTCTGCCACTCGGGCAATAGCTTCCTCCAATCTTTTCTGCTGATCAATACATACATTGTTTACTTTGAGTAAGGTTTGTTTGGTTGCTCCTCTCTAGCAAGGAGTGGGGTAACATGGGGGCGGGGTAGGGTTGGGGGAGGGGTGGGAAGACAGATGTGTGCCTCTGAATAACCTTTCAGCGCCTTGGTTATAGCAGCTGTATTTCAGGTGAAATCTGTTTTACAATAGACTAGTTTTGCATTTTAAAAAACTTCTATAGCATTTCTAAATGTCTGCGGTGTTTTGCTACAAGCTGTACACAATATTTGTGAGACAATTTATATCTAATCGACCACTCCACATTATTATTGCTATTATTTTTATTTCTTCATTCAGCCGATGGTTTTTTTTTTATTGCTTAGAAAAGGACGGGGAGGCTGGAAGGAGGAGGGGGAGAGATGTGCCTACCCATTCACCCACCCCTATCCCAAATCTGTGTGGAGAGAAGAGGATACAATGGAGAGAGTTGTTGATGATGATATTGTGTATATATATATATATATATATATATATATATATATATATATATATATACACACACACACACACACACACACACACACACACATATATATATATATATATATATATATATATATATATATATACACACATATATAGTTGTTTTTTGTTTTTATTTTTGTTTTCCGTGGGCGGAGTGCCTAGGATGGGCAGAATAGGCAATCTGATTGAATTTGCAAACTAGCGCGAAGTAGGAGAGGCGATTTTGATTTCTGCCCTGCCTCCTGGAACTATGGATTCTCTGCGGGTTCTACAGCGCAGATTCGGGTACCCGAGAACGATTTGGCGGCAGCGCCCAGGTGATAGAAGTCAGCCTGAGGAGCGGAGAGGGCTCTGCACCTAACGAGGTCCGTAATGCCTGCGCTTGGAGCTCCCCACCCGCCCAGTGTCTAGCCAGGCCGACCGCCCACTCAAACCCATCTCGGCCCCCTCTAGGCGAAGGACTTTGCCTTTACACACTATTGATTTCGCTGGAGACAACGACCTGGAGACGCTTGCGACAGACTGGGTCAGTGCCCCCCAGTTCAGTTCACCTCCAGCACCTCCAGTTCACCGCTTGCTCCTTGAATGAGAAATATTCGTGGAGGATGGTAAGGGGATGGTGGACAGGGGCTCTTTGCTCTGTGCAGAACGACAAAGGTCACAGGAATTTTTATCTAGCCGCATATCACCTCCTTTCGCGTTTATTTACCGCTGGCGGCGCTGAGTGGGCTCATGGGCTCATGCCTCGGACAAGCACAGCTGGCTGAAGCCCACAGCGACGACTGAGCTCTCTAGTGAGCGCCCGGGTGACTGGGTTTCTGTTTTGTTATTGTTGCTGTCCTTGTTTTGCTTGTTTTGTTTTTAACCTCTCTGCGTGTATGTGTCTGTGTGTGTGTGTGTGTGGGCATGCAAACGTGTGTTAGATAGTCGTGTGTATTGTATTACTATTTACGAAACAAAAATAAAAACAAAAATCTCTCTAGGCTGTGTAGAGATCCAAAAAATATGCAGTTGCTATAGCTTTACTGCTAGCTCTCAAGTTCACACGCCATATCCACAGACGCACCTCATTTCCAAGGAGCACACATGTGTGGGACCGCCAAACACCAAATACCCAGCCTCTGCCCACCAGACCCGGCTGGGAGCTTGTACACCCGGGCTGGCCGCTTAACCAGGCCTCTAGGCGCAGCTGGCATAGACAAAGCTTCAAAATACCTAAGAACCAAAAAGCCTAGGGTCCCTTGTGGAGGGAGGATGCGCTAGTGTGAACTGTCAGGCCTCTGGTTCACCACACTGTTCTCTCCCCCAGGTGCAGGTAGAAGAGCAAGAGTTAATTCCAATCCCGGACTCTTTCTTTTTTGTCAAGCCTCTGCATTCTGTTGGTAGTTGAGTTTTAGTTCTGGAATTTCTTTTTTTCCACATTGAATTCATGTTTTACAACTGTTAGGGTTTTTTTTATTTTTATTTTTTATTTTTTTTTATTTGGTTCAATTTTTTTTTCTTTGCAGTTAAGCACTACAGTTCAAACCTGAGTTAACCCAAATATTTCTGCCGACTTTATAATTGTACAGTTTTGTATATTAAGCATTTTTGAAGTTATTAATTTAAAGAAAGATCATTTAGTCTATTCATTCAGTAATTGATGTATAATAAATGCTATTTTCATTAAAAGTTGCTTTTTCAACTATTTTATTCAAGTTGCCTATTGCAGTTGCCAGCAATTATTTATTTTCAAAAAATTCTGAATTGTGTTAAAAAGGAAACTTTCAAAGATGAGTTGGATGTCAAAAAGAAAACAATTCTCTGTAATGTTTGACGTGAACAGTTTTAGTCAAGGGGTTTATATTGACACAATATTTTATTGTTGTAAAAGATTTAAAGGGTTTAAATAAAACATTTTCCAAAAAAAAAAAAATCTGTTGTTTTTCTCCTGGCTATATTGTGTGGTGTGTGAAATGAAGCGTTTAAACAGAGGCACATTCTGGGTGAACAGCGCATCTGCTTTTCTTCAGGTTAGAAATCATTAGTCATTGTTTTGATTCTCTGCCTCTGACTTTTGGCCTTTCTGGTACAGTTGCACACACAGCAGGGACTGTTATGCCCACGCCCATGCTCACACAAAACACACCTCACATGGTGGTAAACATGGTGTGGGGAAGGCTGGCCAGGCAGTTGGTTAATTTCAGAAGGTGCAATCTTTTTTAATGTTCCAGGAAAGGAGTGTCTCTCTCTCTGATCCAAAAAATAGACCCATCTCTGAAACATCCCTTCCTGAATTTGGACCCAGCCATTTGCTGAAGCATTCATCTCACCTAGCTACAAACACCCCTCTTTTTTTACTTCCACATTCATGCCTGCCATGCTTCTGGTAGGTGAGCTCCCATTCTCCCGATGAAGGATGGGAAGATGATTATATGTAAGGAGAAGTGCTCTCCTTTTAAAGGCCTTCCTTGAACCCAGGAACTAGGGTAAACTATTGTTCAGTTTAGTGTTGCCCACTAAGGTTAAATTCTATTCATTTCTATCTGAGTTTTGAGAGAAGAAAAAAAGATTACACAGACACATTTGAAGGAAAAGTTTGATTTATTACTCTTCTTCCCACTTTTACACACTATTTCACTTCTATTATTTTTTTACAAAACCCTCTACAAAATAAGGGACAGTTGCCTGTAGTGATGGTTGAAGAGTAATTTACTAAAATAACAGTTATATTTTAAGGCTTTGTATGTATACACAGGCCTTATACAACTTTTTTTTTTGTAGATACATATCAAACAATAAACAAGACATTTAATTAAATTTCCAATAGTAAAACCTTCCTCAGTTTATACTCTAAAGGGTTTTTTGTTAAACAAAGCAAAATTATTTAATCATTTTAATAGGTAATGATTATCACATGTAATATCTTGCATTTTTTATATTGCCTAATTATTTACAGCTGCACAGCACACCATACACATGTGAGTGTTGTGTAGAAAATATGCTACATGTGGTGTGTAAACTCACAGGCATATTTCTTTTTATAAATAATACTGATTTTATAGAGATGTATCTACAAGCACAACATCCAGTGTTTTAAATAGGTTGGATCTCTTTCAATTCAGACCAACTAAATTTTCTCTTTCAATGTTGTATGAAATTTTTGAATTGATTAAAAAGTTCTAACTTTTCTTACTAAAGTACACAGAAACCAAACTAGCAGTGTATTCTGAACTTTTTAATGGAGTCACAAGTGGATATTTTAGGAGACCTCTATATAAATATAAATAAACATTTATCACTATCAGTGTATTTACTATATATTTCTGATACATATATTTTATACATATTTATGAAACTTGTTTCTTTTATTGCATCTTTTCTTTCTCTTAAAATATAACCAAAGTCTAGTGGGCTTTTAATGATGACCTCCTTACCAACCTCATTATATAATTAACATTACATTTTTATTAAAATTCAGAGGATGTTGGTGCTTCTGCCTGGGATTTTCCTTGTATTGAGGTTGTCACCACCCCATTCCCAATGAAAGCTTTTGTAGGAAAAACAGTTTTGGCCTCAGTTTCTCTCAGACCTTCACATCAGTGGCTCTCTCTCCCATAATAAGAATTGCTAGGTTCAAAAGAACAATTATACTTCATCATATTGAATGGGGTAAAGGCAAAAAAAAGTTCCATCGTCATCACCTAGTCAAAGTAATAGAAAATGAAGAGATTGGAGGTTAGGGTGGGATGTTGAAAGAGTAAGAATTTAGGTGCTACAGATATGTAAGCAAAGTTAAATATGCAAATCAAGTGTGTGTGTGTGTGTGTGTGTGTGTGTGTGTGTGTAGGCATAGGTTGATTGTCTATATGGCTGTGATTTTCTGCATGCATAATGAAAGGGGAATGGATTATTAAACTTCAACATGTATCTTTCCAATAAGAAAAGAAATATTGTGCCTGGAAGTTGGTTTCTTATCTTTAAAAAGAAAAGGATAGGGGAAACTATTGCTTAAATTAGGACATGAGCTGTATTTATCTTTAATAAAATCACACACTGCTCTCTTGGAGTATGTAGCATTCAGATATTTCTCTCATTCTCAAGTCAGGATGTTGTTTTTGCTTTAATTATCTTTAGGCTATAAGTAACCTTAACATACGTTTCTGTTTTTATTTAAATTATATTTTTTTCATAAGAAGAGGAGAGAATAAAGAGAGAATGGAGAAGTACAAAATAATTAGAGGTTAAAACATAATTTTCCAAAGAAAATAATGCATTTTATCCACCTGTCAGATCCTTTTAAAGAAACGTGTGGAACCTCAGAATTGGGGAATAACTAATGTGATTTGGTATTTAAAAATCCACATATGTGACCCTTTCAAAAAAGTCTTGAAAGGAAGAGAAAGTAACAATGCAAAACACTACCAAGTGAATTGATATCACTCACATTCATCCATTCTGTAAAATAAAAATATAAAACATCCTTTATACATATTGCAAATAGTTGTTTTAAATATAATGATCTTCCAAATAATTCATTTGTGCATGTTAATTTTTAAATTATTAAGAAATGTGAATATAAAATATATTTGAAATCAATGAATGTATTTTTTCTTTTATAACATAAAATAAATGTGTCTTCTTAAGAGCACTGCTGATAGAACATTTCCAAAATTAAGAGATTATTTAAAATAATACACTCTCAAAAACAAAGTCCAGTTAAGTTCTATTACATCTAAAAAGTCGGGGGTAAGGGTATTGTATACAAGGACCTAGACTGTTATTCCTCTAAACAGAATTCACAAAATTAAACTCTTGTGCTTTCTGGTGAAAAATGCATTAGATCACTACGCTTTCTTTCATAAACTTATACCTATTCACCTATGACCTAACTCACCAGCTAGAACACTGGGTTTTCTTTACAACACTATTCGTTATCTATGAAGATTTAATACAAGATGGGTTCATCTTGGATGGCTTCCAAGGAGGCTTGTTTACTCAATGATCAAAAGGGCCTTCTTATGAGGTGGCTTCATTTTCTAAGGGAGAGAATCATGGGGCAGCTTCCTTTTGGGTGACACTCTACAGTATTTAATATATGTGTGTAGACACATACCCAAAACTGTAAATGTGCACCCTCTTCCCTCCCCGCCCTTTATCTCCAAACATGCACACAGACAGGGTGATTTCACAGAAAGCAGAATGTCTTCAAAGACAAAAAAAAAATCAACTCGTCGACCAGCTTATTAGGACTATCTTTTCATCTCTCCAGCTACTCAAACTCTGTTCACAGTATTCTGGCATAGCCAACTGTAAAGAAAAAAATTCAGTCTATCAAACTCTTGGTTTGTTTATATCATGTTGAAAAACCTAGTTTGATGGTTCCTCCCCCAAATTGTCACACACACACACACACACACACACACACACACACACACTGAATTGACTGCTTGCATTGCTATCTTGTAAAAATGTTATATATTAATTAGCATTGAATCTTGAGAGGAAAGGGAGGTCACATAAACATTTTTAATATTGATTGTTTTTCATCCCACCAGTTATTTTTCATATACTGAAGAATCTCATTAAAATTTGGTTGATTATCTCCCAGATTTGATCAAACTAGAGAACAGCTTTTGCTCTGTGCCCCCCACCCTTTCACAGACGTGGAAAAGTGTGCTAAAAAAGTGAGCATGTAAAATGGGTATTAGAATCCCCCACCAGACCAATATTAAAAAGAGGTTTCTTTCACAGAATTTATATCTGGTAAAAGATGTTCCTTTCCATAGTACTTGCAATCTGAGCATAGAAAACCACTCACATACTCATACCATCTGCTAAGACCACTGCTTGTTGTCACATTTTTAAAGCACAGAAAACAGAGGGCTATGGATCAAGGAAGTAGTTTATTGGGCTCCAAATGGCACATAATTCCAAATGCAGAAAAAACAGCTATCTGGGTAGAATCATTGCATAGAAGAATATTATTTTTCTTAATGTTTTACTATTCATAGTCTACCTGTAGAGGTGTTGGTAGTATTAATGTTTAATTAACAGCAGTTTTTTTTTTTTTATTGCCACAGAAGCACATGTATATACACATGTAGAAAAGGTCAGAATCAAAGACAATGGTCTGTATTGAACCTGTGGTGGCCTAGAAAAAATCAGATTCATGAGATCTATTGGCATAATCAAGGACTGTGTCTGTTCAGAACAGTGTGCAATAGCCACTGTTAAGAAATACAAATTGATTTGCTCAGCAATGAAGAGCAGGTTTCTACAAATGAATTCCTTTCATCATAGGAGGAGGAGCTAAGTGTGTTTAATCTAAAATTCTGAATTCTGAGCCTTTTGGGTGAGAGTGGTTGAAATTCTAGAGAAACATGTTTTCCTTAATCGCTTTCATTTTCCATGTTATGTAGTGGGAGAGAAAACACAAACTTCTCCAGATTTTACATTAAAAGTGAAACTAAAGTACCATTTCAAAGTAGCTCTTTCATCCACTTGGAGTTCTCCTTCCATCACTGTCCACAGCTGAGTGCACAGTGTTGGCTCTAAAGGTGCTCCCCACTGACCTCCTTAGGACAGGTCTAAGGAAGTTCTATGGAAGAAATCACAGGACAAAAGGGGATGCTAGTCACCCTGACTCTCATCTAAAATGCAAGTTCAAGTCCTACACTCTCTTCTATCTCTTAGTGCTTTGCTTCTGCATGTCCTGGTATAATGTCTTCTGTAAAATAAGAAATCTAACTAGCTTTGTTTTAAATGTATTGAACATATGTCAACAAATGGATAATTTCAAAATTGCTGAATTGAAATAATTTTATTTTCTAGAGCTTTCTCTTGCACCTCATTTACACCTTCTACTGTGTTTATGCATGATTTAGAGAACTCACAAATAGAAGAATTTAAAATAAAGGCGATAATAATCTTTTCAATTTACGCACCTACCCTTCCTCTTTAAAAATCCGTAGGCACTTTAGAAATGATGTATACACTACACTCTGCAACAACCAATATGCAAATCACAACAAAATGACCACTTCAGACCACATAAAATGACCACGCTCAGTCCAGGCAAAAACTTATTAATATCAATAGGAATTCTGTGCACAGTCGAAAGGCAGTATATTCCATGGGTCTCATTCATTGCTGTGTGACAGTATGAAAGTACATAGACTCACATTGCAAAGAAGTAAAGTATTACATTTTAAACTCATGTCGTATAGGAAGAAAAAAGAAATAAAATTAATACACATTTGATAACGGTTGGTTAAATCTGTCTTTGAGCTTTCTAGGGAAAAAAGTTATTTGGTAAATTGAAGACCAATGATATTCAAAAGTAACTGTGTATTTAAGATACATAATATTTTATATTAAAATTCCTATAAACTTTTGTAGAAAAAAAGCTTAAAAGGACAAATAGTCAATTTTAAAATCACAGTCTCTCAGCTACTTCTAATTATATGCACATACACATTATTAGAACACACACTCTAGACTAATTGTTTTAAAAGTAATCATTAAAACTGTTCTTAAGCTAATAATTACCATATGAGTAACTCCCTACCTGCACTAACATCACCCACATTTTAGTTTGTTCAGATGAAGTGGATAGGTTTAACATATAAATGTATTAAAGTACAGGAGACTTTCAGGGCTGAGACACATAATACATTAATAGATAGTAATTTATTTCTGATGCACTTTTAACCCTTTTTACAATGAGATATGGGATACAAATGGCAACTTCTCTTTAGTGAAAACAATGCAAAGTATACTATCATTGCCTTCTGATAGTATGGAAGATTTTTTTTTTAATTTTCTGGAAAATGAATCAAAATCAACCTATCTGCAATGAAGTTGAGTATTTACTGGGAAATATTGTTTTCTATAAACTTTCTCTGCCTGCCGTGACCCTGTTCCATGCCTCTGACTGTCAGAATTGTGCAGCACCTGCTCAAAGATCAATGTCACATTAAAAAGTGACAAGAAAGAGGCAGCATAATAATAGCTTAAATCTATTCTCCACGTTTCCACATACACACATATGTAGAAACTCGGGAATTTTTTAGCCAAAAAATATTTTCAGATGATATAAATTAGTAGAATAAAAATAGCAACATCCAATTTAATAAACATATTTATGGAATGTATGCTACTTGCAAGACATTGTTGGGTTGAGATGTGACAGGTGTGGAGTAAGGTACAGACTTTGAGGAGCTAATAATTCCTAAGGAAAATAAAAATAAGATAGAAATGTACACAACTAACAATGAAATGAGAGCTAGAGAGTGCTGGAGATATGTACTATTGTCAATCTGAGTGCCATTACTCTATATATTTATTGTTATTTTTTATAATGCACTTTCATACTCAAACACAGCATTTATTTGTGCTATATTAATAATATTGTATATCTTTATTGAACTCAACGTAGATACAATGGTTAGTTGACCTATATACATAGACACTAAAAGTTATAGCATTATTTGCAAATTCATAAAATTGAATTTAGTCTTGATGAGCTTGAATTATTTTAGTAAAAAAGAAGTTTTAAAGGGATAAAGTGTAGAATGATAAATACATTGTAAGCTTCTAAAACTTGCTTCCTGGCCCCCTTCTTCACACTTTGAAAACTTGGAATAAATGGCAGGTAACACAAGCAATGCAAAATATTTTCCCCTTTATTTTCTTATTTTCATTTCTTTCCAAATTAGAGGACTAGTCTGTCCTACAGTTCTGCAACTAATAAGTTGTGCTTGAGTTTAGGAGGAGTGAAAGCCTCACCAGCAGGTGTTGAGAATCATACTCCAAAAATAACGAGATTCTGTGCAATTGTTCTGCTCTCACTATGGATTTTATTGTATGAGATTTATGTCATGGTAAAGACAGTAGGCAAAGAAGAGCATGACAAATACATTTCCAGACAAAAAAATTTCTGTTAGAAAATTTAAGGGCATTGTGATTTAAACAAAGAGGAAAAAAAATGCAAGTCTGGCAAACACTTTTTGTAATTAAGTTGTTCTCAGCTAAAATCCAGCCTCATTGAGACTATTTTTGTGTGTCTTTCTGTTGACTAGCAATGGATGAAATAATTTCTGTGAATTCAGAAACCTGTGGGGAAATAGCACCGATGTTTAAAGTGTAAATGTTTAGTTTACTTGTTGAGATGACTTTTCAAGATGGAAGAAAACTGAATCTCTAACAAAAAATATTCCAGTACAGAATGTATTCTGCCTTTATTTTTTTTTCATTTATGTGTTGTTTTCCTTTTCTAAATGCATTCAACAAAATGAGGCTTATAGCACTATTTCAAATTTTCCAATTATTTTGGGGGAAATGTGGTCAGTGTGAAATATATTCCCTAACACTGGTAAAAAATAATCAAAGAAATTTAAAAAAATCATTCTCAACGAACCTGTATTTTCACTCTTCAATAAGCATAGAATAATAGGGAGCAGGGGCATGCTTATCTTAGGAGAAAGGGTAAAAATACAGTGAACAATCTCATGACTGTGCTATCTTCTTAGCTAAGCCTCCTAAGACAGACTGCCACTACTGTTAGCCATGATCTTCAAGGGAAGAGATAAATTTTGGGTAGAGTCGCATAAGTGCAATAACAAACACTGCTCCAGGGGTACCCTAAATGACTGAGCAAATGTGTTTGAGTTTTGCCAAAAGCCAACCCAGATGTATCTGTGTCAACATCTTGGTTCTGATATTGTATTATAGTTTTGCAAGATATTACCATTGGGTGAAACCTGGTTAAAGGTACATTAGTCTTTCTATATTATTCTTTATAATTTCATGTACACCTACAATTATCTCTATTAATTTTTTTCAAAAACAAGGCACAATTTTAACAATGAAAAATGGCTGATACAAATTCTTTTCCTGTCATTCAATAATTTTTATGACTCTAAACATTGATCTTTCATTTCTTCGGGCTTTTCTTTTTGTGGGGAACATCTGTGTGGGAGAAGCAGTATCTGAATAAAACTAGCCTGTTCTGATTTCTGAGTGAACTAGAAATAAGCTCCTGTCTCTGCTGCTGCCTGGAAATACACTTGGACTCTGGAAACCCTGGTTATCCACATGAGATGCTTTCTGGTTGGTTAACAGTCTGCTCCTTGAGGGGTTGATTTCTTACAAAACTAGTCCAAGCTCTAACCCAGGGAAAAGCAACACTATTAAATGGATAACCAGAAAATAATCCCTCAAAAACTAGGTATGTACTTCCTGGGGAGATATGGTTTTAATGATACAAGAACCATTCACTAATTCAACAAGCATTTATTGAGCACCTGCCACAACCCATAAACTTTAAATTACTGAAGCTCTGAGGATTACATTTTTTGAACATTGAATTTGACATGGTTTTAAATACCAGGTCTACAGCTTAACTACCTGTGTGAGACATGGAGTAAGCCCTTTAATTTTTTTTCATATTATTGACTATATTCCTTAGGCTATATTTTACATCCCCATGACTATTTTATAATTAGCAATTTGTACTTCTTAATCCCTTCTTCTTTTTCACCCATTCCCATTTTACCTTCCATCTAGCAACCATCAAAATATTCTCTGTATCTATAGTTTGTTTCTGTTTTGTTTGTTCTCTTATTTTAGATTTAGATTAAATTAGATTCCACATGTAAGTGAAATCATATGGCATTTCTCTTTCTTGGTGTGACTTACCCTATTCAGCACAATACACCCCAGTGCATCCATATTGTTGAGGATGGCGAGATTTTTTTTAAGGCTGTATAATATTCCTTTGTATATATGTACCTCCACATCTTTATCCATTTATGCATTGATG
Source organism: Eidolon dupreanum (assembly GCA_028627145.1). Taxonomy (NCBI): domain Eukaryota; kingdom Metazoa; phylum Chordata; class Mammalia; order Chiroptera; family Pteropodidae; genus Eidolon; species Eidolon dupreanum. Next base: position 43,876,155 of record CM053505.1, read on the forward strand.
GACACATAAGGATTCATATCTTAACTATTGTATATAATGCTACAATGAATATATGGATTCTCCTGTCCCTTAAAATAGCATTTTGGTTTTCTTTGGATAAATACTCTGAGTGAGATAACTGGGTTCTTCTATATCTGTTGTTATAGTGTTTCTTTTAAAGTCTATTTTGTCTGGTAAAAGAATTGCTACCCCATTTTTTTGTTTGTTTATCTGTTTCCATTTTACTGAAATATCTTTTTCCATCCCTTTGCTTTCAGTCTGCGTATGTATTCCAATTTGAAGCAAGTCTTTAATAGACAACATATATAAGGGTCTTGTTTTTTTATCCATTCAGGCACACTATCTTTGATTTGAACTTTTAATTCTTTCTCATTTGAAGTAATTTTTATAGATATATAGTTATTGCCATTTTATTATTCTCACTTTTTATCTTTTTTTTTTTCTTTTTTCTTCTTCTTAAAGAAGTCCCTCCACCATATCATGTAATATTGGTTTAGTGTTTATATTCTAGAAAGCATTTTACCTGTCCTTCTATTTTAAATGATAGCTTTGCTGAATAGAGTAATCCTGGGACTGGGTCTTGGTTTTTCATCAGTTTGAAAAACTGATTTCCTACTAATCTTTCTTGTCTACAAAGTTTCTGTTGAAAAATCAGCTGACAGGGACCTTTGGAAACATAGCAGAGAGACGTCACCAGGTCTCTCCCCTTGAAACAACAATAAGCTGAGCATCTAAAACACAACAAAAAAAAACACTCAAACTGCACACTAGTATGTCTGAGCGTGGGATCTGTGCATAAGAGCTACCACAGGTCAGAACCCCAGGTGCTGGGTAGTGGACTGGGAGAAATAAAGAAGCTGCCTCTTGCAGCCACCAGAGCTACCTATAGGAGGAAGGAGAGGGGAGAAGGAGCAGAGAGCAGTGAGTTCCCTGAACAGCCCGGCCTGGGAAATCTGAGCTCCCCATGCCTGGCTGGCGGCAGGGCCCAGTCATCAGGGCAGAAAGCGGAGAAGTGGGATGGAAGAGAAGCAACAGGTGAATTTACTGACTGTAGTTGAAAAAATGAGGCTGAGTCGCAGCCCCCAATCCCCAACCCAAAGGACCCTCCCTCCGTACTCTTTGAGACCGAACACTACAGAGCCCAAGGAGAATCTGAGCAAATGCTACCAAAACTATTGCTAACACTGACAGGGACTGAAACTGAGGGTAGCAAGTGTGATTAAATATCTATCATAAAATAAAAAGGTATTTTTAAGGCTTTACTAAATAAAGCAGGAATCCAAGAGGCTTAAATGTCACCTACTGGAAACCAAAAGAAAAGAGCCTTCTTAGCAGCAGGCTAAAGAAAGACCTTTATATAATAAACTTTCCTTCTGGAGAAAAAGCAGACTGATTTTATTTGATGCCCAGGCACAGAAATAGTTCATTAAATACCATGAACAACCAAGGTGACAAGGCATTTCAGAAAGAAAGAGAAAAATCTCCAGAAAATAAGCTTACAGGCATAAAAAAAATGTGACTTAAATGAAAAAGAATTCGGGGTGGTACTTTTGAAAAAAATCACTGAATTCCTAATCGAGTAATATCAACAATTTCAAGAATTGAAAAAAAACACCTAGATGAGCAGAGCAAGGAGATTGAAGTAAAATTTCTAGAGATGAAGAACACACTTCGAGAAATGGCAAGCTTGGTGAATAGAGTCGACCAAATGGAGAAAGGATTAGTGATATCGAAGACGGAAATCTAGAAATAAATCAGAAGGAAGAAGAGAGAAGCTGAAGAATGAAAAATAATGAAAGAAATTTAAGGACTAGCTGATACCATCAGGAATAGAAAACATAAGAATAATGGGCATTATTGAAGGCGAGGAAAAGGAATAGGGACTAGAGAGCATTTTCAGATAAATAGTTGAGAATTTCCAAAATCTAAGGAAGGAGCTGAACTTAGAATTCAAGAAGTTAACAGAACAACCAATTATCTCAACCCAAAAAGACCTTCTCTAAGACACATTGTATTAAAGTTATCAAAAATCAATGACAAACAGAATTCTCAGGGAAGTCAAAGAAAAGAAAATTGTAACTTATAAAGGTAAACCTATTAGATTCATGTTGGACTTTCCAGCACAAACCTCACACACCAAAAAGCAATGGAATCAAATATTTAAAATATTTAGTGAAAGGAAATACCAGCCTAGAATAATGTATCCAGCTAAGATCTCCTTTAAATATGGAGGAGAAATTAAGACTTTTCCAGACATACACAAATTGAGGGAATTCTCCACTACAAGGCCTGCACTACAGAAAATATTGAAAAGGGTCAGCTCACTTAAAATAAAATGACAAAAAAAACACATAATTAAGAGTAAAGTGACAATCAGGCAAATAGAAGCAGAAGAGTGCAACACTTAATAAGAACAGGACATTACAAGCTTAAATAATAAGAAGAGAAGAGCTATAGCAAGATAGTAATGAATGTTCAGCATATATAGGAATATACTGAGAAAACAATGACTGAAAAGGGGAAGATTCAAAAGATTCAAATTTGCAAAGGGGAATGGAGATAAAGCACACGCAGAAGAAACTGGACCTTTACGTATTCATAATGGTAACCACACGCCAAAGATTTAGAACCAAAGTCTAGAACATAAAACAAGAAAAACAAGAAATGAAACATACAAAAGACAATGAAAATAAAGAAAACAGAAACACAAAGAAAAAGAAGCAATGAAAACACTGAGCTACCAGAAAGCAAAAGAAAAAATGGCTATAAGACCTCATATTTCAATAATCATCCTAAATGTAAATGGATTGAACTGAACAATAAAAAGGCACAGAGTTGTATAATGAATCAAAAACACAAAACACAAACACATGCTGCCACCAGGAGACACATCACAGCTCCAAAGACAAATAGAGATTCAAAGTGAAAAGGTGGAAAATGATATTTCAAACAAAAGGCACTCAGAGAAAAGTAGGAGTAGTGGTACTAATGTCGGACAAATTACCTTCAAAATAAAAAAGGTAAAGATACTAAAGGACACTTCATGATAATAAAAGGAATCATGCACTAAGAAGACATAACACTTATTAATATCCATGTTCCCAATCAAGGAGCCTCGAAATATGTAAAGCAGTTACTAAGAGAATTAAAGGGACAAATGGACCAAAACAATATCATAGTAGGGGACCTAAATACCCCACTCTTGGATATGGACAGATCATCCAAACAGAAAATCAATAAGGAAATAACATCTTTAAATGACACGTTAGGCCAACTGGACATAATTGACATTTACAGAGCCTTCCATCCTAAAATAGCTGCTTATACCTTCTTCTCTAGTGCACATGGAACATTCTCAAGGATCGACCACATACTGGGACACAGAGATAGACTCAACAAATATAAGAGGGTTGAAATAATACCAGCCATACTCTCTGATCATAATGCTTTGAAAGTAAAGATTAACTGCAAAAATAAATCAGGAAGAAACCCAAATAAATGGAGATTAAACAACATACTACTGAAGAATAACTGGGTTAGAGAAGTAATAAAAAGGGAGATCAAGAGATAAGAGAAACGAATGATTTGATAGTTCAACATATCAAAATTTCGGGACACAGCAAAAGCAGTCATAAGAGGAAAGTTCATATCATTACAGGCCCATCTCCAAAATCAAGAATGAGACCAAATAAACAACCTAACGCTTCATCTTAAAAAAACTAGAAAAGGAAGAACAAATGAATCCTAAAGTCAGTAGAAGGAAAGAAATAATCAAAATTAGAGCAGAAATAAATGAAATTGAAAACAAAAATGTTAAAAAAAAATAAACACTAAAAGAGCTGGTTCTTTGAGAAGGTTAATAACATTGACAAACCCCTGGCTAGACTCACTAAAGAAAAAAAGAAAGGACACAAATAAACAAAATTTGGGATGAAAGAGGAGAAATAAAGACAAACATCACATAAATACAAAGGATCATTCAAGAATACAATGGAAAAGTATATAAAGCCAAATTTAATAACCTAGAAGAAATGGACCAGTAGTTAGAAAAACACAACCTTCCTAGACTGAATCAAGAACTAGAAAATCTAAATAGACCAATCAATAGTATGAAAATTGAAACAATCATCAAACATCTACCAAAAAGTAAAAGTCCAGGACCAGATGGCTTTACCAGTGAATTCTACCAAATATTCAAAGAAGACTTAATACCTATTCTCCTCAAACTCTACCAAATAATCGAAAGGGAGACAATACTTCCCAACTCATTTATCGAAGCCTCATAAAGATAACACAAAAAAGCAAAAAACAGACCAATGTCTCTTGTGAACAGATGCAAAAATACTAAATAAGATACTAGCGAACCTAATATAGCAACATATTAAAAATATTATACACCATGATCAAGTGGGCTTCATCCCAGAGGCACAAGGATGGTTCAACACAGGCAAATCGATTAATATGATACATCATATAAACAAATGAAAAAATAAGAATCCTATGATCATTATCAATAATAGATGCAAAAAAGAAGGCTTCAACAAAATACAGCATCCATTTATGATCAAACACTTAAGAAAATCGGTATAGAAGGAAATTAACTTACATAATAAAACCCATCTAAGTCAAACCCACAACCAACATTATACTTAATGGTGAAAAACTAAGAACTTTCCTTGTAAGATTAGGAACAAGGCAATACTGTCCACTATCGCCATTGTTATTCAATATAACATTGGAGGTCCTTCCGAGTGTAATCAAACCAGAGAAAGATATAAAAAGCATCCAAATAGAAAATGAAGAAGTCAAACTGTCACTATTTGTGAATGACATGTAAAAACACTATATAAAAAAAACACTAAAAATACCACAACAATACTACTAGAAAGAATAAGCAAATATAGTAAAGTCTCTAGATACAAAATCAACATTCAAAAATACATAGTTTTCCTATAGTTTAAAAATAAAGTGTCAGAAAATGAAGTGGAAAAATAATTCCTTAATTCCTTTTTCAATTGCAAAAATAAGAATAAAATACATAGGAATAAATTTAACGAAACAAGTGAAGGACCTATATAATGAAAATTATAAAACCCTATTAGAAGACATCAAAGAAGATACAAAAAAAAAGGAAAGATATTCCATGTTCTTGGAGTGGAAGAATCAACATAGATAAATGACCTTATTACCTAAAGCATTATACAGATTTAATGAAATCCCCATCAATATCCCACAAATATTTTTTAAAGAAATAGAACAAAAAATCATCAGATTTGTATGGAAACACAAAAGACCCTGAATTGTGAAACCATACTGAGAAAAAAGAATGAGGCTGGAGTCATCACTCTGCCCAACTTCAAATTATACTACAAAGTGACAGTAATCAAAACGGCATGGTATTGGCAGCAAAACAGACATATTGACCAGTGGAACAGAATCAAGAGTCGAGTAAACCCATATTAATATGGAAAAATAATTTTGAACAAAGAAGCCAAAAACATACCATGGAGAAAGAAAATCCTCTTCGATAAATGGTGTTTGTAAAAATGGAAAGCCACCTGCAAGAGAATAAAACTAGACTATTGTCTATCACCACACATGAAAATTAACTCAAAATTAATTAAGGGCCTAAAACAATAAAATGCATAGAAGAAAACATAGCAACTAAACTCAAGGACCTTGGACTTAAAGAGGATTTTATGAATTTGACCTCAAAAGCAAGGGAAGTAAAAGCAAAAATAAATGAATGAGACTGCATCAAACTAAAAAGCTTCTGCTCAGCCAAAGAAACCATCAACAAGATAAAGAGACAACCATCAGAATGGAAAAATATATTTGCAAGCAACACCTCCGATAAGGGCCTAATATCCAAAATATACAAAGAACTCATACAACTCAATAACAACAAGAAAAACAAATGATCCAATCAAAAAATGTGCATAGGACCTGAACAGACACTTCTCCCTCAATGACACACAAGTGGCCAACATATATATGAAAAGATGCTCAACATCACTAGGTATTAGGGAAAGGCAAATCAAAACCACAATGATATACCATCTCACACATGTTAGAATAGCTATAATCAACAGGACAAATAGTAACAAATGTTGGAGAGGATGCAAACTAAAAGGAACCCTCATACACTGCTGGTGGGACTGCAAATTGGTACAGCCACTATGGAAAATAGTATGGGGGTTCCTCAATATACTAAGAATTGATCTACCATATGATCCAGCAATCCTTCTACTGGGTATTTATCCTAGACTTGAAAACCCATATTTGAAAAAATATTTGCATACTGATGTACATAGCAGCATTATTCACAGTGGCCAGGACATGGAAGTAACCGAAGTGTTCTATGATTAGATGATTGGCTAAAGAAGCCATGGTACATATATACGATGGAATATTACTCAGCCATAAGAAGAGACGAAATACTGTCATTTGCGACAACATGGATGGACCTCGAGATAATCATGCTAAGCGAAATAAGCCAGACAGTAAAAGTTGAAAATCACATGATATCACTTATATGTGGGATATAAGCCTAAAAGCAACAAATGAGCAGGACAAACAAACAGAGACTCATAGACATGGACTATAGACTAGTGCTTAACAGAGTGTATGGGGTGGGGGAATAGGGGCTAGGTAGACAGTTAAAAAGCATCAAATATAGTGGGGTAGGGGGAGGGTGAAGTGGGTAAAAGGGATCAAATATATGGTAGTTGAAGGAAACTGGAGTTTGGGTGGCAAACACACAATACAATATACAGATGTCTAATTATAATGAATACCTGAAAATTATATAATTGTATTCACCAATGTTACCCCAATAAACTTAATTTTAAAAAAAGAAAAAAAAAATCAGTTCACAATATAATGAGAGATCCCTTGTAGGTATCTATTTTTCTCTTGCTTTTCTTAAGGTTCTCTCTTTATCTTTAACCTTTGCCATTTAATGATGATATGTCTTGGTGTGGGCCTCTTTAATTCCGCCTTGTTTACAACTCTCTGTACTTCCTAAACTTTTATTTCTATTTCCTTGACCAGATTAGGAAAATTTTCCATTATTATTTCTTGAAATTGGTTTTCAGTTTCTTGTGCTCTCTCTTCTCTTTCTGGTAACCCTATGATGCAGATATTAGTACACTTGATGTTGTCCCAGAGACCCCTTAAACTATCTTCATTTTTTGTTGTTTTTTTTTCTTGTTGCTATCCTCATTTGGTGTCTTCTGTTACCTAGTCTTCTAAATTACTGATTTGATCCTCTGCTTCATCTAATTTATTGCTGATTCCTCCTAAAGTATTTTTGATTTTAGTTATTGTATTTTTCATTTCTGACTGGTTCTTTTTTATGTTTTCTATCTTCGGTTTTGTGTTTTCTATCTCTTTGTTAAGCTTCTCACTGAGTTCATCTACTCCTCCCCTAAGTTCTTTGAGCATTCTTATAACCAGTGTTTTGAACTTTGCTTCTGATAGATTTTCTCCATTATGTTTAGTTCTTTTTCTGGAGCTTTGTCCTGTTCCTTTAATTGGGACATATTTCTTTGTCTTCTCATTTTGGCTTCCTCCCTGTGTTTGTTTCTATGTGTTAAGTAGAACTCTTTGTAGAGTGGTCTTATGCAGTAGGTGCCCTATGGGTCCTCTTAGTGTAGTCTTCCCTGATCATTTGAGCTAAGTGTTCCAGGTGTGTCACTTGTATGGGTTGTGTGTGCCCACCTGTTGTATTCAGCTTTGGATGTTGTTTGTACTTCATTGATAGGGATTGACCCTTGGGATAGTTAGTTGTGAGGAATGGCCGGTGAAGGGCTGACCCTCCAGAGCAAGATTTGCTTTAGCAGGGCTCTGTGCCTTCTAAGTCTGCCCTTTGGATATGTTGTCTTTGGATGCAGCGCCATGCGGTGTTCCAGCATGAGTCAAAGCCACTAGGGCCTTCTGGTAGGATTCCTGCAGTGGGACAAGTTCAAAGGCAGCCTGTGTACTGCCCAGGGCAACCTGACAAGAGTCGCCAAACAATCTGCTCATGGCTGCCACCAGTGCTGGCCTTAGAGGTGTCTCAAGAGATCAAGCTGGAAACTGAGGCTGGCTATTGCTAGATTTGGCTTGGGAGAGCTCAGCAAGCAGTAAGGGGCACACTAAGGCCAAATACTGCTTGTTTGGGTTTTGTGAAACTTCTAGAGATTTTAGAAATATGTACAGCATGAACCAAGACAGATCATTTGTATGGAAAAGCCAATCAAAATGAAGATTATTTAAAAGGTTAAAATCAGTTTTTATGAGTCTTTTAAATTTTTATGGATTTTCACATATGACACTGGGCATTAAAACTATTGTATCTCATTCCAGTAATAAACATTGCAACAAGAAAGAAGTGGACAAAAACAATTCCATTCTTAAGGCAAAATTTGTGAAGAGAATACGAAATGGCATAGTATCTATTAATTTGCTCCCATGACAATAACTACAAGAAAAACAGAAAATAGTATAAATCTAAACATTGATTATGGTGGAGACAGAAATTATTAAGAAATTATAAGAAACTCAAAGAGTCTAATTCTTAGAGTGACAACTTACCTTTGATGCTTTGGAGAAAGGTGAGGAACTAGAGAACTTACATAAATGCATAACCATGAACCAACTAACACCTCTCTAGACCTCCTAGCCAAAGACTTATAACCAATGTGATTTTCATTTGTCGGGTTACGAATATAGCTGTGTGTGCTATTATTTACTTATCTGTTTCATATTTGAAACTTGTCGTTATTTGCCTGGATAATATCTCAAAGCACCTAGAGTTTCATAGAGTTTCGTAGCATAATTGTATTATGTAAAAAGTGTTTTTGTCTGATTGTTAGGTCAAATATTATATTGTATTGAAAGTAAAGGAAAATTTCCTTCTATATATTATCTTTAACCAAATTAACTGTACTTAGAATTTCTCCTTTAAGAAAAGCTAAAATATCTTGGTGTAAATCACGGACTGCTGTGTCAGTTGCAGTTACATAAACCTTGGTTAAATAAATTTATTCATCTCTTTTTTTATAGTGAATTTAGTCAAATTTCCCAATATTACTACAACTCCTAGCAAAAATAGCAATAGAATACTCCTGTTACAAGTAAGATTTCTTGTGACAAAGAGGAATACAGGGGCATTTTAGGTTCTCCAGAACTGTGATTTGTATCATATAAAGCTAATGAAAAATATCAGTTAATAGTTTGCCAATACACACATTTAAACTATCACTTTGAGAATATTTTTGCTATGTTCTTTCAATTGTAGGAAAAAGTGAATTACTGATCACCTAACTCAGTAATCTAGTGATTAGCACATAATTTCATTTAAAACATACCATTCTAAGCTGCTTTTAGATTACATAAATCATCTTTTTCTATTCCCAGCAGATTGGAAAGCAACTATGCAAGTCATAATAGCAGTTGGAAATAAAATAAAAATGAATCTAAACATGTTATAATGACCCAATATTTTTGATATTTCTTTTTTATGATATAAACTTTTTTTTAAGTTTATTAGGGAAACATTAGTTAATATAATTATATTATTTTCAGGTGTACATTGTCATTTGACATCTGTATATTCTATTGTGTGTTTACCACCCAAAGTCCAGTTCCTTCAGCTACCATATATTTGATCCCCTTTAACTACCTCACCCTACTCCTACCCCCATATATTTGACTCCCTTTACCCCATCTACCTACTCTTTTCTCCCCCATCCCACTAATAACCACTACTCTATAGTTCTCTGGTAACCACTAGTCTATATTCCATGTCCATGAGTCTCTGTTTGTTTATCCTGTTTATTTGTTGCTTTTAGGCTTATATTCCACATATAAGTGATATTATGTGATTTTCAACTTTTACTGTCTGGCTTATTTCGCTTAGCATGATTATCTCGAGGTCCATCCATGTTGTCGCAAATGACAGTATTTCGTCTCTTCTTATGGCTGAGTAATATTCCATCGTATATATGTACCAGGGCTTCTTTAGCTAATCATCTATCGTAGGACATTTTGGTTACTTCCATGTCCTGGCTGCTGTGAATAATGCTGCTATAAATGTTGGTGTGCAAATATCTTTTCAGATATGGGTTTTCAAGTCTTTGGGGTAAATACCCAGTAGAAGAATTGCTGGATCATATGGTAGATCAATTCTTAGTTTTTTGAGAAAAGTCCATACTGTTTTCCATAGTGGCTATACCAATTTGCAGTCCCACCAGCAGTGTATGAGGGTTCCTTTTAGTTTGCATCCTCTCCAACATTTGTTACTCTTTGTCCTGTTGATTATAGCTATTCTAACATGTGTGAGAAGGTATATCATTGTGGTTTTGATTTGCATTTCCCTAATAGCTAGTGATGTTGAGCATCTTTTCATATATATGTTGGCCATTTGTGTGTTGTTGAGGGAGAAGTGTCTGTTCAGATCCTATGCACATTTTTTTTGATTGGATCATTTGTTTTTCTTGTTGTTATTGAGTTGTATGAGTTCTTTGTATATTTTGGATATTAGGCCCTTATCGAAGGCATTGCTTGCAAATATATTTTCTCATTCTGATGGTTGTCTCTTTCTCTTGTTGATGGTTTCTTTGGCTGAGCAGAAGCTTTTTAGTTTGATGCAGTCTCATTCATTTCTTTTTGCTTTTACTTCCCTTGCTTTTGAGGTAATAATCCAATTTTAACACACAATGGTTTTCTAGAATCCTTCCAAGTCTATATGCTTCATTCCAATAGAATAATATTTAGTATACTGAGTGAATAACACAATTTTCATATGAAAAGACCTCTAGTTTTCCATGAAAAACATTTTGAAAGGAGTACATTTTTAAAATTAAATTTATTCAGTTGACATTGGTTAATAAAATTGTATAGGTTTCAAGTGTACAGTTCTATAATACATTGTCTGTATATTGCATTGTTTTCACCATACAAGTCAAATCTTCTGTCACCAAATATTTAACAGCCTTTACCCTTTCCCACATTCGTCCTCCCATTTTCCTCTAGTAACCACTACACTGTTGTCTGTGTTTATGAGTTTTTGTTTGTTTGTTTGTCTTGTTAATTTGTTTCTTTCAGTGTAATGGATAAAATTTATCTTAGGCACTTATCTCTGGGCTTGTTGCGTTACTCCTGGCTTCCCAAGCCCTGTAGCACCCTGCCAAGGCCTAACTATCACCTAAATGTTTCCTTCTCTCTTCTTTCCCCTCTATTTGTAGACCATCACCTTATTTGACCTACTCACCATCCTTGGATCAAATACCATCTTAGTATTTTCCCATTTTAAAAGAGGATTACCTATATCTTTCTGTCCCTGCCCCAAAAGCCCACCTGCTCTTCAATTAAGAATATCAGGTGTTTATCAGAGGGGTATGGCTTTAATGAAGTTACATGTACCTTATATTATATAAGCAACAATAATAGCTATTGCTTATGTAACACTTATACACCACTATTCCAAGTACCTTATTATATTAAGACATTTAATTCTCATAATGATCCTAAAATATAGGTGTTATTATTTCCATCCTAATTTTATAGAAGAAGAAACTTAGGTCAGAGAGATTGTGGAAACTGACTAAGGTGATATAGCTTATAAATGTTAGAGTGAGCTTCAAACTTGGACATGTGGCTCTAGAGTCTGTGCTCTTAACCACTATACTATACTACCTCCCTACCTTTAAGTGTATTCACACAATCTAACCAAGTTTGTTTTGAGTTAACTTTCCCTGTTTATTTTTCTTTAAGTGGCGATGTTTCATACACACACACACACACACACACACACACACACACACACCATATGTGTGTGTATGTGTTTCTTAAAGCAGGGTATCCTAAGTTTCCAAGATTGAGAAATGAGGTAATGAATAAAATTAGAAAGTTCCTATGCCTGAGACCTATAATGATAGTCAAAGCATAAAATTTGGGAGTTGCCCAGAGTCTATGTGTCGTATATCTTTAAATTTAACAAATTTAAAGCTTCGATTTGATTTTCTTGATTTGGAAAATGCAACATTACAGCATTTAATAAATCACTTTTGATCCCTATAATAATAATTAAGTACATAAAATATAATTTTATTTTGTTGCACAAATATTTTCATCTTATGGTCAGATTTTCTAAAATAAGAGCTTCAGTTATCTGTTTTAGATTAAATAGTCACTACTTGACCCTGAAGTCAGGGACCATACCTTCTTTCCCCAAAACCTGTAGGCAAGGCTGAGTCATAATATATGCATATAATAGATACGCATAATAAATATTCAATAAATACATTTAACGAGTGAATAACAAGAGCTACTAGTAGTGATTACATACCAAGTAGAAGGCACTGTGCAACATGATTTTGGTAAATTATGTTGAATCCCTTAACAACCCAAATATAAGATAGGTATCATTATCCTCATTTTAAAAATTAGAAAACTGAGGCTCAGAGAGTTTAATTTATTTATGCAAATCATTAATTGACAGACACATCATTCAAACCTATGTTATATCCCAAAGTCTATGTGCTTTACATGGCACCATGGTGCAAGAATGTGTGAATGGGTAGATGGTCAATTTTCCTGCATTCTGGATGAACAGAAATTTTGATCCAGCTTCTTATCTCAGTTAACTTTGAAATAGTTCTTAATTCCAAAAAAATAAGAAAGATAAATGGTGAAAGATAAGTGATAGTTAGAGGAAAATAGAACAGATAAAGGGAACTAATAGCTGTATGTTCTTATGACATACTATCCATGGATAGTTTATCCATGCAGTATTATAATAGGTTATTTACTTGTCCATCTCTCAACTATACTGTGCACTCTCCCAGGACAGGGAAAGTGTCTTTTATTCATTATACTATTGCCTACTGTAGGTTCTGGTACATAGTAAATGGTCAAAGATGTTTGTGGGATAAAAGAGAAGAGGAAATTAAGAGAAAAAAATGGAGAAGAAACAAGACAAATAAGAATAATTCTTGAGTAAAGAGAATAAATGAGATAAATATGTACCTGAAAAACTCTCTAACACAATGCAAGTAGTATAAGGGAGTGATGCACGCTGGGCATTAGACTGTAAGAAGTAGCAATGACTGAGGTGACCTGGAGAACATATGCTACTTCTGAAGGCATTTATTTAAAAGAGAAAATTAAAACTAGATATTGACTAAAAAAATTTTGTTTATAAGCTGGACTTGCCTAAATGGGGGGAAGTTTAAGACTCTGGCCCCCAATGACTTAAATATAGGTAGAAATGGATGCAAAAAACATCAGTTATCCATCATTTGCACAGATGTCTAAAATCTTTTCCATTCGACAAGTGTTTTTTGAATGTCTACTATATGTAGATATTGGGCTAGGCCCTGGAGATAAAACGGTAACCTGTCCTGTGGTTCTATTGAAGGAGATACACAAACAAGACAAACAGATCTATACCCATAGGAGACACAGAAACCTTTCTAAAGTAGCATTCAAAAGACTGTCTATAGCACCTTCCTTTTTCTCTTTCTCCAACTCCTCACTTTTAAACCATTATTATCCCATCATCTTCCAGTCTCATACTCACCTCTGTCTATCCCAAATCACTTTCTTAACCTTCCTTTCTCAGAGTGCTTTAACTTATTTTTTAATTACTCAAGGAACCTATGCATGAGTTTGGGTAGTATATTAACATTAAAGTAATAATTGGCATTGGAAGCTACCTATTTAGGACATTGCAGTTTATTTTATCTCATTTTAAATGTATTTTGTAAAGAGACAATCACTAATATACTGTCTTTAATTATTGGATTTGTTGCAGATATTTGTCATATATCAGTAAAACCCTCTGTTTTTGTTTTGTTTTGTTTTATTTCTTGAAAGCAGAATCAGAGTCTGTTTCATCTTGATATCTTCCACAGAACATAGCACAGTGATTAATTTTAAAGTCATGAAAAAATACCTACATATATAAGTAAATGTTTGTTGATATCTGTTCATGAATGCTGCCTCCTTTATTATGTGATAAACACACAATACGTGTAAGCTACCTTAAGACTCAATGTGCTGAAGAGGTCTCCAAGTTTTGGAGTGTACATTTTCTCTTCTTTGATTGGCTCCTTATGTGCATAATTAGCCACTTGCTAAGATAATTAACCAGTTGTCCTTTTAAAGATATTCAGTGGTAAAGTGCAGATGCACTTTTGGGACCCATAACTAGTTGCAGCTGAAAAATAAATGTAAAAAAAAATGCCTAATTGTGATTCCTTGATAACTTGGCTTTTGGTGTTCTAACTCTTGCAGCTGTCAAATCTTTAAAAAGATTTGCTCATCTCCATTGTCAGGGAATTTATAGGAGCTTAAAAAAGATAATTTGTTATAAAATACAATTGTAGCATGCAAGTGAAAAAGAAAACAAGGAGAAAAATATCTTGAACCCAATTTCCATAGAAACTCTATCAAGGGGCATTGGAAGATTCAAAGTAAATTTGAGGAAAACCTCCATTTTATAAACCAATTTTCTCTTCTACAGAAAATTCCTATTTGAGTGAATTGAACTTTTGTTCAATATTAGGACAAAGTGTGCAAGATGAACTCAGAATCACTGTAAGGGATTTTTCAGCCCACCTAAAATATCACATGAAGAAGGCTTATAGAAAGCAAAGACAAAATTTGGTTATCTTTTTTCTATTGAATGATAAGAGTTCCTTATGTATTTTGAGTATTAACCATTTATCAGACATATGGTTTGTCAATACTTTTTTTCCCATTATGTGTGTTGCCCTTTTATTTTACTCATTGCTTCTTTAGCTGTGAAGAATTTTTTTAGTTTGTATATATTCACTTGTCTAATTTTGCTTTTGTTGTCTGTGCTTCTGGGGTTTTATCCAAGAAACTATTGCTAAGGCCTATATCAAGAAGCTTTACTTCTGTTTTATTCTAGAAGATTTATAGCTTCAGGTTTATATTTAAGTCTTTAATTCATTTTGAGTTGATTTTAGTGTAAGATAGGGTTCAATTTCTTTTTCTTTTTCTTTTTCTTCTTGCATGTGTACATATAGTTTTCCCAACACCATTTATTGAAGAAACTATGTTTCCTACATAATGAATTATTTACCCCCATTGTCAAAGCTAAGTTTATTATAAATTTCTGGATTTATTTCTGATTTTTTTGTCTTATTGGTCAATATGCCTGTTTTTATGCCAGTGCCATATGGTTTTGATTACTATAGTTTTGTAATATATTTTGAAATCAATAAGTGTGATGCTTCTTATTTTGTTCAAGATTGATTTGGCTAGTCGAGGTCTCTAATTGTTTCATTTAAATTTTAGGAAAATATTTTTCTATTTATATAAAAATGCTATTGGAATTTTGATAAGGATTACATTGAATCTCTAGATCACTTTGGATAGCATTAACATTTTGTCAATATTAATTCTTCCAATCCACAAGTAAGTTTTTTCATATATTTGTTTCTTTTTCAATTTATTTCACCAATTTTTAATAGTTTTCAGTGTACAAGTCTTTTATTTCCTTAGTTAAGTCTATTCTTCAGTATTTTTAAAAATAGGCAACAGACTTGAATAGATATTTCTCCAAAGAACATGTACCAAATGGCCAACAACTATATGAAAATATCTCAACAACTAATCATCAGGGAAATTCAAATCAAAACCACAGTGAGCTATCTCCTCACATCTGTTAGGATGGCTGTTATAAAAAATATATATAAGAAAAGATAAGAAGTATTGGTGAAAATGTGGAGAAAAGGGAATTCTTGTATACTGTTGGCAGTAATGAAAATTGATACAACCATTAACAGTAGAAAGGTTCCTCAAAAATAAAAAATAGAACTACCATATGGTCTAGCACTTCTGGACTTTTGCCTAAAATAACTTAAATGAGTATCTCAAAGAGATACCTACACACATTCATTGCAAAATTATTTCTAATAGCAAGGACATGGAAACAACCTAAATATTCATCAATAGATGAATGGATAAAGAAAATGTGGTACATAGAAAGCAATATTATACAGTCTAAAAAGAAGGAAATACTGCCATTTATGACAACATGGACACTTGTCTTCAAACTCATCATGACGTATACGTTAAATATGCACAACTTTTTGTAGGTCAATTGTACCTTCATAAAACAAAAAAAAAGATATAAAACTGAAGTCTGTCATATACTGGGAGTGACTTCTGCAAAAGAAAATAATTTCAATAAGAGAATGAAGAAATTTACTAGCCTACATCATCCTTAGATGGTTGGCTATTATTTCAATAATATTATATAATAAACCACCCTCAAAACACAGTGAATTATAACACAAACATTTACATTTCTTATTCATAGGTAGTTGACTTATTTGTCAAGCTTCTGACTTAGACATCAGATTGATTGGGCTTGGATACTCCATGGATTGAATTTAAATCTGTTTCTCATTTTCTCCATTTTTCTACTTGGACCATCAGAGCATATATTTATTATGGCAGCTCACAGAAGAGCAAAAGGACAAGCCAAATAATGTTCATATATTTTAAACATCTACTGGCATCATTTCCAATCAATTTTTATTGGTCAGAGAGAGTTACTAGGCCAGGTGTACCCAACCTGTATTAGGAGGATGCTACAAATGTACCTGTATAAGTGTGTAGATGTGTAATCCTATTGTCAAGTAAGTGAAAAATCAAAATCAATAATCTAATCCATTATAGTTGAGTACAACAATATTGACTCTGCTAAATACAGTGCCTCTGAATTTCAGAAAACAACCATACAAAGGATTATTGAAAGAACTGGAAATTTTTAGCCTTCAGAAAATAAAATCTGTCAGGGATAGTACAAAATGAATTCCTGAGGGAAAAGTTGGAATAAAGTCTCATTTAGCTCTAGGAGAGTATGTGATTATTTTAGATATTTTCTTGCATGGAATATTGTTTAGCAGACTAGGGAGAAGGAGTTTGTAATTGCTGGGGTGGAGATAGCTGAGTCTTCATTCACAGAGTGGGATTTCTGTTAAGACATATGGGTTGCTTTCATTGCTTCATTTTTAAGAGAAAAGGATATCACATTATTCATATTGTTGTATATCCTAAGCTCTCCTCTCAAGGTTCAGTGCTTTATTTCAAAATGAAGAATAACATCATCTGGGTCTTCTAGACATTTTGTAGATGTTCTAGTTTCTATTCAAACAGCAAATTACCTGTATAATCTTAGATATTCATTCCCTCTCATTATTTTCATTTGCAAAACTGGGAGGTTGAATTATACCATCTCAAAGGAAGAAAAAAAAGATGGTAGAAATTATGGAGTAACTTCTACTCGCCTTACACTGTGTTGTATCCTTTCACAGGCTCTTGAAGCTCTGGCAGAACTGAGTATTCATTAAGTACTAGGCAATGTTCAAAGCACATTTCACATATATTACATACATTTACAAGATACATCAACTCA
The DNA here is from genome assembly GCA_028627145.1 of Eidolon dupreanum. NCBI lineage: Eukaryota > Metazoa > Chordata > Mammalia > Chiroptera > Pteropodidae > Eidolon > Eidolon dupreanum. The sequence continues at coordinate 43,893,595 of CM053505.1, forward strand.
TTTCATCCTCATGACAATCCTAAATAGGTATTATTAGTATCATCACCATCCTTATAAAGAAGAAAGTGAAAATGAACTTTCTCAAGGACATACATAAAGAAGAGATAGAATGTGAACTAAAGAATTTGGTTATGGAATCTGCACTATGCTCTGATGCTTCTGGATAGTTAGGTAATGGGTCTAATATGCCTGCTTTAATAGTAGCTGATGGTATTAGTTATTTTTTTCTTAAATAGTTATCTGAAATGATTAAATTATAGTCTTTTCCTCCTTTTATTAGGAAGTTAGCTTTGGACCCCCAAAACTCTATTTGGCCATAGACCACATTCCTGACAACTATTTAGGGCTGACTACTTCATTCAGTTCTCAATGCAAAGTAAAAATGTGGTGACCTTTGTCTAAAAAGTAGCGAGAAAGGTATTGTTAAAGATACTAAAATATAAACCTTTTTATTTTCTTCTTCAATCTTTCCCACAACCTAACATGGCATTTTACATTTGCTACTGAATGTCATAGTTCCTCAGGCACAAATATTCAAAGGGAAGCAGGGAGATGGGATAAGGCTGGGCTGCATGTTATACAAGACTCCCAACCCCTACTTCATGTTTTACTGACCCATCAGATATCATTTACAAAACATAAATTCAAAGATAAAAATGTTAAGAATTTCAAGATGGCAACCACAGATCATTAAACCTCAAGCATAGGGATATTTTGAACATGTGATTTTGTGTGACTGTACCCGTTATACTCCCATGAAGCTGACCCTATAACTATTTCACAAAAATCTTTGAGGCAGTGTTGTGTAGTCATTGAGTCACAGTATCTGTGTTTGAATCGTGATTCCCTGACTTATCAAATTTGTGTATTACCTTGATTGAGTTATTTTTACCTCTTAAAGACTGGGTTTACTCACCTGTAAGTATGTGGCAATAAAAGTACATTCCTAATAGGAATACAAAGAAGTTTAGGTATGACAATTCATGTGCATACACATTGGTGGGCATATATCACTCTACAAATGTAAGGTATTTAATTTCAAAATGTATTGGATGAGGTTATGGGGACATCTTAGAACTAACATTACTTGTGGACACTTTTTTCCTAGTGTACTTCTCTCCTATTTCTGCAGAATGTTTTTATGTTGGAAATTGCTGCCCCACTCCAACTCCATTCATAACAGCTGAGAGTGCTGACTTGTGAGTATAATGCATTTTGTCACCTCTAGCTATAACTGATTAATTTAGGGCAAGCACCAAAGGGCCCAAGTAAGGCCTCAAGCAGTTTTGGGGATTCTGAGGAAATGAAAGTGGGTTTTAGGAACCACTGAACCAGAGTATGAAATTCAGTTAGGATACTCCTATAGTCTCTACTTATTTTTACACATATGCCTCATTTTTCTTACTTTAATTTCTGTGTTTTGTTTCTACAAGATTCTCCAGGATCCTTAATTATAAACTGCTTTTTTTTTTTGGCTTAAATTAGTTTAAGCTGAGCTTACAATACTTACAATCAAAAAAGCTCTGTCTATACATCATCCCATTACAGACTTCTGATTCCATGAATATTTTTATCATTTTTTACCTTCCTCACTTAGGTATTCACTATACTACAGAAAATACAACTACCCAAATTCTACCATGTAAATAAAATCCAGATGAATAAATACCAATTACACAATAACTTCCTAACCACCTCAGTCAAAAACAACCTCTCTTTCCTGACCTCCTAAAGAATCCTCTGTTTTATTTTACAACCTATGGCACTTACTCCATACTTTTGTGGCTATCGCTTTTTTAATTAAAATTTTGGTTTAGTTATTTATGTCTTACTACAACTATTAGAATACAAACAAAAACTTATCTAGGATTTTTATTATTTTTAATAACCACCATGTTCTTTGAAAGTATGGCAAATGGTAGGATTTTAATAAAAATAATTGAATAAGTGAATAAATTATGAATTAATAAATAAATAAGTCTTGGAGTTAGCCAGTAGTATGCTCTCATGTTATTAGTGATAGTGATGACTCACTTTGTTAAAAAGCACTCTGCTTATGTCTTGTGTAAAACTATGGTAGCTGCAAAGAAATTATCACCTTCAACATTCCAGCAACAAATAAAGTTCGCCAGTGGAAAAATCATTCAATAATTAGCTCAAAAAATTAGACCTAAATTTTTCTTCAATTTTTTTTCATTTTCCAATTACAGTTGACATGCAATACTATACTAGTTTCAGGTGCACACATAGTGATTAGACATTTATGTAACTTATGAAGTGATCACCCCAATAAATTTAGTACCCATCTGACACCATACATACTTATTACATTATTGACTATATTCTTTATGCTCTACTTTACATCTCTATGACTACTCTGCAACTACCATTTTGTACTTCTTACTCTCCTTTTTTCATATATCCTTCAACTCCCTTCCTATCTGGCAACTATCAATGTGTTCTCTAAATCTATGAGTTTCTTTTTCTTTTGTTTGTTTATTAGAAACCACATATCAGTGAAATCATATGACATATGTCTTTCACTGTCTGACTTAATCAACTCAGCACAATACTCTCTAAGTCCATCCATGTTGTTGCAAATGGCAAGACATTTTTATGGCAAGTAATAGTCCATTGTATAAATGCACAACCTCTTCTTTAGCCATTCATCCACTGATGGACACCCAGGTTGCCTCCATTTACTGGCTATTGTAAATAATGATGCAATAGGTATATAGACTAACATATCACTTCAAAGCAGTGTTTTGAATATTTTTATATAAATACACAGAGGTGGGATTACTGTGTTCTTTTGTCTGTTGTTATAGTGTTTGTTTTAAAGTGTATTTTAGTGATGTCAGAAATGTGGCAGAATGAGAGATGTCCCAAGATCTCTCCCTCCTTGAAACAACAATAAGCTGAACATCTAAAATGCAACAAAAAATACCCAAACTGCACACAAGCACATCTGAGCAAGGGATCTGTGTATAAGAACTACCACAGGTGAGAACCCCAGGAGTTGGGTAGTAGACTGGGAAAAACAAAGAAGCTGCCTCTCCTAGCCAGAACTCCCTGCAGGAGAAGGAAGAGAGAAGAAGGTGCAGTGGATTTTCTGAACAACACTGTCTGAGAGAGCTGTGAGCTCCACACAGCGTTAGTACACAGAGATAAAGACAGAAAGCAGATAACTGGAGATGGCAAAGAAGTGGGTATGGCAGAGAAACAAGAGTTAATTATTACCAGCCATGTTTGCAAAATAAGAAGCTGAGCTGCAGCCCCCATCCTGCAACCCAGAGAGCCCCTCCCCACCATATGCTCCAAGACTGAACACCACAGAGCCCCAGGGGAATCTAAGCAAATGCTACCGAAACTGTTACTAACACCGACAGGGATTGAGACTGAGGGTAGCGAGCATAATTGAATATCTATAAGAAAAAATAAGGTGCCTTGAATAAGCCTGATCTATTCTGATCTTGAAAGCTAAGCAGAGTTGAGCCTGGTTAGGAAGACCAGGTGCTGTAGGCATGAAAAATAAATAAATAAATAAGAGATTGTAAGCTGACAAGGTCCTTGCAATATGTGAGGTCAACCAAGTGTTGCCTCGCCTAAAAAAAAAAAAAAAAGGCATTATTAAGACTTTATATAAAGCAGGGCTCTAAGAGACTTAAACACCATCTACTGGAAACCAAAAGAAAAACACCTTCTTTGTAACAAGCTAAAGAGAGACCTTTATATAATAAATCTCTTTTCTGGAAAAAAAAAAGCAGAATACATTTCTATTAATGCCCAAGCAGAGAAATATTCCATTAAACACCATGAACAACCAAGGTGACAAAGCAGCTCAGAAAGAAAGAAAAATCTGAAAATAAGCTTAAAGACATATAAATATGCAACTTAAATGACAGAGAATTCAGGATGGTACCTCTGAAAAAAATCAACAAGATCCAAAATAATTCATATCAACAATTCCAGGAATTAAAACTAGATAAGCATAATGAGTTCTTTAGCAAGGAGACTGAAGCCCTCAAAAATAACCAAATAGAAAACTTCTGGAGATGAAGAACACACTGCAAGAGTTGAAAAATGAAATAGCAAGTTTTGGAAATAAAGTCGACTAAATGGAGGAAAGGATCAGTGATACCAAAGAAAGAAATCTAGAAATAAATCAGAAAAAAGAAGAGAGAAACCAAAGAAGAAAAAATAAAGATAAATAAAAGAACTAGCTGATACCATAAGGAGAGGAAATATGAAAATAATGGGCATTATCGAAGGCAAGAAAAAGGAACAGGGACAAGAAAGCATTTTCAGACAAATAATTGACAAGAATTTCCCAAATCTATTGAATGAGCTGGAGCTTGGAATTCAAGAAGTCAACAGAACACCCAATTATCTCAACCCAAAAAAGCCTTCTCCAAGACACATTGTTTTAAAATTATTAAAAATCAATGACAGAGAAAGAAATTTCAAGATAGCCAGGGAAAAGAAGATGATAACTTATATAGGAAAACACATTAGATTATTATAGGACTTCTCAGCACAAACCTTACAAGTCAGAAAGGACTGGAATCAAATATTCGCACTATTAAATGAAAAGAACTACCAGCCAAGAATAATGTGTCCATCAAAGCTCTCATTTGGATATGAAGGAGAAATCAATACCTTTCTAGACGTACAGAAATTGAGGGGATTCTCTGCTACAAGGCCTGCATTACAGGGAATAGAAAGGAGTCAACTCACCTAAAACAAAATGACAAAGAAATACATAATTAGAAGTAAGAAAACTAGCAGGCTGACAGAAGCAGAGGAGTGCAACCCTTACTAAGAATAGGGCATTATAAGCTTAAACAATAAGAAGAGATTTGCTATAGCAAGATAGTAATGAACTTTCAGCATGCATAGGGACAAATTGAGACACAATGGCTGAAAAGCAAAGGATTCAAAGATCCAAATTTGCAAACGAGAATGGAGATAAACCTAAAACCAACAAATGAACAGGACATTGGACAATGGACTAGTGGTTATCAGAGGGGAGGGGGTAGAAGTGAAGTAGATAGGGTAAAAGGGGTCAAATATGTAGTGACAGAAAGAAATCTAACTATGGGAGGTGAACACACAATGCAATATGTATACGTCTTACTGTTAAATTTTATGCCGAAAAATTACTGAATTTCATTAACAAATGTCACTATAAAAAAATAAAAAGAAAAAATAAAATATATTTTGTCTGATGTAAGTAGTATTATCCCAGTTTTTTTGTTTGTTTGTTTTCATTTTCATGATTTTTTTTTCATTTATTTAGTAGGTCTCTGATGCCTATCCTGTCTGCCCTTTGTGTATATCTTTTGTGGAGATAATTGTGTGGTGCTCTGGTGTGGTCTTAAGCTGGCCACCTGTTGTGTTGGACCTAGGGCCTCTTGGGAGGGACTCTGTTGTAGGCCAAGTTCAGCCACTGCCTATGCCCTGTCTTGGGGATATTTGGTATGAGCTATAAAGTGATCTACAGATGGTTGCCACTTGTGATGAACTCAGAGATTCCTGAGAGATACTATGCTGTGTACTGAGGCTAGTAGCCACCCTTCATCTCACTTGTCCACAATCTCCTTGTTTTCATAGCCATAAATCATGGGGACTTCTCTTACTGGCACTGGAATAGTGGGCTGGGGAGCCTGGTTCAAGCCTGGGACCCCTTGCTCTTCAGGAAGAACCTCTGCAGCAGAGATCATCCTTCCAATTTTTAATGACCACATGTAGGTATAAGACTAGCCTGTTCAGCCTTTTTGTCCCTCTTACCAGTCTCGAGGTGTCTTCTTCTGTATATTCTTAGTTATAGGAGTTCTGTTCAGCTAGACTTCTGGTGATTTTCAATGATGATTGTTCTGTACTTTAGTTGTAATTTTGATATGGTTATGAGAGGAGGCAAGCACAAAGTTTACCCTCGACCATCTTGACCTAAAGCTCATCTGTACATCTCTTCCTGGCCCAAATTTTTATGCCCTTACATATATTATGCGTTAGAGACTATTATAACTACAATTAATAATCTTCCTACCTTGGCAAATAAAAGATTACAGGAGACAGATAGTCTTGCTTTCAGACACCCAGGATCCAACAACAGCTTTAGTCAACATTTTGGAGTTTATTTTCTTATTTTTAAAAGGTAAATACAGTTGGTATCTAACCTTATATAGGTTATAGTAGTTCCAAGGGCTTAATATAATGATTAGATATTTTTATTTTCTGTAATTTGTCACCCCACTAATTCTAGTAATTACCTATCACTGTGCAAATTGATCAAAATATTATTAACTATATTCACTTTTCCCTTTTCACCCATCTCCCACTTACTCCTTTCTGGTAACCATCCCTTTGGTTTCTGTTTTTATGAGTCTGTTTTTGTTTTGATTTGGTTAAGCCTAAATTCTAACATTATCATGTCTTAACCCACTGTTAGAGAAAAAGCATGCAATCAATATGAATCCAAAGAGACAGTATAGTCCAGAAGTTCTCCACCTTTTTACTATTGACATCTTAAGGTGGAAATCATTTGTCATGGAGGGCTGCCCTGTGCATTGTAGAATATTTACCAGCATTCCTGGTCTTTATGTAGTAGATGTTAGTAGCACTCCAACCCAATGTGACAAGCAAAAATGTCTCCAGGTATTGCCAAACATTCCTTGTGGAGGTAAAATTTCCCCTGTTGAGAACCAGTGATATAGAGGAAATATAATTATTATACTATACTTTGGCTCTGAAAGAAAAAAATTCTAATAAAATATTCACCTAAATTACAGAATTTTAACATTGGAAGATCCTTGATAAACACAGAAAATAACCCTGTCATTTTACTAATGAAGAAATTGAAGATCAGAAATTAAGGAGAATTCTTCATAATCACAGATGAGGTAAATGGCAAAGTTGTCTCATATCCAAATTTTTTGACCTTTATTTGGGATTTGAGCTACCATATCATGCTTAAATTAGAAACCTTCTAACATTGTCATAGCTTACCAGTGGGCCACTTGGATTGCTACCTAAAATTCATTAGTTGACTAACCCCCAGTTAGACTGACTGCATAATTTGCAGATCCCAGTACAAAATCAAAATGTGATACCTCTGTTATAAAAGCAGGAAAAAAAGTTGTTAAAGCTCTTTTATTTCTTTGTATGGTACCTCTCTTGATGTGTCTTAGTATATTTTATTTGATTTCTAATGTTGCAATCTCTCAGAAATGGGGATACTTGTGGGGTAGGTACAAGCCAAGAACCTGCCTCACTACTTTGTGCATGCCCATTAGCTGCTGGGTTCTCCCTTCTGTCAGCCACTAGATAAATATGCTATGCCCTTTCAGAGGGAGGGGTAAAGTTTAGAAATCATCTTTTTCCCACAAACCCACTCACAGTGGATGTGGGAGCCCCAAAGGTCAATGAACATTAATATTTAGATTGAAAGTGGTGGATGGGCAAAAAACTCACTCTTACCAAGGCCACAATACTGTTACCCCAATACAGAAATGACCACCACTATGCCCCAGTCCATGGCTCACAGGGGTCTCAACCTTTCCCACAGGGAGTAGAGGGCAGCAGTGGTTGATGATCAGCCATGGGTACTGAGAAATCATCTTAAGGAGGCAGAGAGGCAATAAGAGGAAGGATTACATGTGATCCAGGCTTAAAACTCCTGTCACAAGTTCCATTGTCTTTTTGAATGTTATGTAAAAGACACAACATTAATATAAAATTACTAAGAATTTTAAGATGATGACCTCAGAGCATTAAAACCTAAACACTGGACCCCCTTATGAGTGTGGTACCTGTACCATTGAGCTGATAGCATGCCTGTGATGCCTGCCCTGTTCTCCAGATATCATAATGCAAAATTTACCTATAACATAGCTGCCTAAGGTGACAATTCTAAAAAGAAAATGTATCAATGCTATATTTTATTAATGAAAAATTATTATTGCCATTTTCTGATCATAATCCACTCTGCAGACATGCTGATTATTTAAGGTATTTGGGGGAGTCTTTGAAAAGCAAATTTTACTATGTAATCCATGATTCCTTGCAGTTTTTAACTCTGAACAAATACACCAAATATCACTAGAAATTACATGCAATTTTGGAATTCTTCATTGTATCCAGTAGAAAAGAAATACAATAGTGTCCCTTCATCTGCAGAAGAGCATTTTCAAGATGGCCTATGAATGCCTGAAACCTCAGATAGTACCAAACCCTATATATGTTACATTTCTTACCTATAAATACATAATTATAATGAAGTTTAATGTATAAATTAGGCACATCAATGTATAAATTGGGCAATAAAAGTTACTAATAAAATAGAATGATTATAACAATAAGCTGTAATAAAAGGTATGTAAATGTTATCTCTCTCTCCCTCTCTCTCTCATAACTAATCTGATAACTGGTGACTAATGAGCGGGTAGCATATATAGCTGGATATGCTAGACAAAGGGGTGATTCACATCCCAAAGAGGATGGATTGGGGTGACATGATATGTCATTATACTACTCATTGTATATCATACAATGTAAAATTTATGAATTGTTTATTTATGAAATGTTTAATATTTTTGGAACATGTTTGACCAGAGGCAACTGAAATTATTAAAGTGAAACTGCAGATAAGAGGGGACTGCACATTATATAAGTCTCTTGAATTTGTAATAAGCTAAATATTTCAAATTTTGGGTCTCATGGTAAGAGCATAGAGCAGGAAATAGGAGAATCTGTATATTTGTTTTTTTTTGTTGTTGTTGTTCACTAAATCATGGATATTTTTTTATTAAAAGTTATTTGGGTGACATTGATGAACAAATTCCAATATTTGTAAGTGTACATACAATATGTCATATACATATATTGAATTTTGTGTGGTCAAGATATGCTTTCTTTCTTTCTTTTTTTAATATGGTGCTTCTGCACTTCAATTAAACCTAGAGAAAATGGGCAGCTTCTGGTCAAGATGGTGGAGAATGTAAACACTGTGCTTGCTTCCTCTTACAATTACATCAAAATTAAAACTAAACTGCAAACTAGCCATCATTGGGAGTCACCTGAAGTCCAGCTGAACAGAAGTCCTACAACTGGGCCACCTTGAGACTGGTAGGAGGGACAGAAATGCAAATGGGCTGGTACCACACCACACGTGGTGGTTGAGAATCAGAAGAAATGTCTTGACCGTGGAGTGCTCCCCCCCCCAAAAAAAAAGTAAGGGATTTAAACCCATACTGTTCTCATGAGAGTTCAGAGATCCAGGGCCAAGAAGGGAAGTCCTCATAACTTTTGGCGGAGTGAGATAGGGAGCTGCTGGAGTCACAGACATTCCTCTTAAGGTGCTTGTGCATGCAGACTTCCTCACCGACGGACTCACTCTGAGCTCCAGCTCTGGGGCAGCAGTTCAAAACATGCCAGGGACATATGGGGAGGAAGTTGTCTGGCTTTAGGGCAAGGGCCAGAAGGGCAGCTTTTCCCCAGACAGAAGTGTTGGCAGAGGGCACTGTTCCTTTGTTGAGACCTCCCCCTCCCAGTGGACAGACACAGGCAGATGCAATATCTGAGTCTCTATCAACTTAGCTAACATTGGTCACTCCACCCTGGTAATTCCCTGAGACACCCACACTTCCCAATGTGTGGGCCCACCCAAGCTGCTCCCAGTGGATTTTCCATAAAATGGCTTCTCTCAGCTCATGCTGTGGACTTTCCTGAAATATCACAAAAGGTCACAAAACCTAAACAAGCAACATCTGGCCTCGGCATACCACATAGCTCTTGCTGAGCAGCCCCAAGACCAGCACTAGTGGCAGCTGGCCTCGGGTTGTGGCTTGGCCTCTTGAGGTACTTCCAAGCCCAGAGTGGTTGGTGGTCACCTGCAAATTGTTTGACATGATGGCTCATGCTAGGTGGACCCAGGCAAGGCACAGGCTACAGCTGAATTTAATCTGCGGATGAACTCCCCCAAAAGGTCCTGGCATTCATGCCCAATGGCTGGCTTTGGTTTGAGCTGGAGCATCACCTGGGGTCACATCTGAAGATGACACAGCCAAAGGGCAGACAGGGCAGGCACAAGAGCTCTGCTAAAGCAAATCCTGCTATGTAGGATCAGCTCCTGCATAAGATCTCCTCCACTAGTCATGGCCAGTCATCACAGCAAATCTGACCGAGGGTCAGTCCCTCTCATTGTTGAGCAAATAAGAACCAAAGCTTAACTGTAACAGGAGGACACATTGTACCATTAATATCCACAGCACACCTACTATATAAGTCTACTCTACTAAGACCAGGAGACATAGCAGCCCTACCTCATACATAGAAATGAACACAAGGAGACAGCCAAACTAGGAAGACAAAGAAACATGTCCCAAATGAAAGAAGAGAACAAAGTTCCAAAAAAAGAATTAAACAAAATGGAGACAAGCAATCTACCAGATGCAGAGTTCAAAACACTGGTTATAAAGATGCTTAATGAACTTGAGAGAAGAGTAGCTGAACTCAGTGAGAATGTCGACAATGAGAGAAAATAGAAAACTGGAGATGGAAAAGATAAAACTGGAGATAGAAAAGATAAAAAGAACTGGTCAGAAATGAAAAATACAATAATTGAGATGAAGAATACCTGAGGAGGAATCAACAGTAGATTAGATCAAGCATAAGATTAAATCAGTGACTTAGAAGATACAGTAGCAGAAAACACTCAATCAGAACAGCAACAAGAAAAAAAAAAGGAATTCAAAAAATAAAGATAGTTTAAAGGGCCTCTGGGACATCAAGCATATCAACATTTGCATCCTAGGGGTACCAGAAGAAGAAAAGAGAGAACAAGAAGTTGAAAATCTATTTCAAGAAATAATGATGGAAAACTTCTTTAACCTGGTGAAAGAAATAGACATACAACCTCAGGAAGCACAGAGAGTCTTGAACAAAGTGAACTCAAAGGGGCCCACACCAAGACACATCATAATTAAAATGCCAAAGACAAAGAGAGAATCTCAAAGCAGCTGGAGAAAAGCAATTAGTTACCTACAAGGCAGCTCCCATCAGACTGTCAGCTGATTTCTCAACAGAAATTTTGCAGGCCAGTAGGTATTGGCATGGAATATTCAAAGCAATGAAAAGCAAGGAACTTTAACTAAGACTACTCTCCCTAACAAAGTTATCATTTTGAAATGAAGGACAGGTAAAGAGCTTCCCAGACAAGAAAAAGCTGAAGGAGTTCATTATCACAAATTCAGTATTCCTATTCCATGAAATGTTGGAGGGACATTTTTAAGGAGGAGAGAAAAAAATATGAAAAGTAAAATGGTAATAATTATGTATTTATCAACAATTACTTTAAATGTAAATGGATTAGGTGTTCCAGTCAAAAGATAGGGTGCCTGAATGGATAAGAGAACAAGACCCTTACATATGCTGCTTAAAAGACACTCACTTCAGGTCAGAGACAGACACAGACTGAAAGTAAAGGGATGAAAAAGATATTTCATAAAATGAGAACAAATAAACAAAATTTTTTTTAAAAAAAGCTGTGGTAGTAATATTTACATCAGACAAAATAGACTTTAAAACAAAGGCTGTAACAATAGATAAAGAAAGACCCAATTATTCCACTTCTGAGATTTATCCAAAGAAACCCAAAATACTATTTTGAAGGGACATGAGAGTACATATGTTCATTGCAACATTATTTACAAGAGTCAAGATATGGAGCCCATCTGAGTGTCCATCATTAGATGAATGGATAGAAAATAGGTGCAATGTATATAAACATAAATACATATATATACACACACATATGTGTGTGTGTAATAGAATATTACTCAGCCATCAAAAAAAATGAAATCTTGCCATCTGCATCAACAAGGATAGACCTGGAGTATATTATGAGTGGAGTAAGTCAGAGAAGACAAATGCCATATGTGTAATCTAGAGAACAAGATAAACAAACAACAGAAATAAGTTCATACAGAGAGCATTTTGATGGTTGTCATATTGGGACATAGGGGAAATGGGTAAAGGGTGAAAGGGATAAAGAGGTACAAATTGGTATTTACAAAATAGTTATGAAGATTTAGAGTATAGCATGGGGAACATAGTCAGTAAAATTGTAATATCTATGTATGGTGTCAGATGGGTACTGGATTTGTTGGAGTAATCACTTCATAAGTTATATAAATGTCTAACCACTGTATTGTACATTGAAAACTAATATAATATTGTATGTCAATTATAATTGAAAAAATAAAAATATAAAGAATTTTAAAAATCTAGAGCAAATATAACAAATCAAAAAGTTTGGAAAATGTGGTCTGTTCTGATGGCATTAAATCATTTGAATAAGGTCTGGAGATATTCCATCATTTTCACCTTTACATTCAAATGATTCGAAAATGATTAAGATAATATTTACAGATATGCTGTCAACTCAGTTCAGAACATTCTGCCAATATAATTATAGTTCTTTTATAAGTTCATTAACATATCATCTGGACAAGGTGAACCTAGGGAGACAGAATTGGTTTGATGACTATCTCTCTAGAATAAGGGTGGACAATCTAGCAAGTGTCTTCTGTTTGCAAGTGAAACCTAGCTCAGCTATTGAGTTTGCTTGGTTCTATAAAAAGAGCTACACAAGCAGTTGATAAAGTTTACATGAGGGGCTAACAGCAAGCTACTGTAGAAACTTGGACTCCAAGTTATTGACATGGAAAATAAATTCAGCTCATTAACAGCTCTCTCATATAGAGCCCTTTAAAAATCAGCTTGACAGTTTTGTTTAATAAGTGCTCAACACTTCCAGACAACTCCACCAGACTCTTTTACCTTTCACTTTTTTCTTGGTGTTCCTTGCAGCCAATTTCTGCTGTCTGTTAACAGTAGCTGCTCTGGAGATAAAATGCCTTGTATGAGTACCAGTAGCAGCAACTCCAATGTATGTAGTCACAAACACATGGAATATAATTTTCTTGCAAATTATGGTGCCTTCCTAACCAAATTTTCAGGACAGGACAGCTTTGTAGCAAAGAGAAAATCATTTCTGGGACTACATCTCTGGAGTTGAGGATCTAGCCATAGATTGTCAGTGTCCAGCATGTCATCAGCATAGATGTCATCTCTATAGATATAAGTCGCCTGAATCTGAGCTTTACTGTTTTACCAGACTTCTCTAAATCTAGTTTTATGAGACAAAACCATTTATAAAATGTCAGAGCTGGAAAAGTTCTATAAAATTATTAAATTTTCTATAGGATCCTGAGAGGTACCATTAATAGCCCAGGGTCACATGGGAATTTAAATCTCTAAGACTGAAACAACCTAAAATTTCTCCTGAATTTGATATTTAAAAAGGCATTTTAATGTAAAAAATGGTAAATGTAAGAGGTAAAAGAGTAGATTTGGGGAGATATAGTCATCAGCTCAGGACCCTAGCAACTTGGGGGCACCTCACACAAAGTGAAATGGAAAATTGAAACAATTAGGTAGGTAGTTCAGTTCAAAACACACTCATCTGAAATAGCCAGATAATTGAAGCAATAATTTTTTGCCTTGAATTATCTTGATAGTTGCCTCAATTATCCACTTCATAGTGTGCGTAGACTCAGCCAGCCAGAGAGATCATAATTATAACTACTTGACCTTAATCTGATCTCTTCCCTTGTAAAATAGTTACCAGTAAATGTGAACCTAAAGACAACTTGGGACAGGTGTGGTAAAGAGATCACAGTGCCGTTTAAGTATCTCCAGAAAGAATTAAAAAATGGTAAAATGGAGTGCATGAATTGTGTGTGTATGAAATCACTCTGAATTAAGAAATTTCACTTGTCATCGAAATTAGCCATCAGAGATTGGACATTACCTAATACAAGAGAGCAAGAGGGTTTTGTATGTTTTGATTTAAGGGATTTAATTTAGTTGCAAATGAATTTTTTTTATGTTATGAAAGACAAGGTTAATATTTTTTTAAAGAGGTTGAATTTATGTGACTTTCACACATTATGCATAATACATTATGGCCTATTTTCAGACAAGTTGCAGATTAGCTATGTTTAAAAAATAAACCTCTTCTCCATACAAAGATGTGACTACTTACCAATGGATGAATGGAATCTACCCTGCACAATCCAGCCCCTTGTAAGCTTTCGCTTTGTTCCCATTAAAATAAATTTGAAAATGTGACACAAACAAGAAATTCAGTAGCATTTGCTTGTTTTTACCTTTGAGGAAAGGAGTACAATGAAGATATAGCTGTACATTTGTATATAAATTTTAAACTCCTGTGAAGAGTGCTTGCAAATATTTACTATTTGACATATGTTTTTGCACCTTTTAAAATCAAATATGTATTATTTTTCTAACTACTATCAAGAAGTGTTGTCAGGGTAGTATAGTAGTTGAGTGCATGGTCTCTAGAATTAGATTGACCAAATTCAAATTGTAACTGTGTAACGCAGGAGCTCCAAGCCTAGAATTTGTACCTGGGTTTGGGTATTCCAGAAGAACCACCAGGTGGACCAGAGGGGTGAGAAATACCATTTATTACTCACAAGGCAGGGAAGCTTCAGCAGTGGTTGGCCAACGTTGCAGAAATAGAGCTGCTGACCAAGAGCAAGTAGAGTTTTTATGTATGCAAGCAGAGGGAGGAGTAATATCATAGAAGGAGCAGCTGCCTTCTCAGATGGATGGGAGTGAGATGTGCTGCTTGGTTACAGCAGAAGATAATGTCAATAGGAGCAGCAGGAAACATCCTGGGGAGTAGGCACTGCTGAAGCTCTTTGTATACTGCCTTCCTTGGCTGCTGGCTGGACAGCTATCAGTCTTCTGAGTATGCAGAGGGGCTACGTTCTGAGTTAACCCTACACTCCATTCCGACATAGCTCCTCCACCTCACATTCTTCGCATCACTTATTTTGGACAGGGGGTTCCTGTATGGTTGGAGTATTTGTATATTGCATCCATATATCATGAGTGCAATAAAGGCTACCTACAACACTAACAGTACACATAGGCCAAGCAGTCCTGTTACCAGGTAATGGCCTCAAGAGCCCAAGGAGGGTCAATAAATGGTTAAGGGCTTTGATCCAAGTGCTGCAACACATGAGGTTACAATTTCTGTTACAACTCCCCTCAATTTCTTGATAATTCCTCAATGTTGAGGGAAGAGAGATGATAACCTCTCTGGATGTTTTCTGCTAAAAAAGGGCAGAGTTCAGAGGTTAGAGGAATGAAACTGTCCTACATCCAATTGAATGTATTGTTAGTTTTGGTTTACTATGGATACAAGTAGCTTTCTGAATGATTCTATTTATTTGAGTCTCAACTTCCCCAGAGGTGCTAATGTAGGTTTAGCAGGTTGTATTAACCACTGTATAGATGTAATCTATGTCTAAGAAAACAAGAGAAACACAAAGGTTAATAATCAGAGCAAATTATAAACCAGCTTCTGAGTTTGTAAGGCTGTCAGTAAAGATTTCTAGATATAAAGCTTGAAGCATCTCCTACAACTTGAAATGTCCCCGATGATGTCCTCAGACACAAAGGTAAACCCTTCTTGTGGCCCACACAGTGCCAGTTAATGAAATTGTTCAAACATGAACCATTGTGGCAATCTCTCAAAGTTTATATCAAATTGTCTATCTTTAGCTTGCATGGCTTGGAAAAAGTAGTTATAGTTTTCAATAATTCCTAGTTAAAGGATGGGAAAAAAAATAAAAATTAAAAACATGTTCGAAGAGCCACAGACAGATATTAGAGGAAAATAAAGAATTTAAGACCCAGTCCAATTTACAAGTAGAAAATAAAGTAAAACTTAAAAGACAATGAATAGCATAAGAATCTAATATTTACACAGGTATATTTCAATTCTTACTGAAACATGATTTTTCTTTCCTCTCTAACTACCCCTATTATTACAAAGATAGCCAAATTAAGACTCATTTATTTGGGAAATAAGTTATTTCGATAAAGCTGGCCTGATCATTTGCATAAGACCAGTAAGAATATTAATTAACCAGATAGGCACTTTTAATTCTGCTTTGCTGAAATTTTACAAGAAATCTTCAGATTGAACTTAAAAGGCCTCGCAAGGCCAGAAAAGCCAAGGCAAGGGCTTACCTTTAGAAGATGCCTGCAATACCTACAGGTTTCAAGTGAGTTTCTCTCTTCTTAAGATCTCCAAAATATCTTGAGGTTCCTGCACCTTTCAAGAAGTGACATTCTTTATACAAATGGGAATGGCGCTGGTAACCATGAGAGCAAGGTACCAGGCCAATATATCTAATAGCTTTTGTTGGCTTCCATAAGTCAATTTTGATTCCTTAAACTTGTTTGGAGTCTGCATTTCTCTCAAATATGACATTCTAGTCAAAGGTTTGGTAATAAAAACTAGTTTCCAATCATGTCCTGTTATAAAGAGAACAAATTCTTTTTAAAAATTATTTAAATTAGTTTCAAGTATACAGTACATAGGTTAGACAACTATATAGTTCATAAAACAATCCCACCAATTGCTCCCTCCCCCAGCCCTCCACCTAGCCATCATATTAATGCTAACTGCATTCCCTATGCTGTGCTCTCCATCCCCATAACCAACTATCAACTACTAATTTCTACTTCTTTAACCCTTCACCCCATTCTCCCAGCCACCCAAACCCCCTCCCTATTGTCCATCATAAAATTGTCCACTATATTTGTGAATCTGTTTTTGATTAGTTTGTTCTTTTTGCTCCTTAGATTCCTCATATAAGTGAAATCATATGGTAGTTATCTTTCAATGTCTGACTTATTCACTCAGCATAATAACTTCTAGGCCAATCCATGTCATTGCAAATGGTAGGATTTCATTTAATGGCTGAGTAATATTCCATTGTATATATGAACCATAATTTCTTTATCCAATCGTCTGTTCATGGGCATTTAGGTTGCTTCCATATCTTGGCTATTGTAAATTGTGCTGCCATGAATATTGGTGTTAATAGATCTCTAGGACTTATTGTTTTGGTTTTCTTTGGATAAATACTCAGAAGTACAATTGCTGGGTCAAAAGGTATATTCATTTTTAATTTTTTGAGAAATCTCCATCCTGTTTTCCATAGCAGCTGTACTAATTTGCAATCCGACAAACAGTTTATG
Organism: Eidolon dupreanum; assembly: GCA_028627145.1. Classification (NCBI taxonomy): domain Eukaryota; kingdom Metazoa; phylum Chordata; class Mammalia; order Chiroptera; family Pteropodidae; genus Eidolon; species Eidolon dupreanum. Next base: position 43,910,740 of record CM053505.1, read on the forward strand.
AGGGTTCCCTTTTCTTCACATCCTCACCAACACTTGATTTTTGATTTGTTAATGATAGCCATTCTGACAGGTGTGAGGTGATATCTCTTTGTGGTTTTAATTTGCATTTCTCTGATGGCTAGCAACCTTGAACATCTTTTCATATATCTATTAGCCATCTGTATTTTCTCTTTGGAGAAGTATCCGTTTAATTCTTCTGCACATTCTTTAATTGCATTGTTTGATTTTTTGTTGTTCAGTTGGATAAGTTCTTTACATATTTTGGATATTAACCCCTTATCAGATGTATCATTAGAGAACATCTTCTCCGAAACAGTTGGTTGTCTTGTTGTTTTGCTGATGGTCTTCTTTGCTGTACAAAAACTTTTTAATTTGATGTAGTTCCATTTGTTTATTTTGTCTTTTGTTTCCCTTGCCTGAGGAGATATATCTCAAAAGAAGTTCCTGTTATTAATATCAGAGACATTACTGACTATGTTTTCTTCTAGAAGTTTTATGGTTTCAGATCTTACATTGAAGTCTTTAATCCATTTTGAGTCTATTCTTGTATATGATGTAAGAAAGTGGCCCAGCTTCTTATTTTTTGCACATATCTGTCCAATTTTCCCAGCACCATTTATTGAAGAGACTGTCTTTACCCCATTGTATATTCTTATTTCCTTTGTCATATATTAAGTGAGTGTATAGGCATGGATTTATTTCTGAGCTCTCTATTCTGTTTCATTGATCAATGTATCAGTTTTTATGCCAGTACCATGCTATTTTGATTACTGCAGCTTTGTAGTACAGTTTGATATCATGGAGTGTGATACCTCCAACTTTGCTTTCCTTTCTTAACATTGCTGTGGCTATTTGTTTGTTTGTTTGTTTGTTTGTTTTTATGGCCCCATACAAATTTTACGATTATTTGTTCTAACTCTCTGAAAAATGCCATTGCTATTTTGATAGGAATTGCATTCAATCTATAGCTTGCTTTGGGTAGTAAGGCCATTATAACGATGTTGATTCTTCCAACCTATGGACACGGTATATGCTTCCACTTATTTATATCTTCTTCAGTTTCTTTTTTCAATGACTTATAATTTTCTGAAAACAGGTCTTTTACCTCCTTGGTTAATTTGATTCCCAGGTATTTTATAGTTTTCAATGCAATTGTAAATGGGATTGTTTTCTTAATTTCTCTTTCTGAAAGTTCATCATTGGTGTATAAAAATGCCACTGACTTCTGAATATTTATTTTGTAACCTGCTACTTTACTGAAATCATTGATAAGTTCTAATAGTTTTTTGGTGGAATCTGTAGGGTTCTCTATATATTGTATCATGTCCAGCAAATAAGGAGAGTTTTACTTCTTCCTTTCTAATTCAGATACCTTTTATTTCTCTTTCTTGTCTTATTGCTGTGGTTAAGATTTCCAATAAAATGTTGAAGAGGAGTTGTGAAAGTGGGCATCCTTGTCTTTCCTCTGATCTTAAGAAAATGTTTTTAGCCTTTCCCCATTGAGTATGATATTAGCTGTAGGTTTGTCATAGATAGCCTTTATTATGTTGAGGTATGTTCCCTCTATTCCCACTTTGCTGAGAGTTTTCTTAATCATAAATGGATGCTGGATTTTGTCAAATGCTTTTTATGCATCTATCAATAAGACAATATTGTTTTTAATCTTTCAATTTGTTAATGTATCATATTAATTGATTTGTGGATATTGTACCAAATTTTGCATTCAAGGAATAAATCTAACTTCATCATAGTGTATAATATTTTTAATGTATTACTGAATTCGTTTTGCTAATATTTTGTTAAGGATTTGTGCATCAATGTTCATAAAAGATATTGGCCTATAGTTCTCTTTTTGTGTAATGTCTTTGTCTGGTTTTGGAATCAAGGTAATGGTGGACTCATAAAAAAAGTTCTGGAGCCTTCCCTCTTCTTGAAGTTTTTGGAATAGTTTAAAAAGAATAAGTGATAATTCTTCAAATATTCAGTAAAATTCACCTATGAAGCCATCTGGTCCAGGACTTTTGTTTTTCGGGAGCTTTTTAATTATTTATTTTATTTAATTGTTGGTAATCGGTAGGTTCAGATTTTTTGTTTCTTCTTCACTCAGTCTTGGGAGATTTTATGTTTCTAGGAATGTATCCATTCCTTCCAGAGTGTCTAATTTGTTGGCATATAATTGCTTGTAGTATTTTCTTATGCTCCATTGTATTTCTGTGGAGCCTGTGGTTATTTCTCCTTTTTCATTTCTGATTTTATTTATTTGAGTCTTCTCTCTTTTTTCCTTGATGAGTCTGGCTAAGTGTCTGTCAATTTTGTTTATCCTTTCAAAGAACCAACTCTTGGTTTGATTAATCTTTTGTATTGTGTTTCTAGATACTATTTCATTTATTTCTGCTCTGATCTTTATTTTTCCCTTTCTTCTATTCACTTTGAGCTTTGTTTGCTGCTTTTCTTCCTAGTTCTTTTAATTGTAAGGTTAAATTTTTTATTTAAGCTCTTTCTTGTTTCTTGAGGTAGGCCTTTATTGCTATGAATTTCCCTCTTAGGACTGCTTTTGCTGTATCCCATAACTTTTGAGTCATTGTGTTTTCATTTTCATTTGTCTCTAGGTATCTTTTGATTTCTTCCTTGATCTCATTAATAACCCATTCATTGTTTAATAGCATATTATTTAGCCTCCATGTGTTAGTGTATTTTCCAGTTTTTTTCTTCTTGTAGTTGATATCTAGTTTCACACTACTGTGATCAGAGAAGACGGCTAATATGATTTCAATCTTCTTAAATTTATTGAGACTTGATTTGTGTTCTAACATGTGTTCTATCCTTGAAATATTCCATGTGCATAAGAAGAATGTATATTTTGCTGCTTTTGCGGTAAAATGCTCTGAAAATATCTATTAAATCCATCTGTTCTAGTGTCTTATAGGCCCATTGTTTCTTTGTTGATTCTTTGCCTGGTGTCAATGGGGTGTTAAATTTCCTACTATGAGTGAATTACTATTGATCTCTCCTTTTATGTCAGTCAATAATAGTTTTATGTATGTAGGTGCTCCTATGTTGAATATGTATATGTTTACTGGGGTTATGCCCTCTTGATTTATCATTATGCAATGTTCTTTTTTTATAAAGAGAACTAATTCTTATTGAACTTATACAACATTGACATGAAAGTAATAATATTTATTCATTGAAAGTGTTTGGATTTCAGAAAGGTAAATAGGGAAGAAAAGAAACACTGCAATTCTGCATGATTATTAACAAAACTTGGTTCTTACTATTGTGGAGATTCAATTTTCTTAAGTAGCCAAGGAACTGATTAAGACAATATAAACACAGAAATTTATTTTGATAAAGCACAGAATCTTTGTTTTCTTCAGGCAGAAAGATTTTCCATAATGTCATTAGCAGATCTATTATCCCAGAAACTCTGTCTTATTTATCAATGGCATAAAACAAAACTCTTATTTTGTATTAGCCCATTTTTGACATTTAAATTTATTTCTAATCTTGTTTAGCTTAAACATATATAAAGTTTCCTCTTTCAATATTTCTCTTTACAGACCTCCTGCAACTTTTTTTCATCCCTTCAGATTGCCTCTTCTTACCCATTTAGAATTAACCAAACTTAGGACGAACTACTCCTTTAATCTGTTTTAAAATAAATCTCTATAACTTTTTTTAAACTAACTTTATTGGGGTAACACTGGTTAATATAATTATATAGTTTTCAGGTGTACATTATCCTTTGACATTTATATATTCTATTGTGTGTTTACCATCCAAAGTCCAGTTTTCTTCAGCTACCATATATTTGACTCCCTTTACTGCATCTACCTTCTCCCTCCTCCCCCACACCACTAGTAACAATTGTCTATAGTCCTCTAGTACCCAATAGCCTATAATCCATTGCCATGAGTCTCTGTTTGTCCTGCTCATTTTTTGCTTTAAAGTTTATATTCCACATATAAGTGATATTGTGATTTACAACTTTTTCTGTCTGGCTTATTTTGCTTAGCATGAATATGTTGAGGTCTGTCCATGTTGTTGCAAATGACAGTATCCTATTTCTTCTTATGGCTGAGTAATATTCCATTGTATATATGTATGACAGCTTCTTTAGCCAATCATCTATCGTAGGACACTTCAATTGCATCCAATTCCTGGCCACTGTGAATAATGCTGCTATGAACATTGGTGTGAAAATGTCTTTTTGGATATGGGTTTTCAAGTCTTTGAGGTAAATACCCAGTAGAGGGATTGACTCATCATATGGTAGATCAATTCTTAATTATTGAGAAACCTCCATACTGTTTTCCATTGTGGCTGTACTAATTTTCAGTCCCACCAGCAGTGTATGAGGATTCTTTTTACTTTGCATCCTCTCCAACATTTGTTATTACTTGCCCCATTGATTATAGCTATTCTAACAGGTGTAAGATGGTATCTCACTGTGGTTTTGATTTGCATTTTCCTAATAGCTAGTGATGTTGAGCATCTTTTCATATATTTGTTGGCCATTTGTGTGTCGTTGAGGGAGAAATGTCTGTTCAGGTCTTCTGCCCATTTTTTTATTGGATCATTTGATTTTTTGTTATTGAGATGTGTGAGTTCATTGTATATTTTGGATATTAAGCTCTTACTGGAGATGTTACTTGCAAACACATTTTCCCATATGGATGGTTCTCTCTTTGTTGATTATTTCTTTTGTGGAGCAGAAGATTTTTAGTTTGATGTAGTCCCATCCATTTATTTTTGCTTTTATTTCCCTTGCTTTTGAGATCAAATTCATAAAATCCTCTTTAAGTCCAAGGTCCTTGAGTTTCGTTCCCATTTTTTCTTCAATGCATTTTATTGTTTCAGGTCTTATATTCAGGTCCTTAATTCATTCTGAGTTAATTTTGGTGTGTGGTGATAGACAACATTCTAATTTCATTCTTTTGCAGGTGGCTTTCCAGTTTACTCAGCACCATTTATTGAAGAGGCTTTCCTTTCTCCACTGTATGTTTTTAGTTTTCTTGTTGAAAATTATTTGCCCATATAAATTGAGTTTACTTCTAGATTCTCAATTCTGTTCCACTGGTCTGTGTGTCTCTTTTGCTGCCAATACCATGCCATTTTGATTACTGTCACTTTTAGTATAATTTGAAGTCAGGCAGTGTGATGCCTCTAGCCCTGTTTTTGTTTTGTTTTGTTTTGTTTTATTTTTTTTTTCTTTCCTCAGGATGGCTTTGGCAATTCGGGCTCTTTTCTGCTTCCATAGAAATCTGATGATTTTTTTTGTTCACTTTCTTTGAAAAAAGCTGATGAGATTTAGATGGCGATTGAATTAAATCTGTATAATGCTTTAGGTAATATGGTCATCTTAACTATGTTAATCTTTCCAATCCAAGAAAATGAATTCTCTTTCCATTTCTTTGCATCTTCTTCAATTTCTTTTAATAGAGTCTTATACTTTTCATTATACAGGTCCATCACTTGTTTCATTAAATTTATTCCTAGATACTTTATTCTTTTTTGTTGCAGTTACAAAAGAAATTAGTTTTTTCCACTTCTTTTCCTAACACTTCATTATTATAGTATAAGAAAGCTATGGATTTTTTAATGTTGATTTTGTATCCAGACACTTTACTGCATTTGCTTATTCTTTCTAGTAGTGTTCTTATGCAGTGTTTAGTGTTTTTTATATAGAGAATCATGTCATCTGCAAATAGTGACATTTGACTTCTTCATTTTCTATTTAAATGCATTTAATATTTTTCTCTTGCCTGATTGCACTTGCTAGGACCTCCAATGTTATATTGAATAGCAGTTGCAATAGTGGACAGTCTTGCTTTGTTCTTGATTTTACAGAGAAGGTTTTAGTTTTTTAGTTTTTTTTTTAAATTAATGTTGGCTGAGGGTTTGTCATGGATGGCATTTATTATGTTAAGGTACTCTCCTTCTATACCAATTTTATGAAGTGTTTTGATCATAAATGGGTGCTGTATCTTGTTGAAGGCTTTTTCTGCATCTATTGATATGATCATATGATTCTTATTTTTTAATTTGTTTATGTGGTGTATCGCGTTAATCGATGTGTGTAGGTTGAACCATCCCTCTGCCTCTGGGATGAAGCTTAGTTGATCATGGTGTATAATCTTTTTAATGTGTTGCTGCATTCAGTTCACTAATATCTTATTTAGGATTTTTGCATGTGTGTTCATGAGAAATATTGGTCTGTAGTTTTCTTTTTTTGTGTTATCTTTACCAGGTTTTGGCATTAGTGTGATATTGACCTCATAAACTGTGTTGAGAAGTAATGCCACCTCTTGGATTTTTTGGAAGAGTTTGAGGAGAATAGCTTTTAAATCTTCTTTTAATGTTTAGTAGAATTCACTGATGAAGGCATCTGTTCCTGGAAGTTTACTTTTTCATAGGTTTTTGATGATTGTTTCGATTTCCATACTGTTGATTGGGTCTATTTAGGTTTTTCAGTTCTTCTTTATTCAGTCTAGGAAGGTTGTGTTTTTCTAAGTACTTTTCCATTTCTTCTAGGTTATTAAATTTGTTTTTATATATTTTTTCATAGTATTCTTATATGATCCTTTGTATTTCTGCAATGTCAGTTGTATTTTCCTCTCTTTCATCTCTGATTTTGTTTATGTGTCCTTTTTTTTTTTTCTTTACTGAGTCTAGCCAGGGGTTTGACAATTTTATTAAAATTCTCAAAGAACCAGCTCGCGTTGCATTTATATTTTCTATCTTTTTTGTTCTATTTCATTTATATCTGCTCTAATTTTGATTATTTACTTCTTTCCTTCTGCTGACTCTAGGCTTCATCTTTATTTTCTAGTTCTTTAAGATGAAGTATTCAGTTATTTAATTTGGCTCATTATTGGTTTTGGAGATAGGTCTGTAATTATATGAATGTTCCTCTTATGACTTCTTTTGTCGTGTCCTTAAAGCTTTGATATGTTGTACTGTCATTATCATTTATTTCTATTTATCTCTTGATCTCTGGTTTTATTTCTTCTCTGACTCAGTTATTCTTCAGTAGCATGTTGTTTAATCTCCATTTATTTGTGGTTCTTCCTGCTTTATTTTTGCAGCTAATCTCTATTTTCAAAGCATTATAATCGGAGAATATGGTTGGTGTGATTTCAACCCTCTTATATTTGTTAAGTCTATCTCTATGTCCCAATATGTGGTTGATCCTTGAGAATGCTCCATGTACACTAGAGAAGAATGTATAAGCAGCTATTTTAGGATGGAAGGCTCTGTAAATGTCAATTATGTCCAGTTGGTCTAATGTGTCATTTAAAGATGTTATTTTTTTATTGATTTTCTGTTTGAATGATATGTCCATATCTGACAGTGGGGTATTTAGTTCCCCTACTACGATAGTGTTTTTGTCTGTTTCTCCCTTTAGTTCTGTTTGTATTTGCTTTTCATATTTCGGGGCTCCCTAATTGGGAGCATCGATATTTATAAGTATTATGTCTTCTTGGTGCATGAATCCCTTTTTCATTATGAAGTGTCCCTCAGTATCTTTACCTTTTTTATTTTAGATTCTATTTCATCTGATAATTAATACTGCTATTCCCAGTTTTCTCAGAATGCCATTTGCTTGAAATATCATTTTCCACCTTTTCACTCAGAGTCTATATTTGTCTTTGGAGCTGAGATGTATCTCCTGGAGGCAGCATATGGTTGGGTTTATTTTTTGATTTATTCTGCAACTCTATGCTTTTTATTGGTGAGTTCAATCCATTTACATTTAGGGTAATTATTGATATATGAGGTCTTCTTATAGCCATTTTATCTTTTGCTTTCTGGTAGCTTGGTGTTTTCATTGCTTCCTTGTCCTTGTGCTTCTGTTTTCTTTATTTTGGTCGGCTTTTGTGTGTTTTCCCTCTGTTCCTTCTTGTTTTATGTTATATACAATGGTTCTGAATATTTGGCATGTGGTTACTATTATGAATGTGTAAAGGATAGTTTTATATATATAATATACATACATATATACATATATATACATATATACATACATATACATACACACACACTACACACACACACACAGTTGTCTAGTTTCTTCTGCATGTGACTTATCTCCTTTCCTCTTTGCAAATTTGGATTTTTGAATCCCCCCTTTTCAGTCATTGTTATCTCAATTTACTCCTATATATTGTGAACCTTCATTACTATCATGTTTAACAATTCTCTTCTTATTATTTAAGCTTATAATGCCCAGTTCTTTGTAAGGGTTACACTCCTCTGCTTCTATTTGCCCAATAGTCACTTCACTCCTAATTATGTTTTTTTTTTTTTTTTTGTCATTTTGTTTTAGATGAGCTGTCCCCTTTCAGTATTTCCTGTAGTGCAGACCTCATAGTGGAGAATTCCATCAATTTTTTTTTTATGTCTGGAAAAGTCTTAATTTCTCCTTCATATTAAAAGGAGAGCTTAGCAGAATATATTATTCTATGCTGCTATTTCCTTTCACTTAATAGTTTAAATATTTGATTCCATTCATTTCTGGCTTATAGGGTTTGCACTGAAAATTCTGAGGATAGTCTAATTAATTTACCTTTATAAGTTACCATTTTCTTCTCCCTGGCTACCTTGAGAATTCTGTCTTTGTCATTGATTTTTGATAATTTTAACACAATGTGTCTTGGTGAAGGCCTTTTGGGTTGAGGTAATTGGGTGTTCTGTTGACTTCTTGAATTGCAAGCTCTAGCTCATTGCTTAGCTTTGGGTGATTCTCATCCACTATTTGTCTGAAAATGCTTTCTAATCCCTGTTCCTTTTCCTCACCTTCAATAATGTCCATTATTCTTAGTTTCCTCTCCTAATGGTATCAGCTAGTTCTTGCATTTTTCATTCTTTGGTTTCTCTCTTCTTCCTTCTGATTTATTTCTAGATTTCTGTCTTTGATATCACTGATCTTTTCCTCCATTTGGTCAACGCTATTTTCCAAGTTTGCTGTTTCATTTTTCTACTCTTGCAATGTGTTCTTCATTTCCAGAAGTTCTATTTTGTTCTTTTTGAGGGTTTCAATCTCCTTGCTCTGCCCATCTACTTGTTTGTTCAGTTTCTGAAATTGTTCATTTGAGTTGCTTTTGATCTCATTTAGTTTTTTCAGAAGTTCCATCCTGCATTTTCTGTCATTTAAGTCACATATTTCGATGACTGTAAACTTATTTTCTGGATATTTTTTCTCTTTCTGATATGCCTTGTCACTTTTGTTGTCTATTGTTTTTAATGGACTATTTCTCTGCCTGAGCTTTAATGAAAGTGTATTCTACTGTTTTTACAAAAAGATTTATTATATTAAGTTCTCTCTTTAGCTTGTTGCAAAGAAGGCACTTTTCTTTTGGTTTCCAGTAGGTGGCGTCTAAGCTTCTTGGATCCCTGCTTTATATAAAGTCTTAATAATGCTTTTTAAATTTTCTTGTAGATATTAGATCATGCTTGCTTTCCTCAGTTTCAGTCCCTGTCAGTGTCAGTGACAGTCTTAGCAGTGTTCTGTGGTGATCGATCTCAGAGGGTATAGGAGGAGGGCCCCTCTGGGTTGAGGGCTTTTCGGGGTACTACAGTTTTTCCAGGCATGGCTTTTCATGGAACTCACTGCAGGAACTTGCAGCTCCTTCATTCCCCCTTCTCTTCTAGGGAGCTCCAGTGGCTGTGAAAGGCAGATTCTTTATTACTCCCGGTTCACTGCCTGAAACCTGGGATTCTGACCTGTGGTAGCTCTTATGCCCAGATCCCATGCTCAGACGTGCTGGTGTGCAGTTTGGGTTTTTTTTGTTGTTGTTGAGTTTGGGATGTTCAGCTTATTGTTGTTTCATGGGGAGAGATCTGGGGTGGTCTCTTATTCTGCATATTTCAAAAGCTCACTCTCTATAACTTTCACTAAACACAAATTTCTTTTTCAATTGCAATACGAATTCTTAGCTTTCGGAAACCTCAATTTTTAAATATTTATTAGCAGTTAGAAAGTAAGCAATTAACATCCTTTAGATTGGCAAATTTATGAATATATTTTGTTACCTATAAAAGTATTTCATTTGCCCTTGACAGTTTTACAGAGGCTGGGAAAAGACAGGGGCAGGGTATGGCTTGCTGTAAGTCTGAAAGAAAGTCAGAGGTTAGCATGACATAATCAATATAATGGTACAATTATATTGTGGAGGGTTTAACCTAGCCAGTGAGATCCTTAATCAGAAAACTGTGGCAAATAGTGGGGCTATGGAGATACCCCATTGGTAGGACAGTGAAGGTCTATTGTTGTCTTTCCCAGGTAATGGTGAATAGATCTTGACTGTCTGAGTGAATATTTTGAATGTGTCCTGGTCCTGTAAAAAATCATCAGGCAAGGAGCCAAGAGTCAAGCGTGTCCTCCACTGGAGGTCCATTCCAGAGTACAGATAGCTGCCTGCCTGTCGAGCAGGCTAGATCTTACAGTTGCTCTTTAGTCTGTTCTAACTGTTGCCCCAGAATATCCTTGCTATTGACCTGTGTGACTCATAGGTCTTTTTGCAGCCTTGCTTCCTCTACCACTTTCTTCATCCTTTCCTCAGTCTGCAACTGTTTAGTGGTAGCCTCATACAGCACCTGCAAAAAGGACCAGCCCATTGTGGCTGCTACAGCAAGTAGATCCTTCTTCTTGTTTAAAGAATACAATTCTTCTACTTTCAATAAAACCTGTAAGAAACTCATAGGCATGTTGGGAGAATCCCCCATTCCCTTGGTAGGGCCCAAGGATCTAAAAGGCTTACCAACTCAAATAATATAGACCCAGAAGTCCACTCTGGGATTCACCCCTGGTGATTCCTGTCATGTATGTTCTCTCCCTCACTCTAGGTTGACTCAACTGGGGTGCTTTCCAGAATATCCTGCCTACTATGCCATTATAATGGAGGGACCCCAGGCCTGGAACTTGCACCTGGGTTTGGATATTTGGAAAGAATCACCAAGAGGACCAGAGGGGTGAGAAATGCCATGCATGTATTACTCAGAAGGCAGGGAAGCTTCAGCAGCAGCTGGTCAAAGCTTCAGGAATAAATCTGCTGACCAAGAGCAAGCAGAGTTTTTTTTATACATACAAGCAGAGGGAAGGGAAATCTCATTGGGAGAGCAGCCACCCTCTCAGACAGATGGGAGCAAGATGTGCTGCTTGGTTACAGAAGCATATAATGTCCATGGGAGCATCAGGAAATATCCTTGGGAGTAGTCACTGCTGAAAGCTTTGTTTACTGTCTTCCTTGGCTGCTGGCTGGGCAGCTATCAGTCTTCTGAGTATGCAGAGGGGCTATGTTCCGAGTTAACCCTATAAATATCCACTTACTAGTTATATGAATTTGGCCAAATGTTTTAGTTTCTCTTATTGGGGACGTAAATTTCTTGAGCTGTAAAATGAGGGTAATGATGGTGTCTTTCTCCGAGGGTTGTTTTGATGATCAAATAACTAAGAGCCCATTAAAATTGTAGCTGCTACATAGTGAATACCACTCTAAGCATTAGTTATCATTATGATTTACTTTCTTGGTGATTACACACACACACACACACACACACACACACACACAGATTGACATTAGAAGATGAAGATCATTACAAGTTAGAGTAACTAATGTATAATTCCCATTGGAGCTTACCTTGGAATTGAAGAACCATTACATCAATGTATTTGAGGGGCCCTTTGATTGGCTGTTCAAATTACCTCATTTATCAATGAGAAAATAAGCTTACAAGGAGGAGTAAATTTTCTCAAAGTTACACAGTTATGAAGCAATAGATCTGGATCACATGGTGGAAACCTAGAAAACTAAAGTCAAGTGACCCACTTAAATTTTATAAAAGAGTTATGTTTTTTATTTATGTCACCCAGAATATATAAGCATTAATTTGTATATGGTCATTTCCTCCTCTATCCTTTTATTTAAAACTTCATAATTTTTCACCTTTTTTTTTCTTGCTGGAAAGAGTAAAGAAGTGATGGTTGAGGGGTATTCCCATGGGCAGTCTCTAAGAAACCTGAAGACATTTCTAAAACGTGGTATTCTGATAAGTGAGGTGAAAGAGTGGGGAGAGTAGTTTAAAAAAAACACATATATCACTGAATTGGAAAACAAAGCAACAGTATTAATGAAGACAAAGCCCACTAACCAAGTTAAAGTAGCTTAGAGAATTGAGCTTCCTTCATGGCCCAAGTACTGTTTTCAGCTAGGGCTATACAGCTAATTTAATCTCTTCTACCCTTGGGGCTTTCAAAATAACCCTGACCAGGAACATTTCTCCAATTCCTATTACCGTCCCTTTCTTTAATCTCTCCACTCCCAGTAAATACCAAGACAATTTAAAAGTTTGTTTGAAGCATAAACGTCTCAGTACTTCTCAGTTGTTCTCTTCTTCCTTTGAATCAACTTTTTATAGTCATTGACAGTATAGTATACTTTGATTTAAAGAAAATGATATGATGAAAGCAAACCAACATGTACAGTATCTCTTATATATTTTCTTACAGAGCTATAAATTTACTTAATTGATATTTTCCCTCATGTCAGAAAGCTTGTCATAAGAAGATGGTAAAGAATGGTGACTAAGAGTTCAGGCAGTCTCTCAAGCCATATTGCCAGTTAAAGCCCCATCTCCATCACTTAACTTTTATGTAATTGTGGACAAATTATGTTGTCCTAAAATTGCTTTACAGAGACATCTGGCAACATAGGAATTAGGAAGAAGCAGAGATCAGTAAAGACTGGGGTGGTTAGAAAAGGTTTCTTGGAAAAGATGAGACTGAAGGATAATCAGTGTTTGCTTTATTGTTTTTTTTTTCAGTTGCACTAATAGAGACACTGCTAAAATCACCATGACAATTCCTATTTGTTCATATGCAAAAGGAAACTTCTGAAATCGAGGTCATAATTCCATATCCATATAGATGAAAAGCCTACATATGGAAATACTTTGGAACACCTTTTAATATTTAAGTAAATGTATTTTTTCCTCAGAGCAAAAGATCTGGTGGAAAATTGGCATTTGCAACCATGATACTCAATACTGTATCAAGAAAAAGGATGCATTGCCCATGCCTCTGAAATCCAAGCCATCTGATAGCAAAAGTAGATCTAAATAACAGAGAGGGCAACCCTGTTTCTTTCCCTTATTTTTCTCTTTTTCTTTTTTCAGTTATTACAATGTAAATAAAATTCACAAAGAAAGGAAAAAAGGAAGTGGTAAAATAGGTATCAAAAATAAATAAATAAATAAGAAGCATCTACGGCCATGCTACCTTGAACAAGTCTGATCCCATCTGATCTCGGAAGCTAAGCAGGTCCGGGCCTGGTTAGTATTTGCATGGGAGACTACCTAGGAAGATTAAGTGCTGTAGGTGTAACAAATAAAAAAATAAGAGATTTTAAGTTGACAAGGTCCTTGTGTTCTGTGAGGTCAACCAAGGGATGCCTTGCCTAAAAAAATAAAAATAAATAAATAAATAAATAAGAAGCTAGGAAGTCTGTTTAAAATGGAAAACCACAGTCTCAGAAGTCTCCAAATCCCTCTTTCCTCCCATTCCATGGCAAATGGTCTTTCTACCACACTGGAAATCAGTGTTTCAGCATCAAGTTTCATCCACTGCCTGTCCCTATTGATATTGTAGATGACAACTGTTATATCAAGAAAAATATTTTAAAAAAGAGAAATAGAAGCAATGATTAGGAATGGTAGTATTGCAGAAAAACAAGATATCATGTTTGAGAGGAATACTCTTAATGTGAAGCCATTTTCCATTTCTTAATGATTTTCCTTTGTGATTGCCATATGTTAATGGTACATAGAAGTGCCTCTAGGAAAGGAAAGAAAGAAAAGAAAAGAAAAGAAAAGAAAAGAAAAGAAAAGAAAAGAAAAGAAAAGAAAAGAAAAGAAAGAAGGAAGGAAGGAAGGAAGGAAGGAAGGAAGGAAGGAAGGAAAAAAAACAAAAAGAAAAAAAAACAGGGAAAGTACAGGAAAGAAACAAAAAAGGAAGGGAGGAAGTGAAGAAGGGAAAGCAGTAGGAAGAAAGAGAGAAGGGGGAGAGACAAGTGAGATAGAAAAGAAGAAGGAAAGTGAGAAAGAAAAAGAAAAAAAGTGTTATTCCTATGTAGTACACTTTATAATGAAATCACATACTCCTGACTCTCAAAAAAGTAATACAATTGAACAAAGGAAACATGGCAGAGTAAGAGACATCCCCAGATGTCTCCCCTTGAAATAACAATAAGCTGAACATCCAAAACTCAAAAAAATCACCCAAACTGTATACCAGCACGTCTGAGCGTGGGATCTGCACATAAGAGCTACCACAGGTCAGAACCCCAGTTGTCAGTGGTGTACTGGGAGAAATAAAGAAGTTGCTTCTGGCAGCCACCAGAGCTTCCTGTAGGAGGAGGAGGGAGAGAAGAAGGTGCAGTGAGTTCCCTGAGCAGTCCTGCCTGGGAGTACTGTGAGCTCAAAGTGGCTGGCGTCAGTGTCCAGTCATCAGGGTAGAAAGTAGAGACGCAGGATAGCAAAGAAAAAACAGTTGATATTTACCGGTTACAGATGCAAAACAGAGGTTGGGCCACAGCCTCCAAACCCCATACCAGAGGGCCTCTCCCCTCATAGCCTACAAAACCAATCACCATGGATCCCCAGAGAAATCTGAGCAAACACTACCAAAATTATTGCTAACACTGACAGGGATTGAAACTGATTAAATATCTACAAGAAAATAAAGTCATTATATAAAGGCATTATTAAGGCTTTATATAAAGCAGGGATCCAAGAGGCATACACACCACCAACTGGAAACTAAAAAAAAAAAAAAAAATGCCTTCTTTTCAGCAGGATAAAGACCGTTATATAATAAACCTTCCTTCTGGAAAAAAAAGAGAATAATACATTTCTATTAATACCCAGGCAGAGAAATAGTTCATTAAACACATAAACTACCAAGGTGACCAGGCATCTCAGATAGACAGAAAAATCTCTTCAGAAAATAAGCTTACAGATATAGAAATAAACAACTTAAAAGACAGAGAATTCAGGTTAGAACTCTTGAAAACACTCAGTGAGATCCAAAATGAGCCATATCAACAATTAAAAGAAATGAAAAAACAACTACATGAGCAGAGTAAGGAGATTGAAACCCTCAAAAAGAACAGAAAAGTACTTCTGAAGATTAGAAAAAAAAATGCACACTGCAAGAGTTGAAAAATGAAATAGGAAACTTGGAAAATATAGTTGACCAAAAGAAGGAAAAGCTCAGTGATATTGAAGAAGAAAGCTAGAAATAAATCGGAAGGAAGAAGAGAGAAACAGAAAAATGAAAAATAATGAAAGAGAAATGCAAGACTAACTGATACCATCAGGAGAGGACATATGAAACTAACGGGCATTGTCAAAGGTGATAAAAAGGAGCAGGAATTAGAAAGCATTTTCAGACAAATAGTTGGCAAGAATTTACCAAATCTAAGGAATGAGCTGGAGCTTTGAATTTAAGAAATCAACAGAACACTCAATTACATCAATCCAAAAAGGCATTCATGAAGGCACGTTGTATTAAAATTATCAAAATCAATGACAAAGACAGAATTCTCGGGGCAGCCAGGGTGAAGAAAACAGTAATTATAAAGGAAATGCATTAGATTATTGTAAAACTTCTCAGCACAGACCTTACAAGCCAGAAAGGACTAGAATCAAATATTCAAACTACTTAGTGAAAGGAACTGCCAGCCTAGAATAATGTATTCAGCTAAGCTCTCCTTTAGATATGAAAGAGAAATAAAGACCTTTCCAGACATACAAAAATTGAGGGGATTCTCTGCTATAAGGCCTGCATTACAGGAAATACTGAAAGGGGTCAGTTCACCTAAAACAAAATGTAAACAAAAAATACATAATTTGGAGTAAAGTGATTATCAGACAAATAGAAGCATAGGAGTGCAACCCATACTAAGAACAGGGCATTATAAGATTGCATAATAAGAAGAGAATAGCTATCGCAAGACAGCATGAATGCTCAGCATACTTAGGGACAATTTAAAATAACAAAGACTGAAAAGGGGAGATTTCAAAATTCCCAGTTTGCAAAGGGGAATGGAGATAAGGAACATGCAGATCAAAATAGAGGACTGTGTTTGTGTGTGTGTGTGTGTGTGTGTGTGTGTTATACACACACAAAACTATCTCTTACATATTTGTAATGGTAACCACACCAAAGATTCAGAACTGAATTATATAACATGATATAAGAAAGACCAGATGGAAAATCCACAAAATCCAATCAAAATAAAGAAAACAGAAACACAAGGACAAGGAAGCAATGGAAACACTGAGCTACCAGAAAGCAAAAGATAAAATGGTTGTAAGAAGACGTTATATTTCAATAATCACCCTAAATGTAAATACACTGAACTCACCAATAAAAAGGCACAGAATTGCAGAATGGATCCCAAAACAAAACCCAACTGTATGTTGCCTCCAGGAGATACATCTCAGCTCCAAAGACAAATATAGACTCAATGGAAATGGGTGAAAAATGATATTTCAAGCAAATGGCATTCAGAGAAAAGCGGGAGTAGTAGTACTAATACTGGATGCAATAGACTTCAAAATTAAAATGCTAAAGGAATATACTGAAGGATACTTCATAATGAAAAAGGGAATCATGCACCAAGAAGACATAACACTTATTAAAATATATGCTCCCAATCAGGGAGCCCCGAAATATAAAAAGCAATTACTAATAGAACTAAAGAGAAAAACAGACCAAAACACTATTGTAATAGGGGACCTAAATACCCTTGGATATGGACAGATCATACAAACAGAAAATCAATAAGGAAATACCATCTTTAAATGACATATTAGACCAACTGGACATAATTGACATTTACAAAGTCTTCCATCCTAAAATAGCTGCTTATATATTCTTCTTTTGTGTAAATGGAACATTCTCAAGGATCAATCACATACTGGGACACAGAGATAGGCTTACCAAATATAAGAGGGTTGAAATCAAACCAACCATATTCTTTGATCATAATGCTTTGAAACTAGAGATTAACTACGAAAAGAAAGCAAGAAGAACCACAAATACATGGAGATTAAGAATACTTGAAGAATAACTTGAACAGAGAAGAAATAAAAAGAGTGATTAAAATATACATAGAAACACATGATGACAGGAATTATCAAAACATTGCAAACACAGCAAAAGTCGTCATAAGAGGAAAGTTCATATCATTACAAACTTATCTCCAAAAACAAAAAAATAAGCCCAAATAAACAACCTAATGCTTCATCTTAGGAAACTAAAAAAAAAGAAGAACAAATGAAGCCTAAAGTCAGCTAAAGGAAAGGAATAATCAAAATTAGAGCAGAATTAAATAAAATTGAAAGCCCCCCCCAAAAAAAAATAAAAAAGAAATGCAACAAAAAGTTGGTTATATGGAAGGTTAACAAAATTGGCAAAAAGGACACATAAACAAAATCAGAGATGAAAGAGGAGAAATTATGACTGACATTTCAGAAATACAAAAGATCATATAATAATACTATGAAAATGTATATAAAGCCAAATTTAATAACCTAGAAGAAATGGACCAGTACTTAGGAAAATACAGCCTTCCTAAACTGAATCAAGAAGAACTGGAAAATCTAAATAGACCGATCATCAGTATGGAAATTGAAACGATCATCAAAAACCTACCAAAACTTAAAAATCCAAGACCAGATGGCTTCACCAGTGAATTCTACCAAAGATTCAAAGATTTCATACCTGTTCTCCTCAAACTCTATCGAAAAATCCAAGAGGAGGCAATACTTCCCAATGCATTTTATGAGGCCAATATTACTCTGTAACTAAAAACTGGTAAAGATAACACACACACACACACACACACACACACACACACACACACACACACAAACTACGGACCTATATCTCTCATGAACATAGATGCATAAATCCTAAATAATATACCAGAGAACTGAATACAGCAACATATTAAAAAGATTATATACCACAACCAAGTGGGCTTCATCCCAGGAGTACCGGGATGGTTCAACATATGCAAATCAATTAATGTGATACACCACATAAACAAATTAAAAAATAAGAATTATAAGATCTTATCAATAGATGCAGAAAAAGCCTTTGACATGTTGCAGCACACATTTATGATCAAAACACTTAAAAAATTGGTATAAAAGAAAAGCACCTTACCATAATAAAGGTCATATATGAAAAGCCCTCAGCCAACATTATACTGAATGGTGAAAAACTAAAAATCTTCACTCTTAGATCAGGAACAAGGCAAGGCTGTCCACCATCACCACTGTTATTTAATATAACATTAGATGTCCTCATGAGTGCAATCAACAATAGGAAAATATAAAAGGAATCCAAATAGGAAACGAAGAAGTTAAATTGTCACTATTTGCCAATGACATGATTCTCTATATAGAAAATTCTAAAGACTCCACAAGAACACTACTAGAAACAATAGGCAAATACAGTAATGTCTCTGGATACGAAATCAATGTTCAAAAATCCATAGCATTCCTATATTCTAATAACAAAGTGTCAGAAAAAGAAGTGGAGAAAATAATTCCTTTTGCAATTGCAACAAAAAAATAAAATAAAATACCTAGGAATAAATTTAATGAAATATATGAAGGATGTATATTAAAAATTTATAAGTCCCTATTAAAATAAATCAAAGATGATACAAAGAAATGGAAAGATATTCTGTGTTCTTGAATTGAAAGAATCAACATAGTTAAAATGACTTTATTACTTAAAGCATTAAACAGATTTAATGCAAACCCCATCAAAATCTCATCTGCATTTTTTAAAGAAATGGAGCAAAAAATTGTATGGAAGCAAAAAAGACTCTGAATCACCAAAGCCATCCTGAGAAAAAAGAATGAGTCTGGAGGCATCACTCTACCTGACTTCAAATTACACTACAAAGTGACAGCAATGAAAACAGCATGGTATTAGCAGATAAATAGACACACAGACCAGTGGAACAGAATCGAGAGTCCAGAAATAAATCCATATTTACATGGCCAAATAGTTTTTGACAAAACGCCAAAAATATTCAGTTGAGAACGGAATGTCTCTTCAATAAGTGGTGTTGGGAAAACTAGAAAGTTACCTGCAAAGGAAGGAAACTAGACTGTTATCTATTACCAAACACCAAAATTGACTCAAAATGGGTTAAGGACCTGAATATAAGATCTGAAACAATAAAATGCATAAAAAAAAACATAAGAATGAAACTCAAGGACCTTGGACTTAAAGAGGATGTTATGAATTTGACCTCGAAAGCAAGGGAAGTAAAAGCAAAAATAAATGAATGGGACTACATCAAACTAAAAAGCTTCTGCTCAGCAAAAGAAACCATCAACAAGGTAAACAGACAACCATTGGAATGTGAAAATATATTTGCAAGCAATGTCTCTGATAAGAACCTTATATCCAAAATGTACAAAGAACTCATATGACTTAATAACAACAGAAAAAACAAATGATCCTATTGAAAAATGGACAAAGGACCTGAACAGACACTTATCCCTAGAGGACATACAAATGGCCAACAAATATATGAAAAGATGAACAACATCACTAGGTGTTTGAGAAATGCAAATCAAACCATGATGAGATACCCTCTCACACCTGTTAGAATGACTATAATCAACAGGACAAGTCATAACAAGTGTTGGAGAGGATGTGGAGAAAAAGGAACCCTTACACACTGCTGGTGGGACTGCAAATTGGTACAATCACTATGGAAACAGTGTGGATGTTCCGCAAAAAAACTAAGAATTGATCTACCATATGATCCTGCAATCCCTCTGCTGAGTATTTACCCCAAAGACTTGAACATTCCTATCTATAAATATATTTGCACACCAATGTTTATAGCCACATTATTCACTCTGGCCAGGACATGGAAGCAACCAAAGTGCCTTATGATAGATGATTGGCTAAAGAAGCTGTGGTACATATATACAATGGAGTATTAGCCATAAGAAGAGATGAAATACTGCCGTTTGCTATAACATGGGTGGAACTCTAGATAATCATGCATTGTATTAACCAATTTTACCACAATAAACTTAATTTAGAAATTAAAAAAAAAAAAACTAAAATATGACTACGAACACATAAAACATCAAGGGAAGTTAAAAGGTAGAGTTTAAAATTTATTCAAACTTAAGTTGATATATATTATATATATATGATATATATAACTATATGTATACTATACATAAATAGATGATAGATAGATTTTTGATAGATAGATAGATAGATAGATAGATATTTATGCTCTTATATGTGAGCCTTAAGGTAACCAGAAGGCAAAAATCTCTAGTAGATACACAAAAATAATGAGAAAGATATCTAATCAGAACACTAAAGAAAGTCATGAAAACACAAAGAAGAAAGCAAGGGAAAAAAATAGAGAATAACAAAAAAGCTGTAAAACAGTTCACAAAATGGGAATAGGTACATACCTATTAATAATTACTTAAATGTAAATAGACTAAATTTTCCATTTTAAAAACCATAGTGTGACTGAATGGACTTTTAAAAAAAGACCCATCTATATATTGCTTACTGCAGGTTCACTTTAGACATAAGGATACACACAGACTCAAAGTAAAAGAAAAGAAAATGATGTTCATTACAAATAAAAACAAAAGAAAGCTGGGGAGATATAATTATACCAGACAAAATAGACTTCAAAGGAAAGTGTGTAATAAAAGTTAATAACGGGCATTACATAATGATAAAGAGGTCAATTTAACAAGAAGATATAATGCACCCAATATAAGAGCACCTCTATACGTAAATCAATACAAACATGAAGAAATTGATAGAAATACAATAATAGTAGGAGACTTTAATAACCCTCTGACATAAATGAATAAGTCATTCAGGCTTAAAATTAAAAGGATACATTGGCTATAAATGACACAACAAAGCAGATAAACTTAACAGGTAGATACAGAATATTCCATTAAAAAGCAGCAGCATACATATTCCTCTCAAGCACAGAGTGTGACAGCAGCATGGCAAAGTGAGAGATGTACCCAGATCTCTCATCTTGAAAAAAAAAATAAGATGAACATCTAAAACTCAAGAAATAATATCCAACCTACACAGAAGCACATCTGAGCCAGTGATCTGAACATAAAAGTGTCTAGGGGTCAGAACCATGGGAATATGGGGGGTATATTAGGAGGAACAAAGAAGCTGCCTCTCCTAGCTGGAGCTCCCTACAAGAGGAGGGGGAGGGGTAGAATTGTGGTGGTTTCCAAAATAGTCCTGCCTGAGGGATATGAGCTCCATGAAGCAAAGCCCAGGAATCAGAACAGAAAGGGAAGCAGGAACTAACTGCAGAAGGGCAACAGCTGGGTCTTAGCCTCTGCACTTGCAAAGTGTGAGGCTAAGACACTGAGACTAGCAGCAATCTCACCCACCAACCCAAAGTGCACCCTTCCTCCACTCCATATCCTTCAAGACCAAAAATTGTAGAGCTCTAGGGGAATTTCAACAAAAGCTACCGAAATTGTTGCTAACACTGACAGGGACTGAGACTGAGGGTAGCAATCATAATTGAATATTTATAAGAAAAAGAAAGGTATTATTAATTTTCAAAGTAGGAATCCAAGAGACTTGGACACTACTTACTGGAAATCAAAAGAAAAATACCTTCCTAGAAACAAGCTAAAAAGAGACTTCTACATAATAAATCTTCTTTCTGAAAAAAAGCAAAATGCAATCCCATCAATG
This sequence comes from Eidolon dupreanum, assembly GCA_028627145.1. Taxonomy (NCBI): domain Eukaryota; kingdom Metazoa; phylum Chordata; class Mammalia; order Chiroptera; family Pteropodidae; genus Eidolon; species Eidolon dupreanum. The sequence goes on from CM053505.1 coordinate 43,932,557, forward strand.
CCCAGGCAGAGAAATAGTCCATCGAACACCATGAGCAAGCAAGGTGACAAAGCTGCTCAAAAAGAAAGAGAAAAATCTCTAGAAAATAAGCTTAAAGACATAAAAATATGCGATTTAAATGACAGAATTCAGGATTGTACTTCTGAAAAACTCAATGAGATCCAAAACAACTCAGATCAACAATTCTAGGAGTTGAGAAAAAATTAGATTAGCAGAATGAGTTTTTTAGCAAGAAGACTGAAACCTTAAAAAAATAGAATTTCTGGAGATGAAGAACACACTAAAAGAGGTGAAGAATGAAATAGCAAGCTTTAGAAATAGAGTTGAGCAAATGGAGGAAAGAATTGGGGATATTGAAGACAGAAATCTAGAAATAATTCAGAAGGAAGAAGACAGAAACTGAAGAATGAAAAATAATAAAAGAGAAATACAAGAAATAGCTGACACCATCAGGAAAGGCAACATCAAAATAATGGATATTCCAGAAGGAGAAGAAAAGAAGAAGAGGCCAGAAAGCATTTTTAGATAATCAGTTGATGAAAATTTCTCAAATCTAAAGAATAACCTGGAATTTCGAATCCAAGAAGCTAACAGAACACCCAGTTATCTCAATCCAAAAAGGCCTCCTCCAAGACACACTATATTAAAATTATCAAAAATCAACATCAAAGACAGATTTCTAAGAACAGCCAGAGAAAAGTAGATGGTAGCCTAAAAAGGAAAGCCCTTAGACTGTCTTCAGACTTTTCAGCACAAACCTTATAAGCAAGAATGGAGTGGAACCAAGTATTCAAATTATTAAATTAAAGGACTTAATGGCCAAGAATAATATATCCAGCAAAGTTCTCCTTTAGATATGAAAGAGAAATAAAGAACTTTCCAGGCATACAAATGTTGAGGGATCCTGTTATGAGGCCTGCATTACAGGAAATATTGAAAGGTATCAGCGCACCTGAAACAAAATGGCAAAAAATACATACCTATGAGTAAGATGACTAGCAGGCAGATAGAGGCAGAGTAGTGAACCCTTATTAGGAACAGAGTATTATAAGCTTAAACAATAAAAAGATAATTGCTATTGCAAGATAGAAACGAATGTTTAGCATACATAAGGACAATTTGGGATGACAATAACAGAAAAGGAGAGGAATCAAAGATCGAAACGGGCAAAGGAGAATGGAGATAAGGCACACACAGAAGAAAAAAAACTACTGTGTGTGTGTGTGTGTATATATATATATATATATATATATATATATATATATATATATATAAAACTATCCTCTACATATTCATAATGGTAAACACACACCAAAGATCCAGAACTGAAGTACCTAATATAAAACAAGAAAGACAAGAGAGAAAATCCACAAACCCAACCAAAATAAAATAACAGACAGAAATACAAGGACAAGGAATAATGGAAACACTGAGCTACTAGAAAGCAAAAGATTAAATGGCTATAGGAAAACATTATATTTCAATAATCTTCCTAAACATACACGAACTGAACTCACCAATAGAAAGTCACAGAGTTGCAGATTGGGTCAGAAAAACAAATACCAACCATATATGCAGCCTCCAGGAGACACACCTCAATTTCAAAGACAAATATAGACTCAAAGTGAAATTTTGGAAAATGATATTTTAAGCAAATGGCATTCTGAGAAAAGAGGGCATACTGGTACTAATATTGGACAAAATAAAAAAAAGATAAAGATATTGAGGGATATTTCATAATGATAAAGAGAATCATACACCAAGAGGATATAACACTTATTAATATCTATGCTCCCAATCATGGAGCTCTGAAATATTTAAAGCAATTACTATCAGAACTAAAAGGAGAAACAAACAAAAACACTATCAAATTCATATGAAAAATTCTCCAAGATATATTATATGATAGGCCACAAAACAAATCTTAGTAAATTTTAAAAAACTAAAATTATATCAAAAATATTTTCAGACTACATGGTATGAAACTAGAAATCAACTACAACCATAAAACTGGAAAAATCAAAAATATATGGAAAATGAATAAAATATTATTGAATAAACAATGAGTCAATGAAGAAATCAAAGGAAACAAAATACCTTGAAATAAATGAGAATGGAAATGCAATATATCAAAATCAATTGTTACAGCAAAACAGTTCTAAGAAGAAAGTTTATAGCAATACAAGCCTACCAAAGTAACAAGAAAAATATCAAATAAACAATCTAAATTTTCACTGGAAGGAACTATTAAAAGAAGAAACAAATGAAGCCCAAATTCAGGAGAAGGAAGGAACATAGTGGGAATATATGAGATGGAGCATAAAAAGACAATAGAAAAACCAATGAGTTTGTTCTTTGAGAAGATAAACAAAAGTGACACACCATTATCTAGACTCACCAAGAAAACAAGAGAAATGACACAAATAAAACCAGAAATAAAAGAGAAAAAGTTACAACTACTACCACAGAAATACAAATGATCATAAGAGACTGCTATGAAAAAATTGTACGCCAACAAATTAGACAACCTTGAAGAAATTGATCAGTTCCTAGAAATGCAGTCTTCCAAGACAGAATCATGAAGGAAAAGAAAATCTGAATAGACTAATTACAAGTGACGTGATTGAATCAGTAATTATAAACATCTCAGCAAACAAAAGTCCAGCACCAGATAGCTTGGTGAATTCTACCAAACATTCAGAGAAGTTTTAATACCTATCCTTTTCAAACCCTTCCAAAGTATTGAAGAGGAGGGACTGCATCCAAACTCATTTTACAAGACTAGCATTATCTTGATATAAAAACAAGCCATGGACACCCAGAAAAAAAGAGAGAGAGAGAGAGAGAGAGAGAGAGAGAGAGAGAGAGAGAGAGAGAGAAGAAGAAGAAGAAGAAGAAGAAGAAGAAGAAGAAGAAGAAGAAGAAGAAGAAGAAGAAGAAGAAGGAGAGTGAGGAGGAGGAGGAGGAGGAGGAGGAGGAGGAGGAGAAGAAGAAGCGGCGGTGGCGGTGGCGGCATCAGCAGCAACAGAAGGAGGAGAAGGAGGAGGAGGGAGGAAGAAAGAAAATTACAGTAAAATATTCCTGAAGAACATATATACAAAATACCTCAACAAAATATGAATATACCAAATTGAACAATACATTAGAAGAATTATTTACTATGACCAAGTTAAGTTTGTTAAAGGGATGGAAGGATGGGTCAACTTTTGCAAATCAATCAACATGATAAACCATGTTAACAAAATGAAGGTTAAAAATCATGTTCATCTCAATAAATGAAACATACATGCAACAATCCTCAACAAACTATTAGCACATTGAAGTCAACAATACATTAGAAGGATCAATCACCATTATCAAGTTAAATTTACTAAAGGGATGTAGGATGGTTCAATAATTGCAGATTAATAAACATGATTAGCCATTTTAACAGTATGAAAGATATAAACCATGTATCTCAATAAATACAAAAAGGAAGTTGCCATAATTCAATATTTATTTATGATAAAAACTCTCAACAAAGTTGACTATAGAAGAAATGTACCTCAACATAATAAAGGCTATATATGACAAACCTAAAGCTAACATTATATTTAACTGTGAAAAGCTGAAAACTTTTTCTCAAAATTAGAAAAAGACAAGAATGCTCACTCGTAGAACCAAGCAAAATGGTGTAGATGAGCTTTGCTCATCCCCTCTTGCAACCACATCAAAGTTCAGATGGAAAAACAGAACCAACAGCAAGCAGAGTCACCTGGGTGTCTAGATGAATAGAAGCCCTACAACTAGAGAGAGAAATAAGAAATCACCCTCCAATGGTTGGAGGTAGGAGGAGGCAAAGATGCAAGACTGCTGGGTCCCAAGCAGCTGAGTGAGACAGAGGCTATGACAGCAGCAGCCAGCAACTGAAGGTGCCTCTTAAAGGGGCCATGTCTGCAATCGAACTTTCGTGGTGATGGACCTGCTGCCTCTGAGCACCAGCGCTGGGTCAGCTGCATGGGGGGCATCAGGGACTCACAGGAAGACAGTGAGTTGTTGGAATGAGGAATGGAGGTGAGGCTTCCTACCATGCAGAAGTGCTGGTGGTATCCATTGTTCCTGTAGAGCCCTCCCCTCACCCAATGTGCAGACACAGTGCTGCCACAGCTGAGATGCCATCAAACTGGATAAGACATTGCTCTACTCAGAAGATTCCCTGAAACTCTGCTGCCCCCAACTCATGGCCCCACCCAAGTCACATTTAGTTGTGTCCTTGGTGAGGCCTATGCCACTTGCTGAGCAGTGTCAAGACTCACACTGGTGGCAGCTGACCTTGGTGTCTGGCATGGCTTCTTGAGGCAACTATAAGCACAACATATGTGGATTGCTTGCTGACTCTTAACAGGTGGCCATGGAGGGTCACAGGCTTGGGTTAAATTTGGCCTGCAGCTGAACCCCTCTCAGAACTGTGTTACTGGACACCTACTACACAAATCCACACTAATAAGACTGGAAGACTTAGGAGTTTTATTTAGTACATAGAAACAGACACAGAAGGGCAGCCAAAATGGGAATATAAAGAAGCAAAAACTATATGAGAGAATAGAATAAAGATCCAGGAATAATGGAGCCAAGCAATCTAACAGATAGAGTTCAAAACACTGGTTATAAAGATGTTCAATGAACTTATGGGAAGTGTAGATTAATTCAGTCAGAACTTAATTCAGGGTAAAAACATTCATGTCATAGGGGTACCTAAGGAAGAAGAATAAGATGTTTAATATATATTTGAAGAAATAATGATGGAAAACTTCCCTAACCTGGTGAAGGAAATAGACATACAACCCCAGGAAGCTCAGAAAGTTCCCAAAAAAATGGTCCCAAAGAGGCCCACACTAAGACACATTATAACTAAAATTCCAAAGGTTAAATACAAAGAGAGAACCTTAAAAGCAGCAAGAGCCAAGCAATTAGTTGCTTACAAGGGAACACCCATAAGGTTGACAGCTGATTTCTCAAAACAAATTTTGTAGGACAGAAGGTCTTGGTAGATAATATTCTGTGTTGAAAACCCAGGATCTACAACAAAGAATACTTTATCCAGCAAAGCTTTCATTTAGAATAAAAGGAAAGGTAAAGAACTTCCCAAACAAAAATAAGCTAAAGGAGTTTATCAACACCAAACTAGTATTACAAGATTTGTTAGAGAGATGTTTTTAAGAAGAAAAAAACATGTATTAAAACCATGAATAAAAAATGATAATAACTACATATCTATCAACAGGTACCTCAAATGGAAAATAATTTCTCCAACTAGAAGATAGGGAGACTAACTGGATAAGAAAACAAGACACCTCATACACTGCCTACAAGAGACTCACTTCAGATTAAAAGTCACACACTGACTAAAAGGAAGGGAATGGAAAAAGATATTGCCTTGATGGATTTAGAAGGTATTTGGTTGAATGAAGTAAATCAGATAAAGACAAATACCTCATAATTTCATGTACATGTGGAATCTAAAGCACAAAATAAACAATATCAAAAGTGGAAACAAACTCAAATATACAGAGAATATTTTGAAGGCTACTAGATGAGAGAGGCATGGGGGATGGTGTAAAAAGGCAAAGAATTAAGAAGTACAAATAAATAGATACAAAATGGGCATGGAGATGTAAAGTATAGCATAAGGAAAATAGTCAACAATGCTGTAAAAAATATGTAAGAGGGAAGTGGGGTACTTGAATTAGTGGGGCAATCACTTCATGAGTTATAAAGATCTCTAATTACTATGTTGTGCTACTGAAACATATATTATTGTATGTCAACTATAATTGAAAAAACTCATTGAATTGTATAATGTTAATAAGAGCAACTAATTGTCTATTATATTTCAATAAGGCTAGGGGAAAAGAGAAAAAAACAACGTTCATTCTCACCACTTTTATTCAACATAATATTGGAAGTCTTAGCAAGAGCAATTAGCCAAAATAATATTAATAATAATAATAATTATTATTATTATGGCAACTAAATTGGAAAAAAATAAGTGAAAATGTCACTATTTGTGGACAACATGATTTTATATATAGAAAATCCTTAAACTCCCCCCAAAAAAGTTAGAAGTAATAAATCAAATCAGTAAAATGATAAGATACAAAATCAATATACAGAAATGTTACATTTCTATTAAGTAAGAACAAACTGTCAGAAACAGAAAGTAAGCACAAAATTTTATTTACAATTATGTCAAAATAAAAATACATAGAAATAAATGTAATGAATGAATTGAAAAACCTGTACACTGAAAATGATAAGACACTGATGAAAAAATTTGAGAAAGATGCAAATACATCAAAAGGTATACTGTGATCATGGATTTAAAAAATAATATTGTTAAAATGACCATATTGCTCAAAGCAATATATGGATTCATTGCAATCCTCATTAAAATTCCAATGAGATCTTTGGAAACATTGCAGAATGAGAAACATCCTCAGATATCTCTCCTTGAAACAACAATTATCAGAACATTTAAAATTCAACAAAAAATGCCCAAACTGCTCAGCAGCACATCTGAGCATGAGATCTGCACATAAGAGCTACCACAGGTCAGAATCCTGGGTGTCAGGCAGTGGACTGGGAGTAATAAAGAAGCTGCCTATCCCAGACACCGGAGCTACCTGCAGGAGGAGAGGAAGGGGAGAAAAAGCAGCGAGTTCCTGTGGCAAGTTCCTGCGGCGAGTTCCCTGAACATTCCTGCCTGAGATAGTAGTGAGCTGCTCGTGACCTCCTGGCTGCAAGGCCCAGTCATCGTAGCAGAAAGCAGAGAAGTGGAATAGGACCACAGAAAAACAACAGCTGTTTTCGCAGGCTGCAATTGCAAAACCAAGGCTGAGCCACAGCCCCCAACTCCCAGCCCAGAAAGCCCCTCCCCCCATACCCTCAAAACGCAAAACCACGGAGCCCCAGGGGAATCTTAGCAAAAGTTGCCGAGACTGTCACTGACACTGACAGGGACTGAAACTGAGGGTAGTGAGCATGATTAAATATCTGCAAGAAAATTTAAAAAGCATTATTAAGACTGTATAAAAAGCATCTACAGCTGGGCCACCCTGAACAAAATTGATCCCATTTGATCTCAGAAGCTAAGCAGGGTTGGGCCTGGTTAGTACTTGGATGGGAGACCCTCTAGGAAGACCAGGTGCTATATGCATAAAAAATAAAAAATAAAGTAAGCTGACAAGTTCCTTCCAATCTGTGAAGTCAAACAAAGGTTGCCTTTCTTAAAAAAAAAAAAAAAAAAAAAAAAAAAAAAAAAAAAAAAAAAAAAAAGACTTTATACACAGCAGGTATCCAAGAGACTGAGAAGCCACCTACTGGAAAGCAAAAAATAAAAATATAATAAATAAAAAGTGCATTCTTTGCAATAGACTAAAGAGAGACCTTTATATAATACATCTTCTTTCTGGAAAAACAGCAGAATACACTTCCTGTAATGCTCAGGTGAAGAAATAGTCCATTAAACACCATGAACAACCAAGGTGACAAGGCATCTCAAAAAGAAAGAGAAACATCTCCAGAAAATAAGCTTACAGACGTAGAAATATGCAACATAAATGACAGAGACTTCAGGATGATACTTCTGAAAAAACTCAATGAGATTCAAAACAACTCAAATCAACAATTTCAGGAATTGAAAAAACAACTAGATGAGCAGAGCAAGAAGATTGGAATCCTGAAAAAGAACCAAATAGAAATTCTGGAGATGAAGAACACACTGTAAGAATTGAAAAATGAAATAGCAAGCTTGGGAAATAGAGTTGACCAAATGGAGGAAATGATCAGTGATATCGAAGACAGAAATCTAGAAATAAATCAGAAGGAAGAAGAGAGAAACTGAAGAATGAAAAATAATTAAAGAGAAATATAAGAACTAGCTGATACCAACAGGAGAGGAAACATAAGAATAATGAGCATTACCGAAGGCAAAGAAAAGGAACAGGGACGAGAAAGCATTTTCAGACAAATAGTGGACAAGAATTTCCCAAATTTAAGGAATGAGCTGGAGCTTGGAATTCAAGAAGTCAACAGAACACCCAATTTTCTCAACCCAAAAAGCCCTTTACCAAGACACATTGTATTAAAACTATCAAAAATCAATGACAAAGACAGAATTCTCAAGGCAGCCAAAGAGAAAAAAAAAAGAAAACGATAACTTATAAAGGTAAACCCATTAGATTATTGTCGAGCATCTCGGAGCAAACCTTACAAGACAGAAGGGAATGGAATCAAATATTTAAACTATTAAGTGAAAGAAACTACCAGCCTGGAATAATGTATCCAGCTAAGCATTCTTTTAGATATGAGGGAGAAATTAAGACTTTTAGACATATAAAAATTGAGGGAATTCTCCACTACGAGGCCTGCTCTACAAGAAATACTGAAAGGGGTCAGCTCATCTAAAACAAAAATGACAAAATTACATAATTAAGAGTAAAGTGACTATCGGGAAAATAGAAGCAGAAGAGTGAAGAAACACTTATGAAGAACAGGGCATTACAATCTTAAATACTAAGAAGAGAATTGTTATAACAAGATAGTCATGAAGGTTCAGCATACATAGAAAAAACTGAGATAACAATAACTGAAAGGGGGGATTAAAGATTCAAATTCGCATAGGGGAAAGGAGATAATGTAGGTGCAGAAAAAAATGGATGACTGTGTATATATATATATATATATATATATATATATATATATATATATATAACTATCCTTTACATATTCCTAATGATAACCAAATGCCAAAGATATAGAACTGAAGTATATAACATAAAACAAGAAGGATCAGAGGGAAAACATACAAAAGCCAACCCAAATAAAGAAAACAGAAGCACAAGGACAAGGAAGCAATGAAAACTCCGAGTTACGAGAAAGCAAAAGTTAAAATGGCTATAAGACCTCACATTTCAATAATCACCCTAAATATAAATGGACTGAATTCACCAATAAAAAGGCACAGGGTTGCAGAAGGAATCCCAAAACAAAACCCAACAATATGCTGCCTCCAGGAGACTCATCTCAGCTCCAAAGACAAATATAGACTCAGAGTGAAAAGGTGGAAAATGATATTTCAAGCAAATGGTATTCTGAGAAAAGTGGGAATAGCAGTACAATTTATCAGATGAAATAGACTTCAAAATAAAAAAAAAGTAAAGAAAGATACTGAGGGACACTTTATAATAAAAAAGGGAATCATGCAACAAGAAGACATAACACTTATTAATATCTATGCTTCCAATCAGGGAGCCCCGAAATATGAAAAGCAAATACAAACAGAACTAAAGGGAGAAACAGACAAAAACACTATCATAGTAGGGGACCTAAATACCTCACTCTTGGATATGGACAGATCATCCAAACAGAAAATCAATAAGGAAATAACATCTTTAAATGACACAGTAGACTAACTAAACATAATTGACATTTACAGAGCCTTCCATCCCAAAACAGTTGCTTATACATTTTTTCTCTAGTGCACATGGAACATTCTCAAAAACAGACCATGTATTGGGACACAGAGCCTCAACAAATATAAGAGGGTTGAAATCATACCAACCATATTCTCTGAGCATAATGCTTTGAAACTAGAGATCAACTGCAGAAAGAAAGCAGGAACCACAAATTCATGGAGATTATATAACATTCTACTGAAGAATAACTGGGTTAGAGAAGAAATAAAAAGAGAGATGAAGAGATACATAGAAACAAATGATAATGAAAGTACAACATATCAAAACTTTTGAGGCACGGCAAAAGCAATTATACGAGGAAATTTCATATCATTACAGGCCTATCTCTAAAAACAAAAACAAGCCCAAATAAAGAACTTCACACTTGATCTTCAAAAACTAGAAGAGGAAGAACAAATGATGCCTAATGTCAGCAGAAAGAAAGAAATAATCAAAATTAGAGCAGAAATAAATGAAATTGAAAACAGCAACAACAACAAAAGATAGAAAAAATAAATGCAACAAAGAGTTGGTTCTTTAAGAAAGGACACAAATAAACAAAATCAGGGACAAAAGAGAAAAAAATTGCAATGGACATCACAGAAATACAAAGGATCATACAACAATACTATGAAATAGTATATAACACCAAATTTAATAACCTAGACGAAATGGAAAAGTACTTAGAAAAATACAACCTTCCTAGACAAAATCAAGAAGAACTGGAAAACATAAATAGAATGAAGAGCTGTATGTAAATTCAAAGAATCATCAAAAACCTACCAAAAAGTAAAAGTCCAGGACCATATGGCTTCACCAGTAAATTCTACCAAATATTCAAAGATTTTATAGCTATTCTCTTCAAACTCTTCCAAAAAATTCAAAGAGGAGGCAATACTTCCCAACTCATTTTAAGAGGGCATATTACTCTGATAACAAAACCTGATAAAGATAAAACACATACAAAAAAACTACAGACCAATATCTCTCATGAACACACATGCAAAAATCCTAAATAAGTTACTAACGAACCAAATACAGCAACATATTAAAAAGATTGTACGCCTCAATCAAGTGGGCTTCATCCCAGGGGCACAAGGATGGTTCAACATATGCAAATCAATTAATGTGATACACCACATAAACAAATTAAAAAATAAGAATTATGTGATCATATCGACAGATGCAGAAAAAGCCTTCGACAAGATACAGCACATATTTATGATCAAAACACTTAACAAGATCAATAAAGAAGGAAAGCAACTAAACATAATAAAGGCCATCTATGACAAATCTTCAGCCAATATTATAATTAATGGTGAAAAACTAAAAACTTTCACTCTAAGACCAGGAACAATGCAAGGCTGTCCACTATTGCCACTGTTATTCAAAGTTACATTAGAGGTCCTAGCTAGTGCAATGAGGCAAAATAAATATATAAAAGTCATCCAAATAGGAAAGAAAGAAGTCAGACTGTCATTATTTGCAGATGACATGATTCTTTATATAGAAAACCCTAAAAACTCCAGAAGAACACTAATAGAAGCAATAAGCAAATACAGTAAAATAACTGGATACAAAATCAACATTCAAAAATCTATAGCGTTCTTATACTCTAATAATGAAGCATCAGAAAAAGAAATGGAAAAAAATAATTCCTTTTTCATTTCAACAAAAAGAATAAAATACCTAGGAATGAATTTAATGAAAAAAATGAAGGATCTATATAATGAAAAATATGACTTTATTTTAAAAAAATCAAAGAGGATATAAGGAAATGGAAAGATATTCCATGTTCTTGGATTGGATGAATCAACATAGTTAAAATGAACATATTACCTAAAGCATTATACAGATGTAATGCAATCTCCATCTAATTCTCATCAGCATTTTTTAAAGAACAAAAATCTTCAGATTTGTGTGGAAGCACAAAGGACCCAGAATTGCCAAAGCCATCCCGAGTAAAAAGAACGAGGATGGAGGCACCCCTCTATTCAACTTCAAATTATACTACAAAGTGATAGTAATCCAAACAGCATGGTATTGGCAGAGAAATAGACACACAGACCAGCGGAATAGAATCGAGAGTCCAGAAGTAAACCCAATTTATATGGGCAAATAATTTTCAGCAAGAAGCCGAAAACATACAGTGGAGAAAGGAAAGCCTCTTCAATAAATGGTGCTGGGAAAACTGGAAAGCCACCTGCAAAAGAATGAAACTAGACTGTTGTCTATTACCACACACCAAAACTAACTCAAAATGGATTTAAGACCTGAAACAATAAAATGCATAGAAGAAAACATGGGAACAAAACTCAAGGACCTTGGACTTAGAGAGAATTTTATGAATTTGACCTCAAAAGCAAGGGAAGGAAAAGCAAAAATAAATGGATGGGACTACATCAAACTAAAAACTTCTACTCAGTGAAAGAAATCATTAACAAGGTAAAGAGACAACCATTCGAATGGGAATATATATTTGTAGGCAATACCTCTGATAAGGGCCTAATATCCAAAATACACGAAGAATTCATACAACTCAATAACAACACAAAAACAAACAATCCAATCAAAAAATGGACAGAGGACCTGAAGAGACACTTCTGCCTAGAGGACAAGCAAATGGCCAACAAATATATGAAAAGATGCTCAACATCACTAGCTATTAGGGAAATGCAAATCAAAATCACGATGAGATGCCATCTCACACCTGTTAAAATAGCTATAATCAACAGGACAATAATAACAAATGTTGGAGAGGATGCGGAGAAGAAGGAACCCTATACACTGCTGGTGGGACTGCAAATTGGTACAGTCAATACAGAAAACAGTATGGAGGTTCCTCATAAAACTAAGAATTGATCTACCATATGATCCTGCAATCCATCTATTGAGTATTTACCTAAAAGACTTGAAAACCCATATGCAAAAAGATATTTGCACAGCAATTTTCATAGCAAGATTATTCACAGTGGTCTGGACATGGAAGCAACCAAAGTGCCCTACAATAGATGATGGACTAAAGAAGCTGTGTTACATATATGTAATGGAGTGTTACTCAGCCATAAGAAGAGATAAAATACTGCCATTTGTGAGAACATGGATGGGCCTTGAGATAATCATGCTAAGCAAAACAAGCTAGACCAAAAAAAAAGTTGAAAAATCACATAATATCACTTATATGTGGGATATAAACCTCAAAGCAACAAGTGAGCAGGACAAACAGAGACTTATAGACATGGACTATAGTCTAGTGGTTACCAGAGGACTATAGACTAGTGGTTACTAGTGGGGTAGGGGAGGAGGGGCGAAGTAGACAGGGCAAAGGGGTTCAAATATAGGGTTTGGGGGAGGGTGAAGTTGATAAACGGGATCAAATATATAGTAGCTGAATAAAATTGGACTTTGGGTGGTAAACACACAATAGAATATACAGATGTCAAAGGATAATATACACCTGAAAATTATGTAATTGTATTAACCAATGTTACCCCAATGAACTTAATTTAAAAAATGAAAGTATATTATAAAGTCTAAAAAAATTCCAATGGCATTTTTCATGAGAATAGAGCAAAAAAATTCCTAAAATTTGTATGAAACCACATAAGACCTCAAATAGGTGATGAAACCTTGAGAAAGAACAAATTTAGAGGCATTATCCTCCCTGATTTCAAACTACACTACAAAGCAATATTAATCCAAACAGTGTAATATTGGCACAAAAGGAGACACACAGATAAATGTAATAAAATAGAGTGCAAAAATAAACCCATGCATACATGAACAAAGAGTTTATGATAAAGGAGATACAATAAGAAATGAATAATCTCTTCAAATTGATGTTGAAAAACCTGGACTGCCAAATGCAAAAGAATGAAACTGGACAACTATCTTAAAATATGCAAAAAAAATTAGCTAAAAATAAATTACAAACCTGGAAACATGAAATATATGGAAGAACACACAGGTAATAAACTTATTGACACTGGGTTTAACAATGCTTTTGTTATATGATTTTAAAGGCAAAAATAACTTAAAAGCTTTTACATAGAGAAGAAAACAAGCAAAACAATGAGATAACCTGCTGGATGAACAAAAGTATTTTTAAAATTTTAAAAATTATTTGTAATTAATCAGGTGACATTGGTTAATAAAATTGTGTAGCTTCCGAATGTACAATTAAATAATACATCATCTGCATATTGCATTGTGTGTTCACCACCCAAAGTCAAATCTCTTCAGTCACAATATATTTGACCCCCTGTAACCTAATCTACCTTGCCCTGGCCTCCTTTTCCTCTGGTAACCACTAAACTGTTGTCTGTGCCTATGATTTTTTTCTTTGTTTTGTTTGTTTGTTGCTTTCAGTTTTATATCCCATATATGAATGAAATCATAAGGTTCTCAAATTTCTCCCTCTGACTTATTTCACTTAGCATGATAACCTCAAGATTTATTCATGTTGTAAATGGCAGTATTACAACTTTTCTTATAGCTGAGTAATGCTCCATTGCATATATGTATTACTTTTTTCTCCAATAATCTATTGTAGGACACATTGGTTGCTTCCATGTCCTGGACACCATGAACAATGCTGCAATGAACACTGAGGTGCATACATCTTTGCAGATTAATGTATTCAGTTTTTGAGAGGTAAGTACCCAGAAGAGGGATTGCTGGGTCATATGGTCGCTCTATTCTTAGTTTTTTGAGAAACCTCTTTACTGTTTTCCATAGTGGTTGTACAAATTTACAATCCTGCAAGCAGTGTATGAGGGTTCCTTTTTTCCCACAATCTCTCCAACACTTGTTATTACTTGTTCTGTTGAGAGTAGCCATTCTAACAGGTGTGAGGTGGTATCTCATTGTGGTTCTGCATTTCCCTAATTGCTAGTGAAGTTGAGCATCTTTTTATGTTTATTGGTCATTTGTATGTCTTTTGTGGAGAGTGTCTGTTCATGTCCTCTGCCTGTTTTTTAATTGGATGGTTTGTTTTTTGTTGTTGAATTGTATGAGTTCTTTGTATATTTTGAATATTCATTCCTTATCAGAGGTGTTGTTTGCAAATATCTTCTCCCATTCAATTGGTTGCCTTTTTGTTTTGTTGATAGTTTCTTTTGTTGTGCAGAAACATTTTAGTTTGATCTAGTCCCACTCACTTATTTTTTTCTTTTTATCTCTTGTAACTATTATGTAATATTTAAATCTATAATACTCCACTATGAAAAAGGATTGCAATTTCCTATTTCTGTCTGTTAGTAATTTTATTCATAGTTTTTAATCTTTTTGTTGTTTTTTGTTTGTTTGTTTCAAGTAACATAACCATTTTAATATTTCTTGTAATGCAGGCCTTATGGTGTAAAATTTTCTCAGCTTCTATATATCTGTAAAGATCTTTATTTCTCCTTCATATCTATAGGATAACTTTACTTGATATATTATTCTTGGATGATAATTTCTTTCAATAATTTAAGTATTTCATTTCATTCCCCCTTAGCTCATAAGTTTCTGCTGAAAAATCCAATGGTAATATAATGGATTTTTCTTTATAGGTTACCATATTTTTTCCCCTGGCTGCCTTGAGAATTGTTTCTTTGTCATTAAGTTTTGACAGTTTTAATATAATGTACCTTGGAGAATTTTTTTTTTAATTGAAATAATTAGGTGTCCTGTTTGCCTGTTGGATTCGAGGATCCAGTTTTTACTATAGGTTCAGGAGGTTCTCAAGGATTATTTGTTTGAATAGGCTCTCTGCTCCTATCTCCCTCTCTTCTCCTTCTGGTATTTCTATTTTTATTATATATTTTTTTCTGGTGGAGTCTGATAGTTCTTGTAGAGTTTTTTTATTACTCTCAATTCTCTCTTTTCTTTCATATGTGTCATTTCCACATTTTTGTCTTCAGTAATACTAATTCCTCCATTTGGTCAGCTCTATTTTCTAAGCTTGCTATTTTATTATTTTCTCTTATATTGAGCTCTTCAGCTCCAGAGGTTTTATTTAGTTCTTTTTTAAGGTTTTAATATCATTGGTAAAATACTGTTTTTTTTTTTTGTTTATTGATTTTGTTTCTGAGTTCATTAAATTGTGTGAGTTTACTTGCATCTCACTGAAGTTTTTCAGAAATGCAATCTTGAATTATTTGTTATTTAAATCACATATTTCTATATCTTTAAGTTTATTTTCTAGATATATTTCTTTTTCTTTCTTTTTTTTTTTTTTTTGAGCTGTCATATTACCTTGGTCATTCATAGTATTTACTGGGGTGTTTCTTCACCTAGGTATATGAGAATGATTCTGATTTTTTAAAATTTGTATTATTTTTAAAAGTGATCCCTCTATTAGGTTGATAAGAAGAGGTTTTTCTTTTGTTTTCCAGTAGGTGGCACACAAGACTTCTGCACTGCCCAGGCCTCCCTGATCTCAGCTCTGTGCCCCCCTCCCAAAAAACAAAACAAAACAAAACAAAAACAAAAACAAAAACAAACACCCTTTATTCTCTGGTGAGATTTGGTCTACTCTGTGACCACGTCACCTCTGTCCCAAATTTCCACTTCCATAGAAAAAAAAAAAATGGTGAGCAATGGGTTCCCAAACTTCTGAAGAGTCTCTGAAATCCTGATGCTTTCCCAGCAGCCAGATACATGTGCTGTGCTGCCTGAGGTGTCCCAAGTGCCTTCCCCAAGACCAGCTTTGATGGGGTGGGGTGGGTTGCAAGAGGCCACCAGTGTGCCCGTGGCTATTTTTCTCCCAGTAATGATGACTGGGGGACCTCAGCTGCCTCATCTCTGTATCTCCACCTCTGTTATTGGGACCAACTGCACTGTGTCTGCCACTCAGAAGCTCCTTCCTCAGTAGTTAGGGCTGCAGATTCTCTGCTTATTAGCCCAATACTCGCTGCTGCAGTTTCTCCTGGGGCCCACTACTAGCTAATGGAGGGTCTGGGTAAGTGAGCTCTGGGAGGATGGTGGGAGGCAACCAGACCCCATGACTTCATTTTATGCCTGGCAATAAAAGCTGCTAGAACACAGCTGTTTTACCTCTGTATTCTGTTCCTGCCCTGACCTATAGGTTTTGTCATAGTTTATGCTGGTCGCTCAGACAGGAATTCTGGGTGCAATAGAGAGTGCACACCACAACCCGATTCCTCCCCTCTTCCTGAGTCGCGCAGGGAGAGGAGCATTGACTGGTACTGAGGACAGACGCAACCCAAAGCTCCCTGTGGGGCTTGGGGAAATGGGAAAATGGGAGGCAGTTTGCACTCTCTGTTGCCTCAAGTATTCCTGCCTCAGTGATCAGCATATACCATATGGCTGAGACCAATGATAAGCACGGAGACCAGGGCAGAGATGGAATTCAAATGGTCAACAGCTGTGCTTTAGCAACCACCATTACCTGGAAGAAAGCTTTGTTATGAAGCCTGGACAACTCCCTCCACACACACTTCCAGAGCTCACCTCCCTGTACCATCCTAGAATTAGCAGCAGGCCCTAAGGGAAACTGCAGCAGCGAGTACCCCGGGAACTGAGGAGACACACACTGTGACTGTTCCCAGTGACAGTGGTGGGGAAATAGAGGCAATGAAGCTGAAGTTCGGCAGCCAGCATTACTGGAAGGGAAACAGCCACAGGGACACGGGTGACCTTTCTCAACCCACTCCATCCGAACCAATCCAGGCTGATTCAGACAGAGGCACTGGAGCAGCAAAACACTACATCTGGCTGCTACGGAAGCACCAGGACTTTAGGAGCTCTTATTACGTTCTTCCATGGGGGTAGGGCCCTGGGACCAAGGTGACCTGGTAAAAGAGTAGAGGCACATCTCCCTGGGAAATAAAGCGCTCTATTTATTTATTTATTTATTTGTTTATTTATTTATTTATTTATTTATTTTATTTATTTTTGTCACTTAGCAGAGATCCAGGAGCCCTGGGTGCGGGAGGCTTGTGTGCCACCTACGGGGAGAAAAAAACAAAACAAAGAACAAAACCTCTTCTTATCAACCTGCTAAAGAAAGATAACATATAATAATAAAAATAATAAAAATTTTAAAGCAGAATGCATTCCCATAAATGCTTACACAGACATAATCCATCAAATACAATGAATAACCAAGGTGACAAGACAGCTCAGAAAGAAAATATCTTGTGGTTTTAATTTATATATTTGATATATATGTATTAGTGATAGTGACATTTTAAAATTTATTTGTTGCAAATTTGTATGTCTTCTTTGGAAAAATTTCCATTCAGCTATTTTGCTCATTTTTAATTACTTTTTTGTATAATTGACTTTTGTGAGTTTCTTATATATTTTGGATATTACCCCTTATCACATGTGTGGTTTGCAAATGTTTTCTCCCATTCCATAGATCAACTTTTAATTCTGTTGATTATTTATTTTGCTGTGCAGAATTTGTTTTCTGCTTCTTATTTTATTTTTTAATTTTAATTTTTCGATCACATTCAATACCATTTTATATTAGTTTCAGGTGTACAGCATAGTGGTTAGACATCTATATAATAATGTGCAGAATTTCTTGGTTTGATGTAGTCCCACTTGCTTAATTTTGCCCTTTTTGTCATATCCAAAAAAATTTGCCAAGACTAATGTTGAGAACATTTCCTCCTATGTATTCTTCTAGGAGTTTTATGGATTCAGGTCTTACATTTAAGTATTTAATCCACTTTGAGTTAATTTTTGTCATAATTGAGTTTTATAAGTTTCCAATTTTCATTTTTTAAATGTAATTAACCAGTTTTCCAAAAACCAGGTATTGAAGAGATTATTATTTCCCAATTGAGTATTTTTGGCTCACTCATCAAATATTACTTCACCATATAATCAAGTATTTATTTCTGGGCACTCAATTCTGTTTCACTGGTCTATATATCTATTTTTATACTAGTAACAAGCGGTTTTTATTTATATCACTTTTTAATACAGTTTGAAATCAAGAAGTGTAATTTCTCTAGCTTTGTTTTTCTTTCTCATGATTATTGTAGGTATTTGTGGTCTTCTGTGGATCCACACAAATTTTGCTTTTTTTTTTTTTATTTCTGAGAAAAATGTGTGGAATCTGTACAGGGATTGCATTGAATCAATTGAAGGCATTTGGTAGTATGAACATTTTAGCAACATTCATTCTTCTGAAATATGAACACTGGAAATCTTTCCATTTTTGTGTCTCAAATTTTTCATCAAATACTTGTACATTTCAATAAATAGATCTTTACCTTGGATAAGTGTATTCCTTTGTATTTTATTGTTTCCATTACTATTTTTTTAAATGTTAATAGTTTTTTAAATATTTCTTTATTAGTGTGGAGAAACACAACTGATTTTGGAATGTTGATTTTATATTCTACAACTTTACAGATATTGGTGATTTATTTTAACAGTTTTTGGTTAAATTATGAGAATTTTCTATATATATGATTATAACATCTGCAAATAGACAATTTTACTTCATTTTTTTCTGATTTGAATGCTTTTATTTTTTTAACTTACTTGATTGTTCTAGCTATAACTTCTAGTATTATGAATAACAATATTGAGAGTGGGCACCCTTGTCTTGCTTCTGAAATTAAATGAAGTATTTTCAGTCTTTCACTGTGAAACATTGTATTAGTTGTGAATTAGTTGTATATGATCTTTATAATGATTAGATGTGTTCTTTATATACTCAATTTGTTAAGAGTTTTATCAAGAAAGGATGTTGTATTTTCTCGAAAGCTTTTCATACACTTATTGGGGTAATTATATGATTTTTTATATTTCATTTTATTGTTATATAATTCTTAACGATGTTCATGTGTTGAACCATCCTTACATCCTAGGTATAAATCCCACTTGTTCATAGTGTACGATCCTTTTAATGTACTGTTAAATTTGGTTTGCTAGTACTTTGTTGACAATTTTTATACCTATATCTATTTGTGATTCTGTTGTCCCCCCCCCCATGTAGCACTCCCTGTCTTTGGTATGAGGGTAATGCTGATATTGTAAAATGAGTGGAAGAATTTCTTTATCTTCAATTTTTAGGATGAGTTTGAGAAAAATAAGTGTTAAATTCTTCTTTAAATGTTTGATAGAGTTCACCAATAAAATTTTCTCATGGTTTTCTTTTATGATAGGTATCTGGTTAGTGATTCATTCTTCTTATTAGTTATTGGTATGTTTATTTATGTTTTCTATTTTTTTCTCACTTATTCTTGGTAAATTGTTTCTAGGACATGATCAATTTCTAGGTTTATGAAGTTCGTAGGCATATAATTGTTCATAGTAACCTATATTTTTCTGTGTTATAAGCTATAATGTCTCCTCTTTAATATCTAATTTTGTTTGAGTCCTCTCTTTTTCTTTTATTCTAGCTAAGGGTTTATTGGTTTAATTTATTTATTTAAAAATGCAGCTCTTAATTTTGTTGGTGATTTTGGTTTCATTTCATTTATTTCTCCTCTGATATTTGTTATTTCTTCTCTTCTGCTAACTTTGGTCTTTTCTTGTTCCTCTTTCTAGTTTCTTTGGGATATAAAGTTAGATTTTTTATTTAAGAACCTCTTTTTTCTTAATATATTTGTTTATCATGATAAACTTCCTTCTTAGAACTGCTTTTGCAGCAACCCATAAGTTTTGGTATATTGTGTTTTAATGTTTATTTATGTCAATACATTTTTTTATTTCTCTTTTGACATATTCTTTGGCCCATTGGTTGCTCAGGGGTATGTTAAGTTTTGCATATTTACAGATTTTCTAGTTTTCGTCTTGTTGATTTTTAGTTTTATACATTGTGGTCAGAAAAGATATTTAATATAATTTCAATCTTCTTAAATGTTCTAAGACTTGTTTTATGAACTATCACATAATTTATTCTGAAGAACGTTCCAGGTCCATGTAATAAAAGTGTGTATTCTGCTACTATTGGGTGGAATGTCCTATTATGCTTGTTAGGTTCATGAGATATAAATTATGATTCAAGTCTAATGTTTCTTATTGATTTTCTGTCTCTGTGATAGATCTATTGCTGAATGTGAAGTGTTGAAATCCTGTATTAATATTGTATGTTTGTTTATTTCTCCATTCATATCTGTCAATATTTGCTTTATATTACTTAATGTTTAGGTGACTCAAAGTTGGGTGCATATATATTGATGATTATTATGTCTTCTTGATTAATTGACCCTATTATTATATGACAATTTTTGACTTAACGTCTATTTTGTCTGATATGAGAATAGTACCCTTTGCTCTATTTTGGTTTCTACTTATATGAAATATCTTTTTTCATCTCTTCACTTTCAGCATACATGTGTTTGTAAAGCTGGTGTGATCTCTTGTAAGCAGAAAATAATTGTGTTTTGTTTTTATATCCATCCAGGCACTCTGTGACTTTTTATTTAATTCAATCCTTTTACATTTAATTATTAATATGTAGGAATTTACTGTTAACATTTTATTATCTTCTGGCTGTTTTATCTTCCTTTATTCATTTCTGACTCTCTTGCTGTATTCCTTGAGAATTATTGATTTTTCATAGTGGTATGATCTTATTATCTTTTCTTTATATTTGTTAATCTACTATAGATATATGTTTTTGATTACTATGAGTCTTATATAAAGTATCTTATAAATACAGCAATCTATTTTAATCTGATAAAAACTTTGATCAAATATAAAAACTTTAATCTTTTACAACCTTAACCATTTGTTTTTAATGTCACAATTTTCATCTCTTTATATTATGTATGTGTTAACAAAATATAGTAGACACAGTTAATTTTATATATATTTGACCATTTTTGTTTATGCTATAGGTAGATGGTTAACACATCACTATACATTAAATACTAGAGTTTTCTGAATTTGATCATATATATCTTCCTTTACCAATTTGTTGTGTATTTTCATATATTTTCATCTTATTAGTTAGTGTCCTATTATTTCAGTTTAATGAACACCCATTAGCATTTTTTTGTAAGGGAGGTCTAGCAGTGAAAAATTTCCTCAGCTTTGTTTCTGAGAAAGTCTTTATTTCTTCATTTCTGAAGGATAATTTTGCTGTATAGCATATTCTTGATTGTTTTTTGTTTGTTTGTTTTTTGTTTGTTTGTTTCAATACTTTAAAAATATCAGGGTCTGGTCAAGATGGCAGACTAGGTAAAAGCAGGGTTCACCTGTTTCCATGACCACATTAAAATTACAACCAAATTATAAAACAACTTAGAGAATTACGTGAAGTCTAGCTAATTATAACATATACATCTGAAGACATAAAGGAAAAACAACATCAAGACAGATAGAAGAGGCAGAGACATGAAGCGGTCTGGTCCTGCATCCACATGCGGCAGTTGAGCACTGGGAGAGAAAGCTCAGCTATAGAGGACCCCTTGAATGAACAAGGAGCCTTAGCTCCATCAGGGCTCCCTAGCCTAGGTGTCCAGTCTCAGGAAAAGGAGTTCCCACAAAGTCTGACTGTAAAAACTGTGGGCTCTCTGGCCATCTGTGTGAGATGGAAGAGAACTGAAAATTCACACATCCTCTTAAATGGCCCACACACAGATTCACTCAATCACAAACATTCACCTTGAACTTTAGCATAGGGTCAGCAGCTCAGGAGGTACAAGAGACATATATGGTAAAAGACTAAGTTGTGTGGCACCAGGACAAGGGGTAGAGGGACTGCTGTCATTGCTCCTTTGTTGGTTCTCCCTCTAGGACAGCATGTAGATGGGTATCGTCTTGCCTGTGTTGAATACTCCCTCTGCATGGCCAATTCTGAAGCTGCATTGGCCAGTGAAACCTGCCCCCTTCATCCTATGTTTCCCTGGGGCCCAGCCCCACCAAACACACCAATTGCTTGTGGCATCCCTGTCCTGCACCTTACCTGGGCCAACATTTTTGGCAGGCAGCAGCCCTTAGCTCATATGGCTACACTTGTCCTGTACATTGTGGGTGAGCTTTTCATTGGCATGCCACTTGTGCCAGCTCAAGGTGCAGTACTGCTTGGACAGATTGCAGGAGTCAGCAGGCCTGAGGTAGACAGTGTCTGGCTAGCATTTTTATAAGGAGCTGCACAAAATCTGACTCTGTATTAGCCAGGTAAAATTCTCTTGCTTTACCCCAGTGACTTCCTGGGTCCCCAACCCCCTAACTCATATACTATTTAAAGGCTCTCCCAGCTGCAGAGTCATATGGACAACTGGCAGGCAGCTCCAAGCCTTGAGGTACACTGGTCCTTTTGCTAAGGCAACTCAGGCATGGTACTGGAGGTAACTGATCTCATCTCATGGTGTAGTCTCTTCTACTTACCTCCAGATCCAGCATAGGCTTCAACCATCCACAGATCACTTAGTAGCTCCTACTAGATGTCCCTGAACAATCAAAATCAGCAGTTGACCTTAGCCTATACAGGACCCCCTCCCAAGGATCCATAGAACCAACACACCCAAAGGCTGGTTTAAGACCACAACAGAGCACCACCTGACTAGCCTCATAAGTGGCATACCCAAAGAATGATCTCAACAGATATATGAGTGTGCTGGAGTGAATCCCACTCCCTGGGGACAGTGCACACACAGTAGCTCATACCCTGTGGGCATGACCAATCCCCACAGCAGGTCAGCCTGAGAGTCAGTTCTATTCATTGACTTGCTAACAGCAATCAAAACTTAGCTACAAGAGGCAAACACACACAAACACACAAAGAATACACCCAGAGCTGACATCACAGGTGATCAGGTAGACTGTACCACTGAGCCCCACAGGACACATAAGGCCACGTGGAAAAGGCTGGAAGGTGTGACAAATCTTCCTAATATATAGAAAGGAACACAAAGAAACTAAAATGATTACAAAATATATATATACCACAAATGAAACAACAGGAGTAACCTACAGAAAAAATCTAAATAAAATTAAGACAAGCAACCTACCAGTGACAGAGTTCAAAATAATGATTATAAGGATGCTCAGCCAATTTAGGGAGAAAATGAAAAAGCATCATGAGAACCTCAACAGAGAGAAAGTAAGCATACAAAAGGATATATAAACCATAAAACGAACCAGTCAGAAATGAATAATACAATAGTTTAAATGACAAGTACATTAGAAGGAATCAACAGTAGATTAGATGAAGCGAGGTATCGAATCAGTGACTTAAAGGACAAGGTATCAGATAACACCCAATGAGAAGAGCAAAAGAAAAAAGGAATAAAAAAATGAGGAAAGTTTAAGAGATCTCTGGGATAACATCAAATATACCAACATTCACATAGGGGTACCAGAAAAAGAAGAGGGAGAGCAAAGGAATAATAATCTATTTGAAGAAATAATGACAAAAATTTCCTTAATCTGGTGAAGGAAATAGACATAAAATTTCAGGAAGCACAAAACGTTCCAAACAAGAGGAGTTCCAAGTGACTCTCACCAAGACCCTTCATCATTAAAATGTCAAAGTTTGGAAAAAAAGAGAGAATCATAAAAAAAGCAATTGAAAGGCAGCTAGTTAATTACAAAGAAACTCCCATAAGAATGTCAGCTGATTTTTCAACAAAAAATTTGCAGGCCAGAAGTGATTGACACAAAATATCAAATAAAATTGAAGATGAGATATAGAGCTTTCCAGACAGGAAAAAGCTAAAGGAATTTATTACCAACAAGCCAGAATTAGAAAAAATGTGAGGGTGAATTCTCTTTTTAAAAAAAAGGGGGGGAACCCATAAATAAAATAATAAAATGGAAATAACTATGTACCTATCAATAATCACTTTAAATGTAAATGGATTAAATGTTCCAATCAAAAGATATAGGGTAGCTGAATCAATAAGAAAACAAGACCCATGCATATGCTGTCTACAAGAGATCCATTTTAGATCAAATAGCACTCACAGATTGAAAGTAAAGGGATGGAAAAAGATATTTCACACAAATGGAAATGAAAAAAAAAGCCAGGGTAGCAATACTTTTAGCAGATAAAATAGATTTTAAAACAAAAGTATGAAGAGACAAAGAAGGACATTATACAATGATAAAGTGATCAATACAACAAATGGACATAATCCTAATAAATATATATACACCCAACATAGGAGCACCTACATATATAAAGCAATTATTGACTGAAAAAAGAGAGAGAGATTGAAAGTAATATACTTTCAATAGTATATTCAGTGGGAGACTCGAACACCCTATTGAGACCAATGGCTAGATCTTCCAGACAGAAAATCAACAAGGAAACAATGGACCTAAAAGTCACGCTAGACCAGATGGATTTAATTGATATTTTTGAAGCGTTCGTCCCCAAAGCAGCAGAATATATATTCTTCTCAAGGGCACATGGAACGTTTTCCAGGATAGAACATGTGTTAGGCTACAAAACAAGCCTCAATAAATTTATGAAGACTGAAATCATATCAAGTGTCTTCTCCGATCACAATGGTATGAAATTAGAACTTGACTACAAGAAAAAAACTGAAAATACACACACATGTGGAGGCTAAATAACATAGTACTAAGCAATGAATGTGCTAATAATGAGATCAAAGAATAAATCAAGATATCTAGAGACAAATGAAAATGAAAACACAATGACTCAAAATCTGTGGGACACAGCGAAAACAGTTTTAATGGGGAAATTTATAACAATATAGGCCTACCTTAAGAATAAAGCAAAATCTCAAATAAACAATCTAACCTTACACTTAAAATAATTAGGAAAGAAAAAACAACAAATGAAACCTAAAGTGAGTAAAAGGAAATAATAAAGATCAGAGTGAAAATAAATGAAATAGAATTTAGAAAAACAAGACATAAGATCAATGAAACCAAGAGCTGGTTCTTTGAAAGGATAAACAAAATTGATTAATCTTTAACCTGACTCATGAAGAAAAATAGAAGACCCAAATATATAAAATCAGAAATGAAAGAGAAGTAACTATGGACCCCACAGAAATGCAAATGTTTATAAGAAAATAATATGAGCAATTATATGCCAACAAATGCGACAATCTGAAAGAAATGGATAAATTTCTAGAAACATACAATGTCCCAAAATTGAATCAAGAAGTAAAAGATAATCTGAACTGACTGATTACCACACATGAAATCTAATCAGTAATCAAAAAAATTCTCAACAACAAAGCCCTGAACTAGATAACTTCATAAGTGAATTATACTAAACATTCAGAAAAGAATTAACATCTATTTTCAAACTATTCCAAAAATATCAAGAGGAAGGAAGGTTTACTGACTTTTTATTAGGGCACCATTGCTCTTATTCCAAAATCAGACAAATAAATTACAAAAAATGAAAACTATAAGCCAATATCTCTGATGAACATTGATGCAAAAATACTCAACAGAATACTAGCAAATAGATTCAACAATATATTGGAAATATCATGCACCATAATTAACTTGGATTTATTTCTGGGGTGCAAAGCTGGTTTAATATCCATAAATCAAATAATGTTCAACCATAAGAAGAGATGAAATACTGCCATTTGTGACAACATGGATGGACCCCAAGATAATTATGCTAAGCAAAATAAGCCAGACAAAAAAGTTGAAAATCACATGATATCACTTATAAACCTAAAAGCAACAAATGAACAGGACAAACAGAGACTCATGGACATGGACAATAGACTAGTGGTTACTAGAGGGTAGGAGGGAAAGAGTGGGTGTTGGTAGACAGGGTAAAGAGAGTCAAATATGTGGTGACAGAAAGAAATATAACTATGGGAGGTGAAAACACAGAATATATATATATATATATATATATATATATATATATATATATATATATATATGCCTTACTGTTAAAATGTACAACTGAAACTTATGGGATTTCATTAACCAATGTCACCATAAAAATTAATTAATTAACATAACAAAACAAAACAAGCAAACAAATAATGTAATACACTGCACTGACAAACTGAAAGATAAAAAGCATATGATCATATTAATAGATGCAGAAAAAGCATTCAACAAAATCCAGCATTCATTTATGATAAAAACAAAGTAAGGATAAAGGGAACATATCTAAACATACCTGGGTAAAGGATAAAAGTATTTTCCTTAACATCAGGAACAAGACAAGGATGCCCACTTTTACCACTTCTATTCAACATAGCGTTGGAAGTCTTAGATATAATGATCAGACAAGAAAGTGATATAAAGGCATCTAAATTGGAAAAGAAGAAGTAAGACTGCCATTGTTTGCAGATGACATGGCATTATATATAGACGATGTTAATATTCCACCAAAAATCTATTAGAACTGATCAATGAATTCAGTAAAATAATAGGACACAAAATTAATATCCAGAAGTTGATTGCATATTTATACACTGATGGTGAACTATCAGAAAGAGAAATTAAGAAAATAATCTCATTTACAATTCCATCAGAAACAATAAAATATCTAGGAATCGAATTAACCAAGGAGATAAAAGACCTATTCTTAGAAAATTACATCATTGAAAAAATAAATAGAAGAAGATACAAATAAATTGAAGTACACACCATGTTTACAGGTGGGAAGACTCAATATAGTTAAAATGGCCAAACTACTCAAAGCCATCTATAGATTCAATGCAATTTCTATCAAAATAGCAATGGCAGTTTTCAGAGAACTAAAAAAACAAATAATCCTAAAATATATATGGAGCCATAGAAGATCCTGAATAGCCACAACAATTTTGAGAAAAAATAAAATTGGAGGTACCAGCCTACTTAATATCAAACTACACTATAAAGTTATAGTAATCAAAATGGCATGGTACTATCATAAAAACAGACACGTAGACCAACGGAACAGAATAGAGAGCACAGAAATATAGAATCCATGTCTATAAGATAATTTAATCTATGACAAAGGAGGCAAGAATATACAATGGGGTAAAGACAGTTTCTTCAACAAATTGTGTTGGGAAAATTTTACAGATACACGCAAAAAGTGAAACTGGACCATTTTCTTGCACTATATACAAGAATGAACTAAAAATGGATTAAGACTGAAACCTAAGACCCAAAGTCATAAAACTTCTAGAAGAAATCATTGGCAGTAAACTCTCTGATATTGATATTAGTATTTTTCTGTTATACATATTTTCTGACAAGAAAAAAAAATTAAAAGTAAACAAATGGGACTACATCAAACTAAAAAGTTTTGTATAGCAAAATAAACTATCAACAAAATGAAAAGTCAAAATACTGAATGAGCAAAGATATTTGCTTATGATATATCTGACAGTAGTCAATATCCGAAATTTATAAAGAACTTATATAACTTAACAACAACAAAAAAGAAATTCCATCAAATTAAAAAATGGTCAGAAGACCTGAACAGACACTTCTCCAAAAAGGAAATACAGATGGCCAATAGACATGTGAAAAGGTGCTCAAGGTCACTAATCATCAGAGAAATGCAAATTCAAACCACAAGGAGATATAAACCTCACTCCTATTAGAATGGCTGTGATCAATAAATTTAAAAAACAACAGAAGTTGGTGAAGATGTGGAAAAAAGAGAATCCCACTGTCGGTGGGATTGTGAATTGGTACAACCACTATGGAAAACTGGATATTTCTCAAAAAATTAAAAATAGAACTACTTTTTGACCCAGCAATTGCACTTCTGGGTATTTATCTAAAGAAAACCAAAACACTAGTTCACAAAGATCTATGCATTCCTATGTTAATGGTAGTGCTTTTCACAATAGTCAAGATATGGAAGCAATCTAAGTGCCCATCAATACATGATTGGATAAAGAAGTCATAGTACATTAACACAATGGAATAGTACTCAATCATTAGAAAATGAAATCTTACAAGTTGTAACGACATGTATGGATCTAGAGGGTATTATGCTGAGTGAAATAAGTCATATAGAAGAAGATAAATCCTATATAATTTCATTTATATGAGGAACCTAAGAAACAAAAGAAACAAACAAATTAAATGAAAACAGACTCACAGATACAGAGAACAAACTGGTTGCCAGAGAGGAGGAGTGTTGGGAGGCTGGGTGAAAAAGGTGAAAGATGAAGAAGTACAAATTTGTAGTTATAAAACATTCATGGTTATTTAGAGTATAATATAAGGATTATATTCAATATTATTTTAATGGCTGTGTATAGTGACAGATGGGTGCTAAAGTAATCAGGAGGATCACTTAATAAATTATATAAACATCTTAAAAATTTAAATAAAATAAAATTGGTATAGAAGATTTTAAAAATTATACAATTCCACTCTCTCTTAAAGTCTAAATATTCTGCCTATAAATCTGCTGATTGCCTTATTGGGGTTCCTTTTTTAGGTTACAATATTCTTTTTTCTTGCTGCCTTTAGGCTTCTCTTTTTGCATTTGATTTTTGATAGTTTTATTATAATGTATCTTGAAGAAGTTCATTTTGGATTAAAATAATGGGGTGATCTATTAGTTTTATAAACTGGGGTGTTTAAATCTCTCTCTGGATTTGGGAAATTGTCATCTATTCTTTATTTTAATACATTTTGCATATATTTCTCTCTCTTGTCTCCTTCTGGAATTCCAAAGATTTGGTAATTGGCTTTTTTATTAGATGACCATAAATCACATAGGTTTAAACTTTTTTATTCTTTTTATTTTTCTTCTCAGACTGAATAATTTCAAAGTTTCAATCCTCTAGCTCACTGATTACATATATAGTTTATTCTGGTGTTGACATTCTCTTTTGCATTTGTCATTTTATTCACTGAATTCTTTAGCTCTACAATTTCTCTTTGTTTTTATTTTATAATGTCTATATCTTTGTTAAATTTCCAATTTTGATTATGTATTATTTTTCTGATTTTGTTGAATTATCTTTCTGTGTTTTTATGTAGCTCATTGAGTTTTCTTAAAATGACTTTTGAATTCTTTATCAGGTAAACTGTAGATAACTATGTCCTTAGATTTTTATTACTGTAATATTATTGTAATCTTTTGTGATGTCACATTTCATGTTGTCCCATTTACTTGATTTTTCATATTCTTTGTAGTTTTGCATTTATGTCTTAACTTTGGATGTAGTAACCTCTTTATTTAATTTTTACTACTGGCCTTCAGGGTAGAAATGCCTTTGTCAGTCCTTGTATAGATTCTGGGGATTTCACAAAAATGTATAGACACATCTACTCCATGCTTCTTATTCTCTCTTGTGACACAATTCTTAAGCTTGTATGTCTTTTGTTACTCCTATAATACACAAGGATAGCTGTTGATAGTTTTTTTGTTTTGTTTTGTTTTCCTGAAAGTGGTGCTACAGCCCAATTTTTTTTTTTTTATTTCTCCTTTGCCTAAAGATCCTGGCCTCATTTCTGCATGTGCTCCTTGTCTACCAGAGCTTGCTCTCACAGCTGCCCATGGGAGTGCACACAAGGACCTGAATGTAGAATTGGGGAAGATTTGGGTCCATCATGTGATGCAATGGGGTTGCCCACAGGACAGGTGAAGGGATCTACAGGTGAAGTTTTCTCTGTGGCTCATGGTCAGGCTTCCTGATGGGGTTCACAATATAGTCAGCAGAAACTACATACCCTTAATGCTGTCCAGAAATCTCATATGTTACTGTCTTGACTTGCTCACTGTACTCACTTGGAAAACCCAGTTTAAATACTCTGGATGCTGCAAGAAAAATAAATGAATCTCTCTTTGGCAGTGTCTAGCACAGGTAAGGAAGTCAGGTCTTTACTCACTGGCTCTCTTTTTCTCTGTATGGAAACCATAAGTTGTCTTATTTAGCCTTCAGCTGTGCCACTTTTGGGAAGGAGCGATTTTGACAGAGTCAAGGTGTTTCTTTTACCCACTCTAATGTGTCATATCTCATATTTTTCAACCAGACAGAGTGCTGGAACTTCTTTTTTGGAAATCTTGACTTCCAAAAAATCTCTTTTATCTATAGGTGACCACCCAAGTCAGTATTCTGTAGGCACACCCTAACCATAGTTAAACAGGGCCAAAACTAATTTCTAGTATCCTGTACATTCCACAGCTGGTACTGAAGCTGATCTGTCTGTTGCCCAATGTACAGGTGCATGAGACTTTTGTCAGTTCCTTAGTGTGTGGTAATGGTTCCTACAATTTCAACAAAGGCATCTGTTTATGGATAGATGCTGATTTTTGTTATTGAAGAGGGGACACAAACGAGGGATGTCTCATATCATTATGATCTTAACATCACCCTCGCTAAGATCATTAATATTTGTTCCAACTTTTAATTGTCTCTACTTGTTTAAGCTATTGCCATTTTTGTTTGGATTTTTACAACAGCCTCCTAACTAGACCACTATCTCAGTTTTCCTCATAATCACATTAAGATACCACTTTTACACTGTAGGTTGTAGCTGCTATGAATTATTTAACAATCCCCACACACCATGTTTTTACTCTGATTCATGTTTCTGCACAAGACAACATAATGCTTCACCAAACTAACACATATCTTTAATGCTTTCTTTAAGATATTCAGTTTTTCTTCTGAGAAGACTACCCTGAAGTACTTCTTTATAATGTACTCACTTCTTAGTTAGATGTCCCTTCCCTGTGCTTTCTCCATTATAGAACTTATAACACTAATTTATATCTTTCTCTTGCAATAGATGTTGAGTTTCTTGTATATACAGACTTGTTATATTTGTTTCTTTATATCTCCAATGTATAGCACAATATCTGACAAATATTTAATAATTAATAAATTATAATCGAGTTAATAAATGTTTAAGATATTGGAAAGTGAAGAGGAAAATTTTGATCCAAGTGTTCTCATGAAATGTGAAAAAATGTTCTGGAAGTTAATAGATGAGATTAAGATTATGCAAAAGTTGATATAACCAGGTAGAATGAAACTTACAAGTGAATCATACTTAATGGTATAAAAAATTTCACATAGAACAATGATTATCAACATTCCTTAAATATTTGATCACTTGAAATGAGGACTTTAAAAATATATACTAATGTGGGTTCCACTCACAAAGATTTAGTTTTAATTGGTCTGGAGTGTGACCAAGGTATCAGCATGTTTTTAAGCTCCTAAGTAATAATAATGGGCATTGTATTAGTTTTCTGTTTGTCCTCCATAAAAAAAAAATACCAGAGACTTGGGGACTTAAACAAAAGAAGAGAATTTTCCCACAGCTCTAGGTGTTGTGAGTCCAAGGTCAAGTTGTTGGCGGATTTGGTTTCTTCTGAGGTCACTATTCTAGACTAGCAGAAGGCCACCTTTCATTGTGTCCTCACATGGTTTTTTCCCTATGTTTATCCATCCCTGGTGTCTCTTTGTATGTTTAAATTTTCTCTTCTTATAAGGATACCTACCAGTCAGAGTGAATTAGACACACCCTAATGATTTCATTTTAAATCACCTTTTTAAAGGCCCTATCTCTAAATACAGTCACATTCTGTACTACTGGGGGTTAAGGCTTCAACAAATTAATTTTTGTGAAGACACAGCTCATCCCACAATAGGAAATCATAGAAGTGGATAATATTTTTTCTCCTTTTTGGTCTGTTTTTCTTTACAGATTCATTGAGATTTAATTAACATGCAATGAAGTGTACATATTTAAAATGTACAGTTTAATAAGTTTTAAGGTAAATATGTTAAACTATTGTCTCAATCAAGATACTAAACATATTACTCACTCCCAATGATTTCCTCTTGTCACTTTGTAATTCATTCCTTCTCTGCTCCCTCATAACCCAAGCAACCACTAATCTACCTTTTATAAGTTTATTTGTATTTACTAGAATTTATATATAACATAAAATAAACTTAGAAATATAGAAATATGTAATTTAAATGACAAAGAATTCAAGATTGCAGTTTTGAAAAAACTCAATGAGATGCAAGAAAACTCAGATAAGCAGTTTACGAACTCAAAAACGAAATCAATAAACAAAAGGATTTTTTTTACCAAAAAGATAAAACTTTAAAAAAAAAAAACAAATAGAAATTCTGAGGCCGAAACACTCAATAAAAGAGATTAGAAATGAAATAGTGAGCTCAGGAACTAGAACTGACCAGATGAAGAAAAGAATTAGTGATATCAAAGAAAGAAATTTGGAAATGATGGTAGTGGAAAAAGAGAGAGATGTGAGAGTAAAAAAAAAAAAAAAGAAAGAAATAAAAAGCTCTACAAAAAAATCTGATTCCATTAGAAAGAGCAATATAAAAAAATAAGGAATACTAGAAGAAGAGAGGAAGAAGGGAACATAGAGCTTATTCAAACAAATAGTCAATAAGAATTTCCAAAACTTATGGAAAGAATTGGATCCTCAAATCCAAGAAGCAAACATAATACCAAATTATCTAAATCCAAAAGAGTCTCCTCCAAGACATTATAGTATAACTATCAAAAGTTAATGACAAAGAAAAAATTCTCAAGGCAGCCGGGGAAAAGAAGACAGTAATGAATAAAAACAAAACTCATTAGATAATCATCAGAATTTTCAGCAAAATTCTACCATCTAGAGAGTGGAATTAAATAGTCGAACTATTGAAAGAAAGAAATTAACAGCCAAAAATAATATATCCAACAAAGTCCTCCTTTAGATATGAAGGAGAAATAGAGCATTTTTCAGACATACAGAAGCTGAAGAAATTTTTCACTACAAGGCCTGCATTACAGAAAATATTAAAGGGAGATATTCTACCTGGAACAAAAGGGCAATAACATAGAAAACTATGAGTAGGATGACTAACAAAGAGAAACAGGAAATTGCAACCCTTATTAAGAACAGGGCATTATAAACTTAAATGTTACAATAATTTTGAAAAGGTAAAAAAACATTTTAAAAAGAGTAAAAAAAAAAGACAAGAACTACTGCAATTCAGGAATAAACTGACACATAAATAGTAATAATTTGAGACAACAAAAATAAAAAAGAGAGGGAGTAAAGGTCTGATTTTGCAAAGAAGAATAAAGAAAAGACAGCAGAAAAAAAGAACTACTGTATATATACTACTTTCCTTTGTATATACTTAATGGCAACAACATAAAAAAAATCTAGAACAGAAACACATAACATAAAACAAGAGGGGACAGAGTGAAAAATCAGAGAATACTGCCAAATTAAATAAAAGACAGAAACACAAGAAAAAGAAACAATGAAGTCACTGAGCTATCAGAAAACAAAAAACATAAAATGGCTAAAAAAAAACAAAAATCGCATTTCAATAATCACCATAAATGTAAAAAGACTGAACTCACCAATAAAAAGGCACAGAGTAGCAGATTGGCTAAAAAAAAAAAAAAAAAAAAAAAAAAAAAAAAACCAATTATATGCTGCTTTCAAAAGACACATCTCAGCAGCAAGGACAAATATACTCAAATAAAAGTGTAGAAAATGATACTCCAAGCAAACAGCATCCAGAGAAAAGTGAGCTTAACCATACTTATAACTGAATAAAGAGACTTCAAGGTAAAAAAGGTAGTGAGAATCAAAGATGGATACTTCATTATGAAAAAGAGGGCAATACATCCAGAAGGCATAGCACTTATCAATATATATGCTACCAATCAGGGAGCACCAAAATATATAAAGCAACTACTAACAGAACTAAAGGGAGAAACTGAAAATAACACAAATATAGTAGGAGACCTAAATACTACACTGTCAGCTATGAATAGATCATCCAAAAAGAAAATCAATAAGAAAATATGAACCTTAAATGGAACATTAGACTAATTATATAATTGATATTTATAGAGCCTTTCACTCCAAAATACCAAGTTATACATTAGTCTCTAGTGCATGTGAAACACTCTCAAGGATAGACCAAATAATAGGACATAAATCTTCTCAAAAAATCTAAGAGGTTTGAAATTATACCAAGCAAATACTCCTATCATAATGCTTTGAAGCTGGAGATCAACTGTAAAAAGAAAGAGGGAAGAACCACAAACACATGGAGATTAAACAACATGCTAGTAGAGAATGACTGGGTGAAAGAATAAAAGAAGAGATCAAGACATATATAGAAACAAATGAGAATGAAAATACAGCATATCAAAACTTTTCAGATACAGCAAAAGTGGTTATAAGAGGAAAGTTCATATAATTACAGGCCCATCTCGAGAAACAAACAAAAAGTATCTCAAATAAATAACCTGACATTACATCTTAAAAAACTAGAAAAAGAACAAATGAAGCCCAAAGTCAGCAGAAGAAAGAAAATAATAAAAATTGGAGCAGAATTAAATAAAATTAGGTAAAGACAATACAGAAATTAATGCAACAAAGAGCTGATTTTCTGAGAAGATTAATAAAATTTACAACTTCCTGGCTAAAATCATTAAGGGGAAAAATGACACAAATAAATAAAATCAGAAATGATACAGGAGAAGTCATGACAGATACCACAGAAATATACAGGATTATGTAAGAATACTATGAAAGCTTATATGCCACTAAATTTAACAACCTAGAAGAAATGTATAAGTTCTTAGAAGTATATAACCCTTCTAGACTCAATTGCAAAGAACTGGAAAATCTAACTAGACTGATCAATAGTAAGGAAATTAAAATAATCATAAAAAAACTTGCAAAAAGTATAAATCCAGGACCAGATGTCTTCACTAGTTAATTCTACCAAATATTCATAGATAATTTAATACCTTTTTTGCTTAAATACTTTTAAAAAATTGAAGAAAAGGCAGTACCTCCTAACTAATTTTGTGAGGCCAGTATTATGCTAGTACCAAAACCTGTTAAGAGTAACACGAAAAAAGATAAGTACATACCAATATCTCTGAGGAATACAGATGCAAAAATTCTAAGCAAAATACTAGCATATTGAATACAATAATACATTAAAATATTGTGCATCGTGATCAAGTGGGGCTTATTACAGAGGGGCAAAGATAGTTCAACATTTGCAAATCAATTTGTGTGATATACCACATAAACAAAAAATAAAAATCATATAATCATATCGGTAGATGTCTAAAAAGCATTTGACAAAATATGGCATTCATTTTTTATAAACCCTTCATAAAATGGGTATAGAAGGATAACACCTTAACATAATTAAGGCTATATATGACAAATCCTCAGTTAATACCATACTTAATAATGAAAACCTGAAAGCATTTCCTCTAACATCAGGAACAACATAAAGTCGCCCGCTTCCACCACTGTTACTCAATAGAGTTGAAGTCTTAACTAGAGCAATCAGGCAAAAGAAAGAAGTCAAAGTTATCCAAATTGAGAATGAAGAAGTCAAATTGTCACTTTTTATAGATATGATTTTCTATATGAAAAATCTAAAAGCTTCACTATTATAAACAATAAACAAACATATTAGTTTCAGGATACAAAATCAGTGTACAAAAATCCATAGCATTCCTATAAACTAAAAATAAAATTTCAGAAAAAGAAATGGAAAAAAAAATTCCTTTACAATTAAAACAAAAAGAATAAAATACCTGGGAATAAACCTAACAAATCATGTGAAAGACATGTACACTAAAAACTACAAAGCATTATTGAACGAAATTGAAGAAGACGCAAAGAAATGGAAAGATATTCCAAAGTTCATGGCTTAGAAGATTCAGCCAAAGCAATATACAGATTTAATGCAATCCGCATGAAGATGGCAATGTCATTTTTTAATAAAACAGAACAACAAAACCCATTAGATTTGTATGAAATCACAAAAGACCCCAAATAGCCAAAGCAATCCTGAAAAAAAGAACGAGGCTGGAGGTATCACTTTGCCTGACTTCAAATTATACAACAAAATGAAAAATCAAAACAGCATGGTATTATTAGAATAGGTTAATGGAATTGAATTGAGAGCCCAGATATAAACCACATATATGTGAAAAACTATTTTTGACAAAGGAACCAAAAATATACAATGGAGAAAAGAAAGCCTCTTCAGTAAGTGGTGCTGGAAAAATTGAAAATTGCAAAAGCATGAAACTAGACTGCTGTCTGTTACCATACACAAAATTAACTCCAAATAAATCAAAGACCTGAATATAAAACCTGAAACAATAAATTACACAGAAGATCATAAGTACTAAACTCATAGACCTTAGATTTAGAGAGGATTTCATGAATTTCACCTCAAAGGCAAGAGAAGTAAAAGCAAAAATAAATGAATGGAACTATATCGAATTAAAAAGCTTTTGCGTAGCAAAAGAAACCATTAACAAAACAAACTGGTGATTAACAGAATGGGAGATAATATTTCAACACAATGCCTCTGATAAGGAGCTAATATCCAAAATATACAAAGAACTTATACAACTCAACAATAAAAAACAACAAGAATCCAATTAAAAAATGGGAAGAGGACCTGAGCAGACACTTCTCCCAAGAAGACATACGAATGACCATCAGACATATGAAAAGATGCTCAATATCACTAGAAATGCAGATCAAAACCACAGTGAGATACCACCTCACACTTGTTAGAATAGCTGTCATCAATAAGACAAGTAATAACAAGTGTTGGAGATTTTGTGAGGAAAAAGGAACCCTCATACACTGCTAATGGGAATGTAAATTGGTACAGCCACTATGGAAAATAATAAGGAGGTTCCTCAAAAAAATTCAACATAGAATTACCATATGATTCAGCAATCTCTCTTCTGAATATTTACCCTAAAATTTTGAAAACATTTATTTGTAAAGATATATGCACCCCGATGTTCAAAGCAGCATTATTCATGGTGGCCAAAACATGGAAATAACCTAAATGTCCTTCAGTATACAATTGGATAAAGAATACATTGTACATATATACAATGGAATATTACTCAGCCATAAGAGGAGATGATATACCACCTTTCGTGACAACATGGATAGATATTGAGATTATCATACTAAGTAAAACAAGACAGACAGAAAAAGTTGAGAACCATATGATTTCACTGATATGTGGGATGTAAAACTGAAAGCAACAAACATCACAGACAAACAGAGACTGACAGTGAATTTGTGGTTACCAGAGGGAAGGTGGGATGAAGGGAGGTACATAGGGACAAAGGGGGTTCAAATATATGATGACAGAAGGATATTTTATTTTTGGTGATGAATACACAATGCAGTATACATATGATGTATTCATGAGTTGCACACTTAAAACCTATATAATTATTAAATAATGTCATCCAAATAAATTTAATAAAAATAAAATATAAAAATACAAAAAAAGTATTTGGACATGTCCTAACTAGATACTCTAATTCATAGCTTCTAACAAATTTGCAGTCAAAATGCTGACCAAATGTAGTGTCTTATTTGAGATTTTGACTGGAGGATAGGCTTTTAAATTTATTTATGTTTTTTTTGAAGGATTCAGTTACTTAAGGTCTATTAAATTAAGAGCCTCAATTTTTTGCTATCTATTGCCCAGAGACCACCCTCAGTTGTTTGTCATGAGACCCTTCGATATTGTAGCTTACTTCATCAACATCAACAAAAAATACAATGTGCTAGCAATATAGAAGTC
Organism: Eidolon dupreanum; assembly: GCA_028627145.1. Lineage (NCBI taxonomy): Eukaryota > Metazoa > Chordata > Mammalia > Chiroptera > Pteropodidae > Eidolon > Eidolon dupreanum. The sequence goes on from CM053505.1 coordinate 43,970,544, forward strand.
ATATTCTCATGTAATCTAATCACAGAACAGACAAAACGATGGTCTCATGTTTTATAGTTAAGAAGCAAGTTAGTAGTGATGTTAGAAATATGGAAAAATGAGGGATGTTCCTGGATCTCTCCCCTTGAAAAAAACAGCAAGCTGAACATCTGAAACTCAACAAATAACACCCAACCTCCCAACCTTCACACAAGCACATCCAAGTGATGTACGCATCAGAATTTCCAGAGGTCAAAATCATGGGAGTCTGTGGGGTAGGTTGGGAGGAAAAAAGGAACAGCCTCACACAGCTGGACCTCCCTGCAGAAGGGTGGACAGGGAGAATTTACAACCAGTTCCTCGAACGGCCTTGCCTGAGGGATCAGCAAATTCTGCACAATAGAGCTCCAGGGTCAGGGCAGAAATCAGGGTAGGAACTAAGTGCAAATGGGCAATAGATGTGTTTTAGCAGCCATGATTGCAAAGGAGGAAGCTGACATGGAGACTAGCAGCAACCTCATCTACTAACCTAGAGTGTGTTCTTCCCTCCACCCTATATCCTCCCAGACCTAACACCACAGATCCCCAGGGGAATTTGAGCCTCTGATACTGAAACAAAAACCACTATCGGTTCCACTGACAGGGGCTGGTACCAAGGGTAGCCGATTGTGATTTGACTATTCAATATGTCAGAGACAAAAAAGGCATTATTAGCTTCATAACAGAGATCCAAAAAGCTTGGACGCCACCTACTGGTAGTCAAAAGAAAAACACCTTATCAACAGGCTAAAGGGAGACCTCTACATAAAAAAAAAAAAAAAAAAAAAAAAAAAAAAAAAAAAAAAAAAAAAAAAAAAAAAAAAAAAAAAAAAAAAAAACAACTCTTCTTTCTGGAAAAAAAAAAAAGCAGAATATACTTCCAATAAAGTCCAGGCAAAGAAATAGTCCGTCAAACACCATGAACAACCAGGTGACAAGGCAGCTCAGAAAGAAAGAGAAAAATCTCCAGAAAATAAGCTTAAAGATGTAGAAATATGTAATTTAAATGACATAGAATTCAGAACTGAACTTCTAAAAAAAATTATGAGATGCAAAACAATTCAGATCGACAATTCCAAGAAATTAGAAAAAATGGAAAAGTAAAATGATTTTCTTTTAGCAAGGAGATTGAAACCCTCAAAAAGAACCAAACAGAACTTCTGGTGATGAAGAACACACTGAAAGAGGTGAAGAGTGAACTAGAAAGTTTAAGAGGTGGAGTCAACCAGATAGAGAAAAGGATTAGTGATATCGAAGACACAAATCTGGAAATGACTGAAAAGGAAGAAGAGAGACTTGAGAATAAAAAAAAAAATGAGTTATTAAAGAACTAGCTGACACCATCAGGAAAAACAACATACGAATAATGGATATACCAGGAGGAGAAGGGAACAGAGAGCATATTCAAACAAATAGTTAACGAGAATTTCACAAATCTAAGAAATGAGTTGGATCTTCGATTTCAAGAAGCTAACAGAACACCCAATATTCTCAAGCTCAAAAGATCTTCTCTAAGACACATTATATTAAAATTATCAAAAATTAATGACAAAGAAATAATTCTCAAGGCAGCTAGGGAAAAGATAACAGTAACTTATAAAGGAAAACCCATTAGAGTGTCATCAGACTTCTCAGCATAAACCTTACAAGCAAAAAAGGAGTGGAACCAAATATTAAAATTATTGAATGAAATAAATTACCAGCCAAGAATAATATATCCAGTAAAGCTCACCTTTAAATATGAAAGAGAAATAAAGACATTTACAGACATACAACAGCTGAGGGAATTCTCCACTACAAGATCTGCATTACAGGAAATTCCAAAGGGGGTCAATCTACCTGAAACAATTGGACAAAAAATACTTAACGATGTGTAAGATGACTAACAAGCCGACGGAAGCAAAAAAGTGCAACTCTTATTAAGAACAGGGTATTATAAGCTTAAATATTATATAATGCTCAAAGGCCCTCCAAAAAAAATCAAAACACTAGAAAAGAGTAGAAACTAACAGCTACTGAAACTTTACAATGAATGTTCAGCATATATAGCAATAATTAGCAACAACAAAAAGAGAATATGGGAAGGAGTAAACGTCCAAATCTAAAAAGGGGAATGGAGAAGAATATGGACTGTTGTATATATGCAACTATCTTTTATATAAACTTAACAGTAACCACATTCCATAAATCCAGAACTGAGACACATAGCATAACATATGAGAGAATAGGGAAAATCCACAAAATGCCACCAAATTGTAAAAACAGGCAGAACACAAGGACACAGAAATAATGGAGACACTGAGTTACCAGAAAACGAAAGATAAAATAACTATAGGAAAACCACATATTTCAATTACCACCCTAAATGTAAATGGACTGAACTCATCAATGAAAAGATAAAGAGTAGAATATTGCATCAAAAAACAAAACCCAATCATATGTTGCCTTCAAAAGACACTTCTCAGCTACTAGGACAAATATAGACTCAAAGCGAAAGGGTGGAAAAAGATAATCAAAGCAAATGGCATCCAGAAAATAGCAGGTGTATCTGTACATAATTATATCCAATGAAATAGACTTCAAAATTAAAAAGGTAAAGAGAGACAATTATGTACACTTCATAATGATAAAGTAAAACATACATCAAGAAGACCTAACACTTATTAATATCTATGTTCCCAATCAGGAAATCACAAAATATATCAAACATCTACTAACAGAATCAAAAGAAGAAACTGACAAAAACACAATCATAGTAGGAGGCCTAAATACATCATTGACAGCTATAGATAGATCATCCAAACAAAATATTAAAAAGGAAATAAAAATCTTTAAATGCCACATAAGATCAATTGAACATAATCAATATTTACAGAGCCTTTCATCACAAAACACCTGTTTATATATCTTCTCTAGTGCACATGGAACATTCTCGAGGATAAACCAGATGCTGAGACAAAAAACTAGCCTCAAGAAATTTAAGAAGATTGACATCATACCAAGCATATTATCGAATCATAATGCTTTGAAGCTGGAGATCAACTGTAAAAAGAAAGTGGGAAGAATGATAAATATGTGAAGATTAAACAACGTGCTACTAAAGAATGATTGGGTCAGAGAACAAATAAAAGAGAATAAGAGATACATAGAAGCAAATGAGAATGAAAATACAACATATGAAAGCTTTGGAGACATAGCAAAAGCAGTGATAAGAAAGTTCATGTCATTTCAAGCCTATCTCAAGAAAATAGAATGAGTCCCCCCAAAAATAACCTAACATTACATCTTAGAACTAGAGAAAGAAAAATAAATGAGACCCAAGAAGCAGAATGAAGGAAGTAACCCAAATCAGATCAGAATTAAATGAAATTGAGAATAAAGACAATAGAAAAAAATAAATGCAACAAATAGCTGGTTCTTTGAGAAGGTTAATAAAATTGACAAATCCCTGGCTAACTTCACTAAAGAAATAAAGATAAAGGGCACAGATAAACAAAATCATGAATGAAAAAGAAGTTATGACAGAGACCTCCTAAATACAAATGTCCATACAAAAATACTATGAAAAATTATATGCTGCCAAATTTAATAACATAGAAGAAATGGACAAGTTCCTAGAAATATACAAACTGAATGATGGAGAAACTGAAAATCTAAATAGACTGACCAATAGTAAGGAAATTGAAACAATCATCAAAATCCTACCAAAAAGTAAAAGTCTAGGACAAGTTGGCTTCACCAGTGAATTCGACCACACATTCAAAAAAGATTTAATACCTATTCTTTTCAAATTCTTCCAAAAAACTCAAAGAGGAGGCAATGCTTCTTAACTCTTTTTATAAGGCCCACATTACCCTGATACTCAAACCTGGTAAAGATAACACAGAAAAAGAAAACTACACACCAATATTTCTCATGGACACAGATGCAAAAACAAAAACAAAACAAAACAAAACAAAACAAAACAAAAAACTAAATAAGATATTAGGGAAATAAATATACCAATATATTAAAAAGATTATTACCATGATCAATAGGGTTCAGCCCAGAGGCACAGGGATGGTTTAACATATTGAAAAAAATTAATGTGATATACCCCATAAACATACTAATGAATAATAATTATATATTGTTATCAATAGCTATGGAAAAAGCCTTTGACAAAATACAGCATCCATTTATTATCAAATCACTTAACAAAATTGGTATAGAGGAAAAATACCTTAATATAATACAGGCTATATATGACAAACCCTCAGCCAACAATATATTGAATGATAAAAACTAAAAAACTTTCGTCTAAGATCAGGAATGAGATAAAGCTGTCCACTATCATCACTGTTATTCAATATAACATTGGAGGTACTAGCAAGGGCAAGTGGGCAAGAGAAAGATATAAAAGCATACAAATAGGAAATGAAGAAGTTGAACTGTCATTACTTGCAGGCGACGTGATTCTCTATATAAAAAACCCTAAAGACTCCATAAGAACACTACTAGAAACAATAAGCAAATACAGTAAAGTTTCTGGATACAAAATCAATGTTCAAAAATCCATAACATTTCTATACTCTATTAATAAATTATCAGAAATAGAAGTGGAAAAAAAATAATTCCTTTTGCAATTGTAATAAAAAGAATAAAAAACCTAAGAATAAATCTAACAAAACATGTGAAGGACTTGTATAATGAAAACTGTAAAAGAAATCAAAGATACAAAGAAGTGGAAAGATATTCCGTGTTCTTGGACTGGAAGAATCAACATAGTTAGAATGACCTTGTTACCTAAAGCATTATACAGATTTAATGCAATCCCCATCAAAATCTCATCGGAAATTTTTAAAGAAATAGAAAAAAATCTTCAGATTCATATGGAAGTACAAAAAACATCGAATTACCAAAGTCATCCTGAGAAAAAGAACATGGCCGGAGGCATCACTCAACCTGACTTCAAAGTATACTGCAAAGTGACAATAATCAAAATGGCATGGTATTGGCAGCAAAACAGACACACAAACCAATGGAAAAGAGTCAAGAGTCCATAAGTAAACCCATGTTTATATACACAAATAATTTTTGACAGAAAAGCCAAAAACATACAGTGGAGAAAGGAAAGCCTCTTCAATAAATGGTTGTAGGGTAGAGAAACTGGAGAGCCACCTGCAAAAGAATGAAACTAGACTGTTGTCTATCACCACACACCAAAATTAACTGAAAATGGATTAAGAACCTGCAAATAAGACCTGAAACAATAAATTGCATAAAATAAAACATAGGAACTAAACTCATGGACCTTGGACTTAAATAAGATTTTATAAATTTGATCTCAAAGGCAAAGGAAGTAAAAGCAAAAAATAAATGAATAGGACTACATCAAACTAAAAAGCTTCTGCATAGCAAAAAAAAAAAAAAAAAAAAAAAACCATCAAAAGGTAAAGAGACAACCATCCGAATGGGAAAGTATATTTTCAATCAATGCCTTCGATAAGGGTTTAGTATCCAAAATATACAAAGAAGTCATACAACTCAATAACAATAACAACAAAAAATCCAATTAAAAAATGGGAAGAGGACTTGAATAGACACTTCTCCCAAGAAGACAAACAAATGGCCAACAAACATATAAAAAGATGCTCAACATCACTTGCTATTAGGAAAATGCAAATCAAAACCACAATGAGATATCACCTTATACCTGTTAGAAGGTCTATTATCATCAAGACAAGTAATAACAAGTGTTGGAGGGGATGTGGAGGAAAAGGAACACTCACATGCTTTTAGTGGGACTGCAAATCGGTACAACCACTATGTAAAACAGTATGGAGTTTCCTCATAAAACTAAGAATTGATCTACCATATGATCCAGCAGTCCCTCTACTGGCTATTTCCCCAAAAGACTTAAAAACATTTATCAGAAGATATATGCACACCGTTGTTTATAGCAGCATTATTCATGGTAGCCAGGACATGGAAGCAATTAAAGCATCCTATACTAGATGATTGGATAAAGAAAAAGTGGTACATATATACAATGTAATATTTTTCAGTTATAAGAAGAGATGAAATTCTGCCATTTGCCGACAATGTGAATGGGTCTTGAGATAATTATGCTAAGGGAAATAAGCCAGACAGAAAAAAGTTGAAAACCACATGATATCACTTAAGTATCGGATATAAATCTTAAAGCAACAAATGTGACAAACAAACAAAAAATCTTGGACATGGACAATGGACTAGGTTACCAGAGGGACTAGGCTAGGGGGTATATAAGGCTAAAGGAGTCAAATATGTGGTGATGGAAAGCAATATAAGTATTGATGGTGAACACGCAATGCAATATATATATATATATATATATATATATATATATATATATATATATATATATATATATATATATAATTTGCTGTTGAATTGTACATTTGCAACTTGTTGGATTTTGTTGATCAATATCACCCCCAATAATAAAATAAATAAAAGGAAAAAATCAAGTTATTAGGTTTATCTTACACCCATGGGAGAGAATTTTATAATGGTGTGGATGCCAGAATACAGGGCTATCAGAGGTTGTCTTCGAGGTTGTCTGCCATAGATAAAATTTAAAAATTACCAAATATTGAGTATTTGTTATATGCCAGGCAAAGTAGCATTGCATTATAGGAATAATTCCATTTTATTTTTTAACAACCCTATGAAGAATGTATTATTATTGTTATTGTTATACTCCTTTGCAGATAAAGTACTAAGTTTAGTACTTTAGAGAAGTTAAAGAACTTTACAAAGGTCACAGATATAAGGCTTGAAATAAATTACAGTATGTTTTCGTATAGAATCATGCATCTTTTATTTTTCAAACCAGATAGATACCCAAGTACTCTATTGAATTGATGAACCTAATCCCTAAGCAACTGTCAACCAGTTGAGATATAACTCTCTTTTGTAAGAAGTTCTTTTATTCAGGTAAAGTGCAACAATTTTATCTAGGAAATCTTTTAAGGAATGATTTATGCAACACACTCCAATAATTATTTTTTGTTATATTAATCTCAGAATTATAACACACTTTTTAAATAAAAAAATGGATTTAAATTTATAGGTTATCTTGAAAGCATTTGAGGCCTCTGACCTCCCCCGCCCCAAAAGAATTTAAGAACATTTTACCCTTGAAGTAGTTTATTTTGAAGTTTCACACTTTGGGATTTTTGAGAATGACAAATCAATTAGTATTTGCCTCTTTCTGTTTTGACTATTGAAATGACATAGTACTTCAGTTATGTAGAAGTCCTTCTTTTTCCTCATCTAGGCTTCCACATTAAGGAAGAGACCATGACCCTACTGGGCAGTACTGAGATTGTTGGATGGCCTAGGTTGTGGTTAAATGCCTGAAAGGGTTTTCTGTGGAAATTCAGGGAATTTCAACAACTGTGTTGCCCCATTGCCTCTTTAAATGGATATTATGGATGAGTTCATTTGTGATGTTAAAAAACTTCCGGAAACTTGTAAGTTTGTCATTGTTGCTTTTAGTGGCTGAGTTAGAATGTCTCTATTGACTAAAGTTGATGCAGGCCATTGAATTCTTTTCTATATCTTATTTTCAACTATATGTTGATTTTGTTTTTCTTAAATATTTCCCTTTCAAAGCTAAGGATTAGTAACTAAGCTATCATATAAAGTAGTACATAAAATGACTATAAGAGATAATATACAACCCCAAAATTATTTTATCCAGTCATGTCTTTTTATCTGTGTTAAGCTATTATTATCATTCTCTTTGTTTAAATATAATATTTGATATTCAATTTTATTCATTATACATATTGGTCCCCAAATCCTGATATTTGTAATTTTGTTTCTCATAAAATAAAGAAGGTATCATGATTTTGAAGAATATGTCATAAAAAAATAGAAAGTGGGAATTTTGTGGGGGGAAATATTAGTGTTCTATTTGCTGTTTTTACAAATTAACACAAACTTAGTGGCTTAAAATAATAAAACAATTATTATGCAGTTCTGGAGGTCAGAAGTCTTAAAATCAAGATGTTGACAGGACTTCATTCCTTCCAAAGATTCCAAAAGAGAATTGTTTCCTTTATCATTTCCAGCTTATAGCAGTTACCTGTATTCTTTGGCTTGTGATCCCTTTCTCACTTAACTCTAACTTCTTGATTCTGTATTTACAAGTCCTACTATTAATGTAGGGAGGAGGCAAGATAATTAAAATATTAATCAAACCACAATTGGAGACTGTAATATGCTGATCATCCCTGCAGCTAGGCCAGGAGGACACCTTCAGAACAAAGGAAGATTTCTACTGAAATTGCTAACAGCCTATTCCCCACACCTGTGGAGGAGAAGCAAGAACCAAGAGGCTAAAACCATGGGGAACCTATGGATTAAAAGCTGGGAACTGCCAGCAGGCCTTTCACAGTACATATTTTTACCTTTTCAAGCTACATACTCTTTCCCTTCTTCACTGTATGTCCATATAAAAGGAAATGGGTACTAAAAATTACATATAAACTGAATTCCCTGAACACTCAGGCTCCCTCTCAATGCCTTTACTCTGTCTCTCACACTGTCCTCACTCTCTGCCTCTGAGAAGAGATCACATTCTGTCTGTGGAATATCCCTTTTCTAATAAGCTTTCCTTTTGACTCTAACTTTGGTATGTGTGTTGAATTCTTTCTACACTCTCTGTCAAAGGACTCTCTTCTTCTCTCAGTACAGGACTTGGTTTCCCCTCCACTTGGGAAAATTTGCCCTGTCCTGCATCACTATTATCTCTCATCTCCATGCTAACTGCTTATAAGAACATATATTATTACATTTTACTTACTCATCTAATATCATTTTAAGATCTATAACTTAGATAGGGAATAAGATGGCAGACTAGGTAAAAGCAGGGTTTGTCTCCTCCCAGGTCTGCATTGAAATTGCAACAAAATTATAAAATATTCAATGTGGAGAATCACCTTTAGTCCAGCTGATCATAACATGTATGCTGATACTATAAAGAAGGAGCAACACTGAAGCCAGTAGGAGGGGCAAAATCTTGAATCGGGCTGACCCTGGACCCATGGGTGGTAGAGGAACACCGGGAAGGAGAGTGAGGCTGCCAAGGATCCCCTGAAGGAATGAGGTCCTGGCCTCATTCAGGTGCTTCCCAGACCAGGGTCCCAGCCCAGGGAAGAGGAGATTCCAATAACTCTGACTGTAAAAAGCAGAAGGCATTCAGGCTGTCTGGGTGAGAGGGAAGGAGACTGAAACCCTAGATGCCCTTCTGAAGGGCCCACACACAGGCTTTCTGACCTTCAGACACTTACCCAAGACACCGGCGGTGGACAAGAGGCTCATACAGGATTCATATCAAGAAAGTCTGGATTACCTGGCGCCAGAACAAGGGCTGGGAAGGCAGGCATCATTGTGCCTTGGTCCAGCCACCCTACCTGCAATCTACAGACCACACCAGCTTGGCTGTGCAGACCCCACCCACAGAGTCTTTAGGAAGTTCTGGCCTGAAGAGATCAGCCTGCCCCAACCTGCGGATTGTTCGGGCTTTTGTTGCTGGATGGCTGCCATGCCTTGCACCTATTCAGAGCCAAACATTCACAGCTGGCTGCTAGTTCTGTGAGCCTGCATTTCAGAGACAGTTTCAGGCAGATCACTGCTGCCAACACAAACTTGGGCAGATTTGTGGGCCAGCCTCAGACAGCAGCTGGTCTTGCTGTGATCTGGGACTGTTATGGGAAGGCAGGAAGGGATACCGAAGTTGCAGCAAGACAGGGGCTGTATTGTTCTGATGGCCATTGTCTCCCTGACACCCTACTCCAGCCAACCAACAAATTGCCCCAGACAACCCAATGACAGTGAACCACCACTGCCCTGCCCTCCTACTGCAGGTCTCCCAATCCACACAGGCAACAAACTTTGGCTAGCTCAGGGCAGGTGCTGCAGGGAAATCGGTTGCAGACAGATTTCTGCTGCCTGCTAGAGTTGCAATATTGCATCTTGGGATAGCAGAAGTCTGTGTGATTGCCCCAGATGGCAGCTGGTCTCACTGTGATCTGTAACTATGGCTGGAATACACAGGCACAGAAATTGCAGCAAAACTGAGGCTATATTAGCCTGATGCCACTTGTCACCCTGAGATCCCACTTCACCCAAGCCACAAAGTGCCTGCATCCCATTAACAGGCAGCCTCCCTGGCCCTGCTTGCTTCTGGGGTTGCACATTCCGCTCAGGCAACTGACTTTGGCTATTTTAAGGAGCGCATTTCAGGGAAAACAGTTGTGGGCAGACCACTGCTGCCTCTATGAACTGCAATACTTCTTGAGGGGATTGCAGGGATCTGTGGGACTGCCACCAGATAGCAGCTTTGTCTCCATGTGATCTGTGACTACTGTGGAAATGTGCAGACACAGAAATTGCAGAAAAATCAGGCAATTTTCCTGACAGCCCTTTACTCTCTGAGCTCATGCCTCATCCAATACACAAAGTGCCAGCTACACATTGATAGGCAGCTGCCCTGCCCTGGGGTGGAGCATTCAGGCCTGAGGTGGGCAGCAGCTGACCTTGCTATGATTGCAAACTTGCACAGGGAGCCACAGAGACAGTGCTAGAATATAAACTGACATTGAAGTAGAGGGGGAAAATTTACTCAATAGACCCAGGAGACCTCCGAGGTCACTTCACCACCCAACATACATATCACCCAGTAGCTCTTCCAGTTTCAGGGACTTCTGGGCAACTGACAGACAGTTTCAGGCCTTGAGGAGCACTGGCTCAGATGCTAAAACTGCCTTAGGTCAGGGATGGGAGATAACCGGACTGCTACCTACAGCATTGTCTCTTCCACGTACCTATAGATCCAGCATAAGCAATGAGAATCTATGGATTGCTTTGTAGTTCCACCAGGTAGTCCTGTGCAATCAAAAGCAGCAGCTGACCTTGACCTACTTGGGAGGCCCTCACAAGGGGCCACAAAACCAACACACTTGGAGGCTTGCACAAGACTGCAATAGAGTGAATCCTGACTAGTCCCACAAAGTACACACAAAGGGTGGTCTCAACAAGTGCATAAGTTTGTTAGGGTGAATCCAACTCAGCTGGGTCAGCCTCCACACAACAACTCTTATCCTGTGGGCACAGCCAGTTCCCACAATTAGTCAGCCTGAGTGTTAATCCTATCCACTGATGTACTAACAACAATAAAGGCTTGGAAACAACAGAAGATCACACATAACCCACACAAAGATCACGTCCGGAGGCCCTGGCATAGGGGATCAGGGAAAGTGTGTCACTGAGCCACACAAGACACCTTTCACATTAGGTCTTCTGGTCAAGGTTGAGAGATGAAACAAATATTCCTGACACATGGAAACAAACACAGAGAGGCTAATAAAAGGAGAAAATGAAGAGACATGACACAAATGAAACAACAGGAGAAAACTCCAAAAAAATAAGCTAAATGAAATGGAGGCAAGCAACCTACCAAAGGCAGAGTTCAAAATAATGGTTATAAGGAGGCTCAATGAACTTAGGGGGAGAATGGATGAGCACAATGACAACCTCAACATAGATATAGTAAGTATAAAAAAGGATATAGAAACCATAAAAAAGAACCAGACAGAAATGAAGAATATAATAACTGAAATGAAGAATACACTACAAGGATTCAGCAATAGATTGGATGAAGCTGAAGATTAAATCAGTGAACTGAAAGACAAGGTAGCAGAATATACCCAATCAGAAAAATAAAAGAAAAAACAATTTTTAAAAAATGAAGATAATTTAAGAGACATCTGAGACAACATGAAACGCAAAAATACCTGAATTATAGTGTAGCAGCCTGACCCTGTCTGGCCATTTCCTGCTTAAATGAGTTCATTCCTGACTGCCCTCTCTCCACCTCAAGGACTCTCCAGCTAACATCTGTTTTTTCATAGCTTTCCAACTAATTAATATTCTTCCTTATCTCAGTAGCTCTGTAGGGATGACAAGACTCTGTAAAACTGCCTGTTATGTTACAATCAGGGATCAGCCTTTGGATAAGAATCTGCTGAGCCAGTGCCAGCATCAATAAGCTCTGCTTCTTGTTTATAGCCTCAGCATCTTGTCTTTCCATTTGAGAATCCTGCAACATTTCAAGGGGTTTGTCTGGGATGCAGAGACAGCAGTTTTTTGCCTCCCTTGTCTTCGAAGTCTGGCCCTGGGGACTCTGGGAGAAGTGGACTTCCCCTGCCGTGCCAGTATTCCTATTGTATGTAGGGGAGAAATGTCTCTCCCAGTGACCTTGGGTGGCCACCCCAGCACAATGGAACCTGGAGAGGTACAGGAACCAGCCCAAGAGCACCGCCTGACTGAATAGTAAAGACTTGGGTCCCAGGAATAGCCTGTTCAGTACACGACAAAAGGGGAGTCTGATCAACTCTCGAGGTCACCTGAGCACTCTTTATTTGCTAGAAGAAACAGTGACTTCTCAAGTACATAGAGCAGAGAGTGGAGTATGTTTGGTATGTGATTATGTATGATTGATGATTGAGATGATTGGCCTGACTATGAAGTGAGAGTTGAGCCCTATCTGCGATTCCATGGTGAAACTCATACTGCTTAGGGGGGTGTCACTGGATCTCTGTGAGAACTCCAGTGATCTGAGTCGGGGGTTTATACCAACCCACCAATTGCTAAGAGATGACTAAAAGATCCCTGCAAGGGGAGCGGCCGGAGAAAGGCCAAGAGAATCTCTGAGAGCATGTGTGCCACTGACCACAGGTGGAAGAATGGGTGGAAAACAGAATAAACACATCTATAGGTTGTATGCTAAGAATTTCAAAAAGTGTTATTCAGGAAATTATAGAGTTAAACTCACCCCACAGAAACTCTGCACCCTTTGTGATATCAACTGGACCCCTTTTGGTGTTGGATGGCCAGCAGAGGGAACTCTTAATAATGAAATCATTGCAAAGGTCTCTTAAGTCATTACAGGTCAACCTGGCCACCTAGACTAATTCCCTTACATCAATTCCTGGGAGGCAATAGTTTGCACCCTACTCCCTTGATTGAGAGTCTTCCTAGAGGAGAACTGTAGGGTCCTCCTAGTCTGAGCTTTAGCTCCCTCTCAAGGTCAATTGGAGAAAAAGAAGCTTCTGTTGCCAGCACTAGGCCAGAGTGGGTTCCATTCTGCTAGGCCCCCAGGAGTCTGTAGTCCAAATGATAGTCAGGGGCCAACCTATTGACTTTATGGTTGATAATGGAGCTGAACACTCAGTTGTAACTCAGCCTATGCGCCCCCTTTCTCAAAGACAAACCAGCATTATAAGAGCAACCAGGGGATGAGTCCATCGTCCCATCCTGCAGCCCCACCAGTGCAACCTCAGAGGAACAAGAAATTGTCCATGAATTAATATATCTGCCCAACTACCCCATGGCACTGATGGGATGAGAACTTTTAGGAAAACTACAAGCTCAAGTTACATTTGACACACATGGCCAAGCAGCCCTAAACTTAGAGAGGCCAGAAGCAAGGATTATGTGACTCACAGTTCCCCAAGGAGAAGGAGTGACACCTCTATAGTCTCATAGAAGGGTCCCAACAGAGATTCGAACTCCCCTTCAAGATGGGCTAAAGACAACCCTCCAGGACTGGTTCTACCTAGTTTCTCCATCCTGGCCAAATCCCTCTATAAAGCCAGAAAGGGAGAAGAATGGGAGCCCCTTTTCTGGGAATGTATACAACAGAAGGCCTTTGAAGAAATCAAACAGGCACTCACTAACGCCCCCAGACTAGGTCTCTCAGATTTAACCAAAACTTCCTTTCTGTACATACACGAGTGCACAGGTGTTGAAGTAAAGGTCTTGGCACCATCCCATGGCTTATCTCTCCAAACATCTTAACTCTGTCACCCAGGGCTGGCCACCCTGCTTGTGAGCACTTGCAACCATGGCCCTCCTTGTGTCAGAGGCCAACAAACTGGCTACCCATTGAGCCTGGCTAGTCAGACCACTATTGCATTGAAGTCATAGGTAAAATATTTTTCAGCTGACCCAACTTGACAGATCAGCCCCCTCAAGGACTTTGATGTAGAATATTACACTGATGGTAGTAGCTTAGTGAAGGGAGGTGAATGCCTTGCAGGATATGCTGTGGTGATGTTACATTCAACCACTGAGGCAAAACCTTTGCCTAGGGGTACCTCAGCACAGAAGGTAGAGCTCATCGCCTTGACCCTCACCTTTCAGCAGGCAGCAAGAGTGTGTGCTAATATATACACCGACTCTAAGTATGCCTTCACCACCCTCCATGTACATGAAGCCTTGTATAAAGAGAAAGGGTCTAATCAAGTCTTGAGGAAAAGACATAAAATATGGAAAGGAAATTCTATAACTTTTGGATGCTGTATGGGCCCCCAAGAAAATAGCAGTCATACACTGCAGAGGATATCAAAAAGGGAATGCCATAATGGTCCGGGGCAACCTCGGGGCAGATCATGTTGCCAAACTGGCAGCAACCAAGGAAATGACCAGCCCTATAGCTCTAACTACTTCCCTGTTTCCCAATCCCTTAGCTGAATGAGACCCCAAGTATTCACCTCAAGAAGAAGCCTGGTTTAAGACTGAAGAGGGGAGCCCCATCCCTGATGGATGGTGAAAGTTCAAGGTTGGATGAATTGCAGTCCCTGGGACTCTAGCCCCAGCTTTTGTCAAGCAATTTCACCAAAGGACTCACCTTGGTCATGCTGCCTTAGAGACCACTCTGGGCCAGTACTTTTATATACCCTAGCTCTCTCATATCTGTCGAGTGGTCAGTGTGAAGTCTGTTTCTGCAACAACCCCAAGCAAGGGCTGTATGCCCCACTGGGGGTCCAAAGTATCAGTGGCACTCCCTTTAAAGAACTCGAAATTAACTTCACTGAAATGTTGATCATAGAGCCTCAAGTATCTCTTGGTCTTTGTATACACCATTCCAGTTGGGTAGAGGCTTATCCCACTCAGACTGAGAAGGCACAAGAAGTAGCCAGACTGTTCCTCTGAGAAATTGTTCCACAATTTGGCCTACCAATTACCATTGGCTCAGATAATGGGCCAGCCTTTGTAGCAGAAATAGTGCAGCTACTAGCCAAGAATTTAAATATTAAATGGAAATTGCATACTGCCTATCAACCACAGAGTTCAAGACAGGTAGAACACATGAACAGGACCCTTAAGACTCAGTTGGAAATACTATGTCAGGAGACATATCTACATTAGGATGAAGTCCTTCCCATAGCACTATTAAGAATTGGGTCACCCCCAACCAAGAAGACTGGGTTCTCCCCCACGAGGTCCTGTATAGGTGGCCACCACCACTCATTAAAGGTCTACAAGGAGACCTCAAGGAAATAGGTGAATCGACTGTGAGACAACAGCTTCAGGCCCTAGGGACCACCTTTCAGACTCTGAACCAATGGGTTAAGGAAAGGCTCCTTGTCAGTTTAACCACTGAAGTTCATTCCTCTAAGCCAGGAGACTCTGTCTGGGTTAAGGAGTGGAACATTCAGCCCCTAAAACCGCTGTGGAGAGGCCCCTTTACTGTCATTTTGTCTACCCCCACTGCAGTTAAGGTTGCTGAAAATAACGCCCTGGATACATCACAACAATCTTAAACCTGCACCTGCAGAGTGGGAATGTGTTCCAGACTCTTCTGAGCCCCTCAAGCAACCATTCGGAAGAAAACACTGGCTATGCCAACAGACCAAGGCTAAGATGTCAGCCCCACTTTGGTCACATGGAAGCTGATCAATCTATGCGTGGCAGAAGCCTGAGATTGACATTTCTTCAGGATGACACACTTAAAGACTCTTTTTCTTCTCCTCCTACTCCGCTACATGTGTGGTGCCAGTCTCTCCATTTCTTCTTCCCCTTGTACCCATTGCATTGAAAGGTACAAGATAGGTTCCAACATGGCAACCTGCTTCACTTCCATAACTGGCCTACCCGAAGTGTGTGCCCTAAGCCACACTTTGCACTCATCAGGGATTCCAATATTGGATGAGGTACATAAAGGTCAAACCTGAGAGTGGCCAATCTTGCCAAGAGCCTGAAAAATTAGAGGAAATTTATGCGTGTTGGTGATGGACCTCAAGCAGGGGAAAGGTGCATAACCATGCAGAGGGCCCAACAGTCAGAGTAATTGTCCAATATCTGCATAATTCAACCACACCTAAGACTATATTGTCTCCTAGGCCCCAAAGCCTACAAATGTATGATCAGCTAAAGGTCACCTTGGGACAAAACCTAGGGAAGAACCTCTTTGTTGACCTAGCTGAGAGGATAGCCCATGAACTTGGTGTCACTAAATGCTAGGTTTGTGAAGTACACATGAGTGAGCATTGACCTTGAAAGGGAACTAGCCTAGATGTTTTTTACCTTCTCCAATAGAACCACCACATGGTGGCTCACTGCAAAGAAGGTTAACCACAGAGATGAGTCCTCTCCTTAGAAGTGATAGGGGAAGAATGTCTTGGCCAGATGGGTCCAGGATACACTCAATGGGTTAGAGAAAATCCATGTAAAAGAATGCTATTTTTAAATCACACAGACCTAAACTGGTGGGCCAAGTCTCATTCCTGGTATTGGGCAAAAAAAAAAAAAAAAAACTGCAGCAAAAATCCTCATGATATAGAGGTACCAGCCACTAAACCAAAAGTTAGAAGGAGATGATGCTCTCTGACCCAGTAGTGGGTCTGAGCATCAAAGGGAGGAATGTAGCAGCCTGACCTTGCCTGGCCATTTCCTGCTCCAAAGAGTTCATTCCTGACTGTCCTTCCCAACCTCAAGGACTCTCCAGCTAACATCTGTTTTTTCTTAGCTTGCCAACCAATTAATGTTCTTCCTTATCTCAGTAGCTGTGTAGAGATGACAATACTGTATAAAACTGCCTGTTATATTACAATTGGGGCTCAGCCTTTGGATAAGAATCTACTGAGTTGGTACCTGCATCAATAAATGCTGCTTTCTGCTTATAGCCTTGGTGTCCCATCTCTCCATTCAAGAATCCTGCAATAATAAGAACACCTGAAGGAGAAGAGAGAGAGCAACAGATTGAGAATGTATATGAAAAAATAATGAAAGGAAACTTCCCTAATCTAGCAAAGAAATTAGACATACAAGTTCAGGAAGCACAGAGAGTTCCAAACAAGAGGAATTCAAACAGACTTACACCAAGACACATCATAATTAAAATGTCAAAGGTCAAAGAGAGAATCTTATAAGCAGCAAGAGAAAAGCAGCTAGCTGCTTACAAGGGTACCCTCATAGGAATGTCTGCTGATTTTTCAATGGAAACTTTGCAGACCAGAAAGGACTGGCAAGACATATTCAAAGTTATGAAAAACAGGAATCTATAACTACGAATACTCTACCCAAAAAGGCTTTCAATTAAAATAAAACATGAGATATGGAACTTTCCAGACAGGGAAAAGCTTAAGGCATTCATCACCAAAAAGGCAGTATTACAATAAATGTTAAAGGAATTTCTGTAAAAAGAGGAGTAAAAACTAAAAAGAAAAAACAAATACAAATAATAAAAATGCAGTAACTATGTACGTATCAGTAATCACATTAAATGTAAATGGATTAAAGGCTCCAATCAAAAGACATAGGATAGCTGAATGGATACAAAACCAAGACCTATGCATATGCTGTCTACAAGAGGCTTTCTTCAGATCAAATGACACTCACGGACTGAAAGCAAAGGGATGAAAAAAGATATTTAGGCAAATGAAAATGAAAAAAAAAAGCAGGGATAGAGATACTTATATCAGATAAAATAAACTTTAAAACAAAGGCTATAATAAGAGACAAAGAAGGGCATTACATAATGATAAAGAGATCGGTCTATCATGAGGACATAACCCTAGTAAACATATATGCACCCAACATAGGAGCACCTATATATATAAAGCAATCTTTGACTGACATAAAAGGAGAGAGCAACTGTAATACACACATAGTAGGAGATTTTAACATCTCATTGACACCAATGGACAGATCTTCCAGACAAAAATCAACAAGGAAACAATGGACCCAAAAGATATACTAGAACAGATGGATTTAATAGATATTTTCAGAGCATTTTACCCTAAAAGCAGCACAATATACATTCTTCTCAAGTGCACATGGAACATTTTCCAAGATAGACCACATGTTAAGATACAAAACATATCTCAATAAATTTAAGAAGATTTAAATCATATCAACTGTCTTATCTGATCATAATGGTATGAAACTAGAAATCAACTACATGAAAAAAAACTGGAAAATACACAAACATATGGAGGCTAAATAACATGCTACTAAACAATGAATGGCTTATCAATGGGATCAAGGAAGACACCAAAATATGCCTAGAGACAAATGAAAATGAAAACACAATGTCTCAAAATCTATGGGACACAACAAAAGTAGTCCTAAAGGGGAAATTCATAGCAATACAGGCCTACCTCAAGAAACAAGAAAAAGCTCAAATAAACAATCTAACCTTACACTTAAAAGAACTAAAAAAATAATAGCAAACAAAGCCCAAAGTGAATAGAAGGAAGGGAATAGTAAATATCAGAGCAGAAATAAACAAAATAGAGTCTAGAAAAACAATACAAAAGATTAATGAAACAAAGGGCTAATTCTTTTAAAGGATAAACAAAATTGACAGACCATTAGCCAGACTCATTAAGATAAAAAGAGAGAGGATTCAGATAAATAAAATCAAAAATGAAAGGGGAGAAATAACTGCAGACTCCAAAAAGATACAAAGGGTCATAAGAAAATACTATGAGCAACATGCCAACAAATTAGATGACCTGGGAGAAATGGGTACATTTCTAGAAACGAACATATAATCTTCCAAGACTGAGTCAAGAAAAAACAGAAAATCTGAACCCACCAATTATCACCAATGAAATAGAATCAGTAATCAAAAACCTCCCAAAAACTGAAACTCCTGGACCAGATGGCTTCATAGGTAAATTTTACCAAACATTCAAAGAAGAATTAATACCTATTCTTCTCATACTATTCCAAAAATTTCAAGAAGAGGAAAGTTTCCCTAGTTCCTTTTATGAGGCCACTACTACCTTGATTCCCAAACTAGACAAACACATTACACAAAAAGAGATATCTCTTATGAACATTGATATAATCTCCCTCAAGAAAATATTAGCAAACTGAATTCAGCAATTCAGTTTATACATTAAAAATGTCATATACCATCATCAAGTGGATTTATTTCTGGGTTGCAAAGTTGGTAAAATATCTGTGAATCAATTGATGCGATACACCACATTAACAAATTGAAAAATTAAAAACTGTGTGATCATATTGATAGACGCAGAAAAAACATTCGACAAAATCCAGTATCCATTTATGATAAAAATTATCTTCAACATGGAAATAGAGGGAACATACCTCAACATAATAATGGCCATATATGAGAAACCTACAGCTAACATCATACTCATTGGGGAAAGGCTAAAAAAAAATTTAAGATAAGGAATAAAACAAGGATGCCCATTTTCACCACTCCTCTTCAACATTATATTGGAAGTCTTAGCCACAACAATGAGACAATAAAGAGAAATGAGTTATCCCAGTTGAAAAGGAAGAAGTAAAACTCTCATTATCTGTTGATGACATGATACAATATATAGAGAACCCTAAAAATTCCACCAAAAAATCTGTTAGAACTGATCAATGAGTTCAGTAAAGTAGCAGGTTACAAAGTAAATATTCGGAAGTCAGTGATATTTTTATACATGAATAATGAACTTTTAGAAAGACAAATTAAGAAAACAATCCCATTTACATTTGCATGAAAAACAATAAAATAACTGGGAATCAAATGAACCAAGGAGGCAAATGATCTGTTCTCAAAAAATTATGTCATTGAAAAAAGAAATTGAAGATACAAATAAATGGAAGTATATACTGTGCTCAAGTGTAGGAAGAATCAACATCATTAAAATGGCCTTACTACCCAAAACAATCTATAGATTCAATGAAATCCCTACCAAAATACCAATGGCAATTTTCAGAGAGCTAAAACAAATAATCCTAAAATTTATATGGAACCAAAAAAGACCCTGAATAGCCATGGCAATCCTGAGAAAAAAGAACAAAGCTGGAGATATCACACTACCTGATATCAAACTATAATACAAGGCTACATTAATCCAAACAGCATGATATTGGTATTAAAGCAGGTACACTGATCGATGAAACAGAATAGAGTCCAGAAATAAATCCAGACCTATACACTCACTTCATATATGACAAAGAAGGAAAGAATACACAATGGGGTAAAGACAGAGTCTTCAATAAATGGTATTGTGAAAGCTGGACAGATACACACACAAAAAAGAAAAAGAATCTGGACCACCTTCTTACGCCATACACAAGAATAGACTCAAAATGGTTAAAGACTTAAATGTAAGATGAGAAACCATAAAACTTCTAGAAGAAAACATAGGAATAAACTCTATGATATTGTTAACAAGCAAGGGAAACAAAAGAAAAAATAAATAAATAGGATTACATCAAACTAAATTTTTTTGTACAGCAAAGTAAACCATCAGCAAAATGAAAAGACAACCGACTGATTGAGAGAAGATATTTCCTAATGATACATCTGATAAGAGGTTAATATCCAAAATATATAAAGAATTCATACAACTTGACAACAACAACAACAACAACAACAAAACAATTCAATTTAAAAATGGGAAAGAAGACTTAAACAGATACTTCTCCAAAGAGGAAATACAGATGGCCAATAGACATATGAAAAGATACTTAAGGTCACTAATCATCACAGAAATGAAAATTAAAACCACAGTGAGATATCACCTTACACCTGTCAGAATGACTGTCATCAATAAATCAAAGAACAGCAAGTGTTGGTGAAGATGCGGAGAAAAGAGAACCCTGGTACATTGTTAGTTGGATTGTAAATTAGTACAGCTGCTATGGAAAACAGTCTAGAGTTTCTCAAAAAATTAAAAATGAATATAGCTTTTGACCCAGCAATTGCACTTCTGGGTATTTATCCAAAGAAAACCAAAACAATAATTTGTAAAGAACTATTCAACCCCTATACTTATGGTTGCACAATTTATAGGAGCCATGATATGGAAGCAACTTAAATGCCCATCAGCAGATGATTGAATAAAGAAGTCATGGTTCATATATAAAATGGAATATTACTCAGCCATTATAAAAAGTTAAATCCTACCATTTGCAATACTATGAATAGAACTAGAGGTTATTATGCTGAGTGAAATGAGTCAAATAGAGAAAGATAAATACCATATGGCTTCACTTATATGTGGAATCTAAGGAACAAAAAGAACAAACTAATCAAAAATAGACTCACAAATATAGAGGGCAATCTGTTTAAGGCCAGAGGGGAAGGAGGGTTTGGAGGTTGGGAGAAAGGGGTTATGGGTTAAAAAAGTACAAATCAGTATTTGATAGATGGTAATGGAGATAGGGAGAACAGCATAGGGAATGCAGTCAGCATTAATGTAATGGCTAGGTGGAGAGGCAGAGGAGACAAAGAGCAATTAAGGGAATCATTTTATAAATGCTATTAATATCTAGCCTATGTACTATATACTTGAAACTAATAAAATAAAATTTTTTTAAAAAGATAATTTAATCACAACTGCCAATACCTTTCTGTCCTGTTAGATAACACATTCACAAGTTTCAGGTATTAAAAATTAGACATCTTTAGGGTGGCATTATTCAGCCTACCACCAAGGTTATATAAGACAAGAAGAAACAATAAAAAAACAGAGTGTCTATTAACAGATTTTCAGGGATGTCAGAGTGTTATCAGATTGACATCTTATGACAGTTCTATTCAGCCAAAAATATGAGGCTTTAAGTTTTATGAAAGACTGTCTATATATTTGAACTTTCCTACATGCTAACAGCGGTAATATAATTTTTTTCCTTCATGAATCATTTTTAGGAAGTGAATTGATAGGCCAGTAGGGGAAAAATCAAATTATCCAGAAAAAATGTAGACATAATTTTATTTTTTCATATTCACAGACTATTTTGAAATATGAGTTAGATTTATTTTGTGTACTTCCAGTACAAAAACATAAGACTAATTAGTGGAGTTGCTTACCACAAGGATATATTTCTTAATAATAAGAGATTTTTCTTTTAGGAGAAGTCAATCTTCCATGATTAGAAGAGTCCAACAGATCCTGGATAATCAATTGCTAGATATGTAGCTTGATTTATATATCAGAGGTTCTCAATTTGTGAAAAAACTTATTAGTGTTTAGTGAAATGAAAAACTTAAGGATAGATTTATTATTTTCTCAGGTAAATAAATTAATTAAATTTCAAACTATCTTTTATTTAGATATTAAGTTCTTTCTACATTTTTAGGAATGAAACATTTGTTTTACAAAATGATAACAATACATTATAATGATAATTGTGATTTTATATGGCAACATAAAATTTTGTAAACTCTAAAACTTTTCAATACTTTAATTTTTAGTCTTACATTTCTGTGATATTGAAAAATCTGGAGAAACATAGGGGTGAGAAACATCCCCTGATCTCTCCACTAGAAACAACAATAAGCTGAACTTCTGAAACTCAACATAAAACACCAAAAATGCACACCAACACGTCTGAATGTGGGATCTGTGCATAAGAACTACCACAAATCAGAAACCTAGGAGTCAGGTGATAGACTGATAGAAACAAAGAAGCAGCCTCTCAGGCAGAGCTCCCTGCAAAAGGAGGGGGAGAGGAAAAGGTAAGGCACATTCCCCAAACAATCTTGCCTGGGATATCTGTGAGCTCCATGCAGCCAGCAGCAGTGTCCAGGCATCAGGGCAGAAAGCAGAGAAGTGGGGGAGGCAGAGAAGCGGGGATGGCAGAGAAATAACAGTTGATAATTACATGCTGTGGTTGCAAAATGCAAGACTGAGCCGCAGCCCTCATCCCCAACCCAGAGGGCCACTCTGTCCATAATCTCCAAGACTGAACACTGTGGAGTGCCAGGGGAATCTGATCAAACACTACCAAAACAGTTGTAAACACAGGCATGGACTGAGACGGAATGTAGCCAGCACAATTGAATATCTATAAGAATAAAAAAGGCATTATAAGACTTTATATAAAGCAGGGATCCAAGAGGATTAGATGCCACCTACTGGAAACCAAAAGAAAAAGACCTTCTTTGCAACAGACTAAAGAGTGATCTTTATATACTAAATCTTCTTTCTGGAAAAAAAGCAGATTACATTTCCATTAATGTACATCAATTAATGTGATATACCACATAAACAAATTAAAAAATAAGAATCATATGATCGTATCAATAGATGCAGAAAAAGCCTTCAACAAGATACACCATCCATTTATGATCAAAACACTTAACAAAATCGGTAAAGTAAAAAAAATACTTTGACATAATAAAGCCCATCCATGACAAACCCTTGGAACAAGACAAGACTGTCCACTATTGTCACAGTTATACAATATAACATTGGATGTTCTAGCAAGTGCAAGCAGGCAAGAGAAAGATATAAAAGGCATCCAAATAAGAAATGAAGAAGTCAAACTGTCACTATTTGTGGATGACATGGTTCTCTATATAGAAAACCTTAAAAATTCCACAAAAACACTACTAGAAATAATAAGCAAATACAATGCTCAAAAATCCATAGTTTTCCTATACTCTAATAATGAATTGTCAGAAAAAGAAATGGAAAAAAATAATTCCTTTTGCAATTGCAATAAAAAGAATAATATACCTAGGAATGAATCTAACAAAACATGTGAAAGACCTGTATAATGCAAACTTTAAGACCCTTTTCAAAGAAATCGAAGAAGATACAAAGAAATAGAATTATATTCCATGTTCTTGGATTGGAAGAATCAAGATAGTTAAAATGACCTTGTTACCTAAAGCATTATACAATTTAATGCAATTCCGATCGAAATCCCATCTGTATTTTTTAATGAAATAGAACAAAATATCAACAGATTTGTATAGAAGCACAAAAGACCCCGAATTGCCAAAGCCATCCTGAGAAAAAAAGAACGATTCCAGAGGCATAACTGCCTGACTTCAAATTATACTACAAAGCAAAAACAATGAAAATTGCAAGGTATTAGCAGCAAAACAGACACATGGACCCATGGAACAGAATCAAGAGTCCAGAAGTAAACTCATGATTATATGGATGAATAATTTTCAACAAAAAAATCCAAAAACATACAGTGGAGAAAGAAAAAAAAAAAAACTCTTCAATAAATGGTGCAGGGGAAACTGGAAAGCTACCTGTAAAAGAATGAAACTAGACTGTTGTCTATCACCAAAATTAACTCAAAGTAGATTAAGGACCTACGTATAAGACCTGAAACAATAAAGTGCATAGAAAAAAAACATAGGAACTAAACTCAAGGACCTTGAACTTAAAGAGGATTTTATGAATTTGACCTTGAAGACAAAGGAGGTAAAGCAAAAATAAATGAATGGGACTACATCAAACTAAAAGGTTTCTGCACAGCAAAAGATACCATCAACAGGGTAAAGAGACAATGTTCTGAATGGGAAAATATATTTGCAAGCAATGCTTCCCATAAGGGCTTAATATCCAGCTCAATAACAACAGCAACAACAACATACAACTCAATTACAACAACAACAAAATAATACAATCAAAAAATTGGCAGAGGACCTGAACAGACACTTCTCCCTAGAAGACATAAAAATGGCCAACAAACATATGAAAAGGTGTTCATCATCGCTAGCTATTAGGAAAGTGCAAATCAAAACCACCATCTCAAATCTGTCAGAATAGTTGTTATCAACAGCACAAGTAATAACAAGTGTTGGAGAGGATGCAGAGAAAAAGGAACCCTCATACACTGCTAGTTGGACTGAAATTTGGCACAGCCACTATGAAAAACAGTATGAAGGTTCCTCAAAAAAAGGAAGAATTGATCTTCCATATGATCCGGAAATCCTTCTACTGGGTATTTACCCCAAAGACTTGAAAACCCATATCTAAAAAGATATTTGCACACCGATGTTCATTTCAGAGCAGCATTATTCACAATGGCCAGGACATGGAAGCAACTGAAGTGTCCTAAAATAGATGATTGGCTAAAGAAGCAGTGGTACATATATACAGTGGAATATTACTCAGCCATAAGAAGAGATGAAATATTGCCTTTTGTGACAACACTGACTTTGAGATAATTATGCTAAGCGAAATAAGCCAGACAGAAAAAGTTGAAAACCACACACTATCACTTACATATGGGATATAAACCTAAAAGCAACAAATGAACAGGACAAACATTATAAGCTTAAATAATAATAAGAGAAGTGTTATACCAAGATAGTAATTAGCTTTCATCATATATAGGGACAAATTGAGGTAACAATGACTGAAAAGGGGAGGATTCAAAGATCCAGATTAGCAAAGGGGAATGGAGATAAGGCAAGCACAGAAGAAAATGGAAGATTGTATATATATATATAACTATCCTTTACATATTCGTAATGATAACCACATACCAAAGATTCAGAATTGAAATATAGAACATAAAACAGAAAGAATCAAAGACAAAACCCACAAAAGCCAACCAAAATAAAGAAAACAGAAATACAAGGACAAGGAAGCAATGGAAATACTGGGCTGTCAGAAAGCAAAAGATAAAATGGCTATAAAAAGATATCATATTTCAATAATCACCCTAAATGTAAATGGACTGAACTCATCAAAAAGAGGCACAGAGTTGCAGAATGGATCAAAAAACAAAATCCAACTACATGCTGCCTCCAGGAGACACATCTCAACTACAAAGAAAACCATAGACTCAAAGTGAAGTTTGGAAAATGATATTTCAAGCAAGTGGCGCTCAGAGAAAAGCAGAAATAGTCATACTAATATCAGACGAAACAGATTTTAAAATAAAAAAGGTAAAGAAAGATACCAAAGGAACACTTCGTAATCATAAAGGGAATCATGCATCGAGAAGACATAACATTTATTAATATCTTTGCTCCCAATCAGGAAAACCAGAAATATGTAAGGCAATTACTAACAGAACTAAAGAGAGAAACAGACCAAAACACTATCATAGTAGGGGACCTAAATATCACTGTTGGATATGGACAGATCATCCAAACAGAAAATCAATAAGGAAATAACACTCAAAAATAACACAGACAAACTGGACATAATTGACATTTATGGAGCCTTCCATCCCAAAATAGCTGCTTATACATTCTTCTCTAGTGCACATGGAACATTCTCAAGAATCAACCACACATTGGAACACAGAGATAGCCTCAACAAATATAAGATGGTTGAAATCACACCAACCACATTCTCTGATTATAATCCTTTGAAACTAGAGATCAACTATAAAAAGAAAGTGGAAAGAACTACAAATACATGGAGATTAAACAACATGCTACTAAAGAATGACTGGGTCAGAGAAGAAATAAAAGGAGAGATAAAGAGATAGAAATGAATGATAATGATAATACAATGTTTCAAAACTTTTAGAACATGGCAAAAGCAGTAATAAGAGCAGAGTTCATGTAATTACAGGCCTATCTCCAAAAATAAGAATGAGCCCAAATAAACAATCTAACATTTCATCTAAAAAAAAAAAAAACTAGAAAATAAAGAACAAATGAAGCCAAAAACCAGCAGGAGGAAAGAAATAATCAAAATTAGAGCAGAATTAAATCAAATTGAGAACAACAGCAACAACAACAAAACAATTGAAAAAAATAAATGCAACCAAGAGCTGTTTCTTTGAGAAGTTTAACAAAATTAACAAAGCCATCACTAGACCTACTAAAGAAAAAAGAGAAGGACTGAAATAAACAAAATCGGGGAGGAAAGAGGAGAAATGATGACAGACACTGCAGAAATACAAAGGATCATACAAGAGTACTATGAAAAAGTACATAACACCAAATTTAATTACCTAGAAGAAATGGACCAGTACTTCGAAAAATGCAACCTTCTTAGACTGAATAAAGTAGAACTGGAAAATCTAAATAGACTGATCAGCAGCATGGAAATTGAAACAATCATCAAAAACCTCCCAAAAAGTAAAATCCCAGGACCAGATTGCTTTACAAGTGAATTCTACCAAACATTTAAAGAAGATTTAATACCCATTCTCCTCAAACTCTTCCAAAAAAATCAAAGAGGAGGCAATAATTCTCAACTCACTTTATGAGTCCAAAATTACTCTGATACCAAAACCTGGTAAAGATAACACAAAACAAGAAAACTACGGACCAATATCTCTCATGAACACAGATGCAAAAATCCTAAATAATATACTAGCGAACCAAATACAGCAACATATCAAAAGGATTATATATCACGATCAAGTGGGCTTTATTCCAGAGGCACAGGGATGGTTCAACACATGCAAACTGATTAATGTGATATACGACATAAACAAATGAAAAAGTAAGAATCATGTGATCATATCAACAGTTGCAGTAAAAGCCTTCAACAAGATACAGCATCCATTTATGATCAAAACACAACAAAATCGGTGTAGAAGGAAAGTACTTTATCATAATAAAGACCATATATAACAACCCTCGGACAACATTATATTTAATAATGAAAAACTAAAAACCTTCCCTCTAAGATCAGGAACAAATGAAGACTGTCCACTATCACCACTGTTACGCAACATAACATTGGAGGTCCTAGCAAGTGCAATAAGACAAGAGAAAGATATAAAAGGCATCCAAATAGGAAATAAAGAAGTCAAACTGTCACTCATTGCAGGTGACATGATTCTCTATAAAGAAAATCCTAAAGACTCCATAAGAACACTACTAGAAACAATAAGCAAATACAGTAAAGTCTCTTGATACAAACTCAATGTTCAAAAATCCATAGTATTTCCATACTTTAATAATGAAGTGTCAGAAAACAAAGTGGAAAAAATAATTCCTTTTGCAATTTGAACAAAAAGAATAAAATATCTAGGAATAAATTTTTATGAAACATGTGAAGGACCTATATAATGAAAACCAATAGACCCTATTAAAAGAAATCAAAGAAGATACAAAGAAATGGAAATATATTTTCGTGTTCTTGAATTGGAAGAATCAACATAGTTAAAAAGACCATATCATCTAAAGCATTATACGGATTTAATGTAATTCCCATTAATATCCCATTGGCATTTTTTAAAGAAATAGAACAAAAAATCATCAGATTTGCATGGAAGCACAAAAGACATTGAATTGCCAAAACAATCCTGAGGGAAAAGAAACAAAAAAAACAAAAAAACAAAAACCGAGGCTAGAGGAATCACTCTGCCTGACTTCAAATTATAGTACAAAGTGACAGTAATCAAAATGACATGGTACTGGCAACAGAACAGACACACAGACCAGTGGAACAGAATCGAGAGTCCAGAGGTAAACCCATATTTATATAGGCTAATAATTTTCAACAAGAAAGCTGAAAACATACAGTGGAGAAAGAAAAGCCTCTTCAATAAATGGTGCTGGGAAAACCAGAAAGTACCTGCAAATAAAAAAACTAGACTTGTCTATCACCACACACCAAAATTAACTCAATATGGATTAAGGACCTGAATATAAGACCTAAAACAATAATATATATAAAAGAAAACATAGGAATGAAACTCAAGGACCTTGGACTTAAAAAGGATTTTATGAATTTGACCTCAAAGGCGAGGGAAGTAAAACCTAAAATAAATGAATGGGACTACATTAAATTAAAAAGCTTCTACTTGGCAAAAGAAATCATCAACAAGTTAAAGAGACACCGATGCAAATTGGAAAACATACTTGCAAGGAATGCCTCCGATAAGGGCCTAATATCCAAAATATACAAAGAACTCATACAACTCAATAACAACAAAAGAAACAAATGATCCAATTAAGAAATGGGTAGAGGACCTGAAAAAACACTTCTCCCTAGAAGACATACAAATGGCCAACAAATATTTGAAAA
This sequence comes from Eidolon dupreanum, assembly GCA_028627145.1. NCBI lineage: Eukaryota > Metazoa > Chordata > Mammalia > Chiroptera > Pteropodidae > Eidolon > Eidolon dupreanum. Next base: position 43,999,613 of record CM053505.1, read on the forward strand.
GATGCTCAACATCTCTAGCTTTTAGGGAAATGCAAATCAAAACCACGATAAGATACCATCTCACATCTGCTAGAAAAGCTATAATTAACATGACAAGCAATAACAAATGTTGGAGAGGATGTGGAGAAAAGAGAACCCTCATAACACTGCTGGTGGGACTGCAAATTGGTAATGCCAGTATGGAAAACAGTATAGAGATTCCTCAAAAAATTAAGAATTCACCTACCCATATGATCCAGCAATCCTACTGGGTATTTACCCCAAAGACTTGAAAACCCATATCTAAAAAGATATTTGCACACCGATGTTCATTTCAGAGCAGCATTATTCACAATGGCCAGGACATGGAAGCAACTAAAGTGTCCTACAATAGATGATTGGCTAAAGAAGCTATGGTACATTTATACAATGGAATATTACTCAGCCATAAGAAGAGATGAAATACTACCATTTGCAACAACATGGATGGACCTCGAGATAACCATGCTAAGCAAAATAAGCCAGACATAAAAAGTTGAAAATCACATGATATCACTTATATAATGGGATATAAACCTAAAAACAACAAATGAGCAGGACAAACAGAGATTCATGGTCATGGACTATAGACTAGTGGTTACCAGAGAGTAGGAGGTGGTGGAGGAGAGGGTAGGTAGACAGTTAAAGGGAGTCAAATATAGGGGGGTAGGGGAAGATGAGGTGGGTAAAGGGGATCAATTATATGGTGGCTGAAGGAAACTGGACTTTGAGTTTTAAACACACGATAGAATACACAGATGTCAAATTATAAATTACAGCCGAAAATTATATAATTGTATTAACCAATGTTATCTGAATAAACTTAATAAATAAATCAACTGTGCTGCATAACACAACCTAATCATGGGAGAAAGTTTCATCATAGTCTCAGAGATTATTTAGGCCATGTGTATACACACACAAACACACACACACACACATACACAAAATATATATATAAAAGGCTCTTGGAGTCCATCTTAGAACTGTGCCTACTATAAAATGCTAAATTCTTATAAGTGTGTTTCATAGTTACTACTCGTACTGCTACTGCTGCTGCTGCTACTACTACTACTATTACTACTGCTACTACTACTACTGCTATTTTTTTTCCTCCTTTTAATACTACTAATAACAACAACTAACATTTTTTGAATGTTTATTATGGATTCAGGTACTGATGTAAGCACTTTGCATGTATTAAATTATTTCATCTTCATAATATCATATAAATAGTGATGCACTGGTAAATCTTTATCAACCAGCTCTCTGGGGAGGAAAAAACCCTGATGTGTCATGTTCCTGATTTCTGTGGTAATAAATACTCCACTTGGTCAATTTCAAGCTAACAACATGATACAGAGTTAGAAGGAGATGTGCAGTAGCCAACCATTATGTAGTAATCCATCACATAGATAAAATAGATATAAATAACCTCAAGAACATAGATAATAGTAAAACATATAAAGTGATTAGGAATTTTAAGAAATAAAAATTAACTTGGACTATAAAAATTCTCCTTGCTATTTAACATGCTGGAATAAAAGATAAAGATAAAGGTGGCTTCAATATTAACAGGAAACAATATTTTTCCCACAGGCATTTCCAACTGAAAAATGTCATAGAATCCCCCTTTGAGTGTCTACTGCTTTCTTACTCACTAGAGGACACTTTTATCTTAAATATTTTAGAAACTTGGTTGTTTAAAATTATATCAGTAAGAATGAAATATCCCATTCTTGTCTATAAAACCTGTCACTCTGACTCTGAGAAGTAGTCTTGATTTCCAGCTCAGGTGCAGAGATTCAAATGAAGAGTTTGTAGACACAATATTCCACATCTATCTTAATGTAGCAGTTCCAAGGAAACAGGAGCTAAGTCCACCTTGTAGGCTATACATGGTGTTAGTCCTTTTATACACAGCCCTGCTTTGCTTTGAGCCTATCAAAACACTGTTTCATTTAAATTTCACCTAAACTCCACTCTTCTCCAAGATTATATTACTCCATCTCATCCTTTGTTTGGGGGATATCCTATGATTCCTCTGGTGTCTGATATCTCATTGCAATGGGTCAGGAAATCTGATTTTATCAGACTGCAGGTTTGTTCCTGGTATCCTTAGGCTGATTAGACTATGACAGAAGTGATAAGTTTTGAGTATTTATTCACTTTCTTTAATACCATTTACTTAATTTTTCAGTTTATGTAATTCAACTGTAATAACTATGTTTAACATCCAGTTCACAAATTACCTGAAAGTTAAAAATTGATTCTTTGTGAGCAGGTATGATCCAGCTACAGCACACTATAAGGTAGATTCTATCTTCTCCATTTTACAAATGAAGAAACTGATAACCAGACAAGTAATATGACTTGTAACCTAGGTCACACAGTTAGTAAAGGTCTGAGCTGGGATTTGAGCCCCAAATTTTGGCTCCGGACCCGATGCTTTTAATCACCTTCTTCTGATATAAGTTAAAATTGCGTGATAATTTTGCCATTGGGTTTAATTTCTGAGAGTGAGACCTGCCATCTTTCTGGACCCCTTTCTCCATGAAGTTACTGTAGACTGGGTAGTATAAATATTCAATTTCTGCAGAATGTCTGGTATTCTCTTTGCCTGAAGTGGGCAATTTGCTAACACTAGGCCTTTGTCAAGTTCAAAATAATACTTGCTAGGAATTTACTGCCACTTTAAACATACATTTATTTATTTGTAAAAGGTAAGTAATAATGCTAAGCTCAAAAAAAAACCTTGCCTCTTAAATGGTATACTTTTGAAGAACCGCTAATTGTCATGTTCTTTTCATACATTATATAATTGAAAAATATTATATCCCAATTTAAAAGCTAGAAAATGTAGGATCTTGCTCAATATCAATCAATTAGAAAAATGGAAAAAGCTAGGATTGAAACTTAAGTTTATTTAACACCAAAGCTCGTATTCTTTCCATTGGTTCAGATTCGGGAATATTTGATCTTCCTCTCAGCAAAGCATGCTGTTAATATCTATCTATATCTATATCTATATCTATATCTATATCTATATCTATATCTATATCTATGTCTATGTCTATGTCTATATCTATATCTATATCTATATCTACATATCTATATCTATATCTATATATTTATATCCATATCCATATCAATATCTATATCTATATCTATCTATTTTTTTTCTTCCTGAAAGTCTTAGATTTTTCTGAAAATGTAAGTTGTAGAGAAGAAATTAGTCCTTTGGTTAAACTTAAGCATGGTCCACTTTAGTCACATTCATCATTACCACTTTTCTTTTGTCTGCAGCCTGAGCCTTAGCTTTGAGAAAGGGAAAGATAGAATTGTACTTACTTTTTGTTACAATGTGAATTTAGACAGGTATTAGTCACACTTGTCTCCCCAATACATTTAGTCCCTTGAAGAGGAAGCAATTATCTTTTAAGTTGAACATTTATTCTGTCTACAAAGTTCTGGCCCAAGCAGAGAACAATGGAATCTTAGCTTTTGAGTGCTGATTGCTTCTCTAAGGTGTAATTGTCTACTGCTTTTGTTTGTATACTCTATAATGACTCTGGGCTGCTAGTTAAATTTACCTCGCTCTTTCCATGTTTTAGAGCAGAACATTCTTTAAAACAAATGATTTCTTTTTAAATTTAATATCAAACTACCTAGGCCTCAACCATGATCATACTAGTTTGATAGAATTCTGGACAAATGCTATCATCACTGCCTCCAACTTCTGAAAGTTTGGTTGCTCAAAGATTTAAGAAATAACACATTGCTGTCTGGAGACTTAAGTAAGAACATATTTTAAACTTTGGTTTGAAAGCTTAGTGGTGTTAATGATCTCATTTATCACTCAGCATTGTGATGTATTAGGGGATGAAGTTAGTATAATCCAAAAGGTATTGATTTGTGGTTTATCACCATTTTAATAAGGAAGAAATATAAAATTGAGCATTTGCATTCCTCTATCTGCTACTTGAGTCTCCACAAAATGTTGCCTTTATTGTTTATCTCCTTTAAAGATCCCAAGACCAATTAATGGAATGGCTTCTGTGTTCAGTTTTTAGTGTTAGTCTCTTTAACATCCATTTCTAACTCAGTAGTCAATTACTCTGATCGATGATTTTAGCTGAACAAGGAAGCATAATTGAAGACTAGAGTTTTGACTTAGATTTGAGAAATCTAAGACTAAAATCCGTGGTTGTAGCCCTGATTGGTAGAAGCAAACTTTGCTTCTTAATGATCACTTTTCCTCCCATTTCTCTAAGTTGACAGTAATTGTTATGCACCTACTTTGTCAGGAATATTTTTAGGATATTAGTGAGTGGTTTTATAAAGTTCACTGAGATTCTACATTGCTGGAAATGTTCTATGTGTGAAACATTTTTAAATGGTCTGATGGAGGAAATCCAAGCTACAGATGGATTCTATTTGAAGCCCAAATCTTTTATCTTGAGCAGTCTCATAACTCATGTGTGATTGAAGCTTTGGCTGAGGTAATGTGTCTTAAGACCAAGGCTGTGAGACCCCCAATTCTTCTAAGTGCATGCTGTTCTGCAGTTCCCAGAACCAATTTTTTAAAATAGCTTGTGAGTCCTGGTGAAGCTTCTCAGCTTTGGCTAAAACAAATGTATTACTGATCTTTATAAATGAGAAAAAAAACAGCCCTGTAAATCAGGCCCCTAAATCCACCTAAGTCTAAGCTAATGGTTGAAACATTCATAAATTAGTAACCTAAATACAAATATGAATACTGATAAAGATCTACAGAAATGTGAACTATGAATCAACATTATGGGGAGGCAAATCTGAAAGAATCATCTCCAGATAGCCTTCAAGAAGCAAGGGGTCATCTACTACTATAGGGTTTCTCAATCTTAGTGCTTCTAACATCTTACATTGAATGTTCTTTGTTGTAGGAGCTGTCCTGTGCTTTGAAGCATGTTTAGCAGCATCCCTGGCCTCTACCAACTTGCTGTCAGTAGCACTACCCCTGTGGGTTGTAACGGTGCAAATGTCTCCAGACATTGTCAAATGTTTCCTGGGGCACAAAATCACTTCAGGTTGAGAACTGATTTACATGTTATGAATAAGAGGTTTCTACTTCCCTGTCCCAAAGTCTGAAATTCAACCATTAAAGATTCCTTTCTTCAGAAAAAAAACATCATTTTATGGGCAGTCCTCTTATTAAAAACACACACTTAGGAGGAACAAAGAATTAAATTTTAAGTGGTCATTAGCACTTAGCAAAGACCTATTTATAAAAATTATAATAGCTAACACCCTTTCATATGTATCATCATATCAAGCTGTTGGATCAAACAAAGCTTAATTCCAGTTTAAAATCTACCACTGATGTAACCAACTTGGAATAAAAATTACTTAACCACTTCCTCAGTTTCTTCACTTATAAAATGATACACTAATAGTATTCATCTTTATTTTTTATGGAATAAATATGATAACATAAACATAAGATGTTTTACACAGCATATGATTTGATAAATATTAGTTCTGATAGTAGTACTTTTGTTCTTTGGCTTAATAAGAACCTTGTGAGAAAGATATTAATATTATTCTTATTTGATAGATGGCATACATGATAATATACTGAAAATGCTTTGCATAAAGGAGATTATCATTTAAAGAGGTAAAATTACTTATTTGAGGTTATAATTAACTATGAACCTGAGCACAAATGTAGTTCTTCTGATTTCAAATCCTTTTCTCCTGCTTAACATAATTCAGAATCTAGGGAATATAAAATTTGATTCAGAGAAGTAGAGAAAGACAGAGGCATAAGTTTTAGATCTGAGAAAAGTCTATGTAATTCAGGCCTGTAGGAGCCCTGGGTAGTGGGCAGCCAAGGGGGAGGTCAGAGGAAGCAAGTTAGGTATCCTAAGAAGAGGAAAAGATAAAAATATTTTGCAGTTTAGCCAGGCCCATTATCTGTCTTCTTATGGTTAACTAAGCTACACTGGCTTCTTATAGGCCCACCTTTAATATTTTCCAGGTCTATAGAAAGAATATAAATTGAGGCAACTTGAGGCATACATTCTACTTTTCTTCTCTTCCCAGTTCTAACTCTGTCTTGCACCATAAAGGTCTCTTGGGTATGTATATATACATACTTGTCCATATATTCAGTCTCTATCCACCTCTTTCAACTAGCAAAGAGCTGCCTCTTGTTCCCCCCTAGGCTGAAGGATAAACACACCTGTGGATTAGTCTGTTCATAGAAGGATGCATATAAACAAGAGACCCTTCTGGTCTTAGACAGCAGATTCTGGACCATTTGAGTGAGAAATTATACAAGTTTATATACGCAAAGCATAGTTCAGAAAAGGGAGCTATGTCTTCAAGTGGAGTATATACACATAGCCTTGTAGAGGGAAGTGGCTTGAGGGAAACCAAAACCAGGACCTCCTAAGCACAGTGTCTGGTTACCTGGCACAAGGGTGATACTGAGCTGATCTGTCTAGAGTTCTGTGTTTGCCTTTAATTTTTCCTTAGCAAATTTTGCATGTCTGTTAAGACCTTGCATTCTATTCTAATATCCAGCTAATCTTAATAATGTACCTCTATTCTTTAGGAACAGGAAAATAGAATACAAAATTGCTAGATGTTTACCGAGACTCTTAGATTTTGCTAGGGATAGAAGTAGAAATAGGACCTCCTGGGGCTCAAACAAATAATTTAAATATTAGACATTTAAATACCTCTTCAAGCTCAGGAGGAAGACAGTCCTAGGAAGGAAAGGATAGTTAATGATTCTCAGATCTTGCTAAATAAAAGAAATTAAACTATGAATATTTAATTTTTAAGAGGCCTACTTAATTAACTCGAATAACATTTATTAAGGATTTTATATATTGTCAAGTATTATTCTAGGTGTTTTTACCACATGAGATAACAGAAAAGTTTCAAGTAGAGCTGAGAATCACAGTTTTCAGAAGATATGATGTCTAAACTGATTTTTTTAATAAGTGAATTAGCCAAAAGGTGTGTGTGTGTGTGTGTGTGTGTGTGTGTGTGTGTGCACATGTGTGTTAAATAAGGGAAATGATTAGGCATTCTAGGTAAGTAGGCCTTACCTTCAACTATTAAGTCAAGTAACTCCAAATTTGATTCTTCTACAATGCACATTGTGCTCCTTCCAGTGAAGTCTTGATATTCAGGGGGATTCTAAGCTAAAAAAAATCTTGGGAAATTTTCTGTGGCATTTTCATGATGTTAGATTAAATTCTATCTTGGTAAGAATATAGACACACACACACAGACATACTTGCACATATATAAACCACTTAATTCATGTTTGTTAAATGAATATATAATGAATAAATAAAATATTTGACTTAGCAAACATATACTGAAGTCTGCTAACTGAAAATCAATTTGCTTCTAATACATGATGTGGTGGAAGCAGGCACTGTCTTTACTAGTAAAGGCTTATTATCTTATCAAGGAAATTACATATTTTCAAAATAACTGAAAAATAAGATAGAATATGAGAACCTGTATAAGAGACATGCACAACATACAAATGATGTAAAAGTTAAATCTAAATAAGGGGACAGGGTAAAGTCTTCCTAGAAATATTTAATTTAAAATGGCGGGGAAGGATATTTAACCTTCTCCAATCAAATGTTGGGAAATGTACAATTCAGATAGAGAAAAATTATAAAAATGGGAAAATAAGATGGTAGTGTAGAATAATAACTAACTCCTAAAGAACTCTGAAATCAGATTATACATGTGTTAAATTTCTAGTTCCTCCATTTTCTAGAAATATGACCAGTTGATAGTTACTTAACCTCTCTACACTTTAACTTTCTTATCATTAAGGATATAAGAATAAATCAGAGTATGACTGGAAAGCACCTAACATGGTGCCCAGAACCTAGTTATTGATGCCCCCAAAAGCTAATTTATTATAAAGTATACAAAATGAAAAGTATTTTATTTTGGCCAGAAATGAGATTGAAAGGGGATGGGGTGATAAATACTATATATATTTAGTTTGATTTTTAAGTTATTTTTAGTGTGCCATCTACCCTAATAGTGATTATATTCTTAGTACACACTGAACTTGAAGGCCTGGGCTAAGAGATATCTGCTTTCCTCAGGGTAGTCCATTATGAGGTGTCAGCCAGAAGGAAATAGCTCTGAGGTCTGTCTTAAGAATTGAAGAGCAAAAATAATTGCTTACTGCTTTGAAACCAGTAAAGTAGGTTATAGATAGAAGTTTTATTTCATATTTCAGGCAGTAAGGATTATGCAATTCTTTGAACTTCAAAATATTTCAAGCAGAGACCAGGCAAAATAATGTAGATGATAGAAGCTTTGTTCATCTCCTCTTGAGACCACATCAAAGTTGTGGTGGAAACATGGAGCAAACAGCAAGCAGAGTTGCCTGGGGTCTGTATAAACTGGAGCCCTATAATTATAGAGAAATATAAGAAAGCACCCTGCAACAGTAGGAGGTAGGAGGAGGTGAAGACATGAGCTGCCTGGTCCCAAGTGGCTGAGTGGGACAGCGGCAGATGGCAGCTGCAGACGCCTCTTAAAGGGGCCATGACTACAGTCTGACTTTTACTGTGACAGACTTGCTCACTCTGAACACCAGCAATGGGTCAAATACTTGTAGGGCACTAAGGACTTACAGGGGGCAATGAGTTGCTGGAGCGAGGGTGAGAGGTGAGGCTTTCTTTAAGGCGGAAGTGCTGGCGGTATCCATGGCTCCTCTGTTGAGCCCTTCCCCATCCCAGTGTGTGGATGCAGCGCTGCCATAGCCGAGACATCATTAAATAGGATAACACAGGTTGCTCCACCCAGAAGATTACCTGAAATTCCATCTCCCCCAACTCATGTCCCTACCCAAGCCACATTCAGTTGTGTCCTCCGTGAGTTCTATGCCACTTGCTGACCAGTTCTAAGACTCACACTGGTGGCAGCTAAGCTCTATTTCTGTCTGGTATGACTTCTTGAGGCAACTGCAATCACAGCATCTGTGGATTGCTTGCTGACTCTTAACAGGTGGCCCCAAGGGGCACAGACTAGGGCTAAACTTGGCCTGCAGCTGAACCCCTCTCAGGACTGTGCTGCTGAACACCTAATACACAAAGCCACACTAATGAGACCAGGAGACTTAAGAGCTTTGATTAGTATATAAAAACAGACACAGAAAGTCAGCCAAAATGGGAAGACAAAGAAGCAAAAACTATATGAAAGAACAGACAGAGCTCCACGAAAAATGGAGTCTAGCAATCTCACAGATGCAGAGTTCAAAACACTGATTATAAAGATGGTCAATGACATTAAGGGAAGTGCAAATGAACTCAGTGAGATATTTAACAAAGAGATAAAAAACACAAAAACAGAAATGGAAATTATAAAAAGAAAACCAGTCAGAAATGAAAAACATATTATCTGAGATGAAGAGTATATTAGAAAGAATCAATAGAATGGAGGAGGAAGAGGATCGAACTACCAATATAGAGGATGGGGAAGCCAAAGATATCTAACCAGAATGGCAAGAAAAAAGTAACCAAGAATATAATAATAATTTAAGAAGCCTACGGAACAAAATTAAAGGTAACAATATCCATGTCATAGAGATACCTGAAGAGGGAGAACAAGAAATTGAATACATATTTGAAGAAATAATGATGGAAAATTTCCCTAACCTGATGAAGGAAATAGATATACAACTGCAGGAAGCTCAGAGAGTCTCCCCCAAAAAGTGAACCCAAAGAGGCTCAAACCAAGACACATCATAATTAAAATGCCAAAAGTTACATACGAAGAGAGAATCTTAAAAACAGCAAGAGAAAATCAATTAGTTACCTACAAGGGAGCACCCATAAGACTGGCAACTGATTTTTCAAAAGAAACTTTGCAGGACAGAAGGCTTGGCACAAAATATTCAAAGTAATGAAAACCCAGGATCTACAATCAAGAACAAGAATACTCTATCCAGCAAAGCTATCATTTAGATTGAAGGGCAGATAAAGAGCTTCCCAGACAAAAATAAATTAAAAGAATTCATCAACACCAAGCCAGTATGACAGAAATTGTTGCAGGGATTTCTTTAAGAAGAAAAAAACATGTATCAAAAACAGGAATAAAGAATATTAATGACTACATCCCTATCAACAAGTACCTCAAATGGAAAAGAATTAAGTACTCCAACCAAAAGGTGGGGTGGTGAATGGATAAGAAAACAAGACTCCTGCATATGCGGTCTCCAAGAGACTCACTTCTGATTAAAAGACACACACAGACTAAAAGGAAGGGTATAGAAATAGATATTGCCTTGATGGACCTAAAGGGTATTGCACTGAATGAAATAAGTCAGATAAAGACAAGTATCACATGATTTCATGCACATGTGGAATCTAAAGAACAAAATAAACAACAGCAAAAACAAAAACAAACAAACTTAAAAATATGTAGAATATTAGAGGGCTATTAGATGGGAGAGGTTTTGGAGAGATGATGAAAAAGGGCTAAGCGATTAAGAAGTATCAATGGACAGATACAAAATAATCATGGAAATATAAAGTGTAGCATAAGGTAAATAGTCAACAATGTTGTAAAAATTTTGTAAGAGGGAAGAGGGGCACCAGTTTTATTGGGTTGACCTCTTCACGAATTATGTAGATCTCTAATCACTATGCTGTACAACTGAAACTAATATATGCTAACTATAATTGGAAAAAAAACTCATTGAACTGTACAATGTAAATAGGAGCAAATAATTGTCTATTATATTTCAATGAAGTTGGGGGAAAAGTGAAAAAAAAAAAACATTTGCAGTATGCAAAAGTTTCACCAGTTCTTCCAAAATGTCAGAAAAAGGTATGTCATAAATAGCGTTTTGCATTTTTATCAGACTTACCAGGATTTAACCAGGCTACTATTCTGGACACAGGCCATCATTAATTGACAACTAGCTCTAGCCCTTGGCAGCAGTAAGTTATTCATTTCTATAATTCTCTTACTTCTTGTTTTGAGACATCCCTCCCTTTCCTGGATGGCATCAGCACCACCCTTCCTAGACTTGGCAGACAGTACTCTAATTTCCCTACTTAAAGCCATAGTATGTTGTGGTATTACCACGTCTAGAGCCATATGCATTTTTCAAAAGAAGAAAAAGTAAAAAAGATTCTCGTAGATGAAGAAACTCTTTAAAATTCAAAGTAATACTCTTATATAGTAGTATTTCAGGGGCCTTCCTGGTGTCTTTTCTGTTACAACTTAGGTGTATTTCTCTACAACTTGTTGGGCTATTTCAAGTAATAACATTGTTTATATGGGTAAACTCCTTCATAAAATGGTGGGTGTATTATATAGTTTCTACTTGCTTCCTACTTCCCAAATATCTATTCTCCATCCTCTACACTGGTTTGTTCCATAAGTGACCTTTATAGACTTTATAACCAAGCATGCCTTGCCTTCAGAGTCAAATTCACAAAAGTACCACTGAGACCAATGTACATAAGATTAGTGCCTTATGTCTTCTTCTATGTATTTTATTGTTTCAGGTCTTACATTTAAGTCTTTAATACATTTTGAGTTAATTTTTGTATATAGTATAAGATAGTAGTTTAGTTTCATTCTTTTGCATGTGGCTGTCCAGTTTTCCCAATACTATTTATTGAACAGGGTTTACTTTTTCCATGGTATGTTCCTGGATCCTTTGAGAAAAATTTGTTGTTCGTATATGTGTTCATTGATTTCTGGGCTCTCAGTTCTATTCCATTTGTGTGTGTGTGTGTGTGTGTGTGTGTGTGTGTGTGTGTGTGTGTGTGTGTGTGTGTGTGTTGCCAATACAATACTGTTTTGATTACTACAGCTTGCTTTTATTTTCTTTATTATACTGACTTTGAGCTTCATTTGTTCTTCTTTTCTAGTTCTTAAGGTATAATGTTGGATTGTTTATTTGAGACTTTTTGTTTTCTGAAGTAGGTTTATATTGCTATAAACTTTCCTCTTAGTACTGCTTTTACTGCATCACAAAAATTTTGCATGTGGTACATTCATTTTCGTTTATCTATATGTATCTTTTGATTTTTATTTTATATCTGTTTTAACCAAGTTCTCTTTCAGTAATTTGTTTAATCATTACATATTTGTGATTTTGTCCAGCTTTTCTCTAGTTGATCTCATACTTTTATGATCAGAAAAGATACTTATATAATTTCAATCTTCTTATGTTTATTGAGACTTATTTTGTGTCCCAACATGTGATCCTTGAGAAGTTCAATGTGCACTTCTATTTATTCAAAAAAAATGATGAGGATTGCATTAAATCTGTATAATGTTTTAGCTAATAAGGTCGTTTTAACTATGTTGATTCTTCCAACCCATGAATACAAAATACCTTTCCATTTCTTTGTGTCTTCTTCAAATTATTTTAATGATGTCTTATAGTTTTTAGTGTACATGTCCTCCATATGTTTTTTAGATTTATTCCTATGTATTTTATTCTTTTTGTTGCAATTGCAAAAGTAATTGTGTTTTTTTTTTAATTTCTTTTTCTAAAATTTCATTGTTAGTTTATAGGAACACTATGGATTTTTGTACATTGATATTGTATATTGTAAATTTACTGTATTTGTATATAGTTTACAATAGTTTTCTAGTAGTCTTTAGGGTTTTCTAAATAGAAAATTATGTCATCAGCAAAAAGTGACAATTTGACATCTTTATTCCCTATTTGGATGCCGTTTATGTTTTTCTCTTGCCTTACTGCTTAGCTAGGACTCCCAATACTACACTGAATGATAGTGGTGATAGCAGACAGCCTTGTCTTGTTCGTGATCTTAGAAGGGAGGTTTTTAATTTTTCACCATTATGTATGATATTAGGTGAGGGCTTGTTATATATAGCCTTTAATATGTTGAGGTACTTTTCTTCTGTACCTATTTTATTGTTTTAATCATAAACAGATGCAGTGTCTTGTCAAACACTTTTTCTGAACCTCTTGATATGATCATATGATTTTTATCCTTTATTTTCTTTACTGGTGTATCACAGTGATCTATGTGTGAATGTTAAACCATTCTTCAGCCCCTGGAATAAAACCCACTTAATTGCGATGTATAATTTTTTAAATGTATTATTGTATTTGATATGTTAGTATTTTGTTTAGGATTTTTGCATCTGTATTCATCAGATATATTAGTCTCTAGTTCTCTTTTATGTGTTATTCTTGCAAGGTTTTGGTAATGTTGGCCTCATAAAATGAGTTAGGAAGTTTTGCCTCTTCTTCAATTTTTGAAATAGTTTGAGAAGAACAGGTATTAAATCACCTTTAAATGTTTTTTAGAATTCACTAGTGAATAGTCCTGGATTTACTTTTTGGGAAGTTTGTGATGACTTTTTAAATTTCCTTGCTGTTAATCAGTCTATTTAGAGTTTTCAGTTTTTGGTGATTCAGTCTAAGAGGGTTATCTATTGGTAAGACTTGTCTGTTTTTTTCTAGATTGTAGAATTTGGTGGCATATAAACTTTTGTAGTATTCTTGTATTATGTTTTATATTTCTATGGTATCTGTCATAACTTCCTTCATTTCTGATTTTGTTTATTTGTGTCTTTTCTCTTTTTTTTTTTCTTAGTGACTCTACCCAGGGGTTTCTCAACTATATTAATCTTCTTAAAGAACCAGTTATTCGTTGCATTTATTTTTTCTATTGTCTTTTTGATTCTCAGTTTCATTTAATTCTGCTCTAACTTTAATTATTTCCTTCATTCTGCTGACTTAGGGCTTTATTTGTTCTTTTTTCTTTCTAGTTCTTTAAGTTATAATGTTAGATTTTTATTTTGGATTTTTTTTTATTTCTTGAGATAGGCCTGTAATGATATAAACTTTCCTCTTATTACTGCTTTTGCTGTTTCCCAAAAGTTTTGATATGTCGTATTTTCATTTTCATTTGTTTCTATGTATCTTTTGATCTCTTATTTCTTCCTTGACCCAGTCATTTTTTGCTAATGTGTTGTTTAATTTTCATGTATTTGTGTTTTTTTTCCACTTTCTTTTTGCTGTTGATCTCCAGTTTCAAAGCACTGTGCTTAGAGACTATGCTTGATAAGATTTCAGTCTATTTGAATTTTTTGAGGCAGTTTTGTGTCCCAACATAATGCCTATCCTTGATAGTGTTCCATATGCACTAGAAGGGAATGTATAATCTGATGTTTTGGGATAAAAGTTTCTGTAAATGTCTATTATGTCCAATTGGTCTAATGTGTCATTTAAGCTTTTATTTTCTTATTGTTTTTTTCTGTTTGAATGATCTAGCCATAGCTGAGTGTGGTATTTAGGTCTTTCACTCTATTTGTGTTATTTTCAGTTTCTCTCTTGAATTATGTTAGGATTTGCTTTATATATTTTCATGTTCTCTGATTTGTAGCATATATATTTTAAGTGTTATGTCTTCTTGATGTATTGTGGCTGTTATTATTATAAAATTTTCATCTTTCTCATTACTTTTTTATTTTGAAGTCTATTTTGTCAGATATAAGTACAGCTACTCCCAATTTTCTTTGGATGCCATTTGCTTGGAGTATTGTTTTCCCCCTTCCCACTTTGAGTTTATATTTGTTTTTGTAGCTAAGATATGTGTTTTGGAGTCAGTATATTGTTGGGTTCTGTTTTTTTTTTTTTCAGTTTGCCACTGTATACCTTTTTATTAGTGAGTTTAGTTCATTTACATTTAGGATGATTATTGATATATGAGGTTTTTGTATGGTCATTTTGTCTTTTGTTTTTTGGTAGCTTGGTGTCTCCATTGTTTTTTCCCCTTTGTGTTTCTGTCTGTTATTTTAGTTTAGTGGTATTATATGATTTTTCTTCTGTTTCCTTTTTTTATATTATATATCTCAGTTCTGGCCGTTTTGTTAGGTTACCATTGTACATAAACACAATAAATTTTAATAGTTGAAATTATTCAAAGTATATTTTGACCACAATATATTTTAGTCAGAAATTAATAAGAAAAGAAAAACTGGAAAGTTCAAGATTATGTAGATATTAACACTCCTAAAAAACAAATGTTTCAAAAATAAGTCAGTAGGAAAATTAAAAAACATTCTGAGGCAAATGAAAATAAAAGAACAACATATTGAATATAAGCACAACATACTGAACTTATATGATAGAAAGAAATTATTGTTCAGATTGAAAATTATAGCAGTAAATCACTAAATAAAAATAATAATGATACAAAACCAACAAACTAACTTTACAACATGAAGAAGTAGAGAAATAAGTTCAAACTAAACCCAAAGGCTATAGAAGTAAATAAATGGAACAAAAATTAGAGCAAAAGATTTAAAAGGAAAAAGAATTTTTAAAAAATAAAGAAAATTAACAAAATGAGAACTTTGTCCTCTAAAAAGATAAGAAAAATTGACAAAATTTTAGACTAACTAACCAAAATAGAGAAGACACAAACAGCTAAAATCAGAAATCAAAGTGGGAACATTACTACTGACTTTAAAGGACATATGTGTAGTATAAGAGAATATTAGGAACAATTGTACACCAAAAAATTTTATATATGTGTGTATGTATATATATATATATATATATATATATATATATATATATATATATATACATATATAATGGGAGAATTTCTTGAATCACATAAATTACGCAAACTAATGCAAGAATAAATAGAAAATATAAACAGATCATGAGAAATGATATTTCTCCAGGATAGAAGGCTATTTCAACATTAGAAACAGAAGAAAATCAATCTACTTAATACTATATTAATGGAAGAAAGAAAAACAGCACTAATTCCTGAATAGATGCAGAAAACATTTGAAAAAAATTCAAATTTAATTATTTTAGTTATAAAAACAAACAATCAAATACTTAAAATGTTAGTAATAGATACCAACTTTCTTAGCATGATGAATGGCATTTATGAAAACATAGAGCCAATATCACACTTAATGGTGAAAGAGTGAAAGCTTTTTCCCTAAGATGAAGACCAAGGTAAGGATGTTCACTTTTACTACTGCTGTTTGACATTGTACTGAAAGAAGAAAAAAACAACAATAAGAAATTAACAGGCATCTAGATTGGGAAAGAGTAAATTATCTGTATTTTCAGATGACACGATTCTATACATGGAAAACCCCCAATATTCACAAGAAAAGTAAAAGAGAGAATAAATTCAAGAAAGTTTCAGGGTACAATATAAACATACAGAAATCAGTTATGTTTTTATACACCAGTAATGAACAATCCAAAAATGTAAATTAAGAAAATGATTACATTTACAATACAATCCAAAATAATAAAATACCTAAGAATAAATTTAACTAAGGTAGTAAAAACTTTGTTCTCCAAAAACTACAAAACAATACTGAAAGAACTTAAAGAAGACCTAATTAAATGTAAACCCATCTATGTTCATGGATTGAAAGTATTAATGTTGTCAAAATGACAATACTTTGAAAGGGTTCTACACATTCAGTGAAATTCTTATCAAGCTTTAAATATTTTTTATCAGAAATACAAAGCTAATTTTCAAATTTATATGAAACTGCAAAGGACCTTGATTAGCTACAACAATATTGGAAAAAAATACAAGGTTGAAGAACTCACATTTCTAACTCAAACCTTACTCAAAGTTATAGGAACCAAAAGAGTATATGCTTATATAAAAATAGGTATATAGACAAATGAAATAGAATTGAAAGTCCAGAAATCATTTCAAACATCTATGGGCAATTGATTTTTTTTGTCTTTATTGAAATATAATAGACAATTAGTTGCTTGTATTTACACTGTAAAATTCAGTGAAGATTTTTTTTCCACCCAGAGTTGGCATACAATAATTTACCAGTTTCAGTTATATAGCATAGTGATCAGATTCACATAACTTGCAAAGTGATCTTCCCACTAAATCTAATACTTTTCTTCCCCCTTATATATTTATTACATTATTAACCTTCTTCCCCATGCTACACTCTATATCTGCCTGTCCATTCTGCAACTATACATTTGTACTTTTTAAATCTCTTTGCTTTTTTTTTTTTTTTGCCATCCCCCAAATCCTCTCACATCTAGGAGCCCTCTAAATATTTTCTGTATTTATGAGTTTATTTCCACTTTTGTGGTTGTTGTTGTTTTGTTCTTTGGATTCCACATGTATACGAAATCATGTGATATTTGTCTTTCTCTATCCATCCCATTTCATTCAGTGCAATACCTTCTAGGTCCATCAAGGCAATATCTTTTTGCATCCCCTTCCTTTTAGTCTGTGTGTGTCTTTTAATTGGAAGTGAGTCTCTTATAAGAAGTATATGTAGGGATCTTGTTTTCTTATCCATTCAGCTACTCTATCTTTCGGTTGGAGTACTTAATTCTTTTCCATTTGAGGTATTTGTTGATAGGAATGTAGTTATTACCATTTTTTATTCCTGTTTTTGATACACATATTTTCTTCTTAAAGAAGTCCCTCCAATATTTCCTATAAAGCTGGCTTGTTGGTGATAAATTCCATTAGCTTATTTTTTGTTTGGGAAGTTTGTTATCTGTCCTTTGACTCTAAATGATAGCTTTGCTAGATAAAATATTCTTGTTTGTAGATCCTGGATTTTCATCACGTTGACTATTTTGTGCCAAGCACTTCAGTCCTGCATAATTTCTTTTGAGAAATCAGTTGTCAGTCTTATGGGTGTTCCCCTGTAGGGAACTATTTGCTTTTATCATGCTTCTTTTAAGTTTTTCTTTGTATTTAACCTTTGACATTTTAATATGGTGTGTCTTGTTGTGGGGCTCTTTGGGTTCCAGGTTTTAGGGACTCTCTGCGCTTCCTGGGGTTGTATGTTTATTTCCTTCTCCAGGTGAGAGAAGTTTTCCATCATTATTTCTTTAAATATATATTCAACTTCTTGTTATCCCCCTTTAGGTACTCCTATGACACAAATATTTTTATCTTTAATAGTGTTCCATAGGCTACTTAAATTATTATTGTCTTGACTTCTTTTTTCTTGCCATTCTGATTGAGTGTCTTGGCTTTTCCATCCCCTGTATAGGTCATTTGATCCTCTTCTTTATTCACTTTATTTATTCCACTTAATATACTTCTCATCTCAGATTTATTCTTTATTTCAGACTGGTCTCTTTTAAAAATTTTCATTTCTATTTTTATGTTTTTTGCCTCTTTGTTGAAGTTCTCACTGAATTCATATACACTTCCCATAAGTTCATTGAGTATCTTTATAACCAGTGTTTTGAACTCTGCATCTGTGAGATTGCTTGACTCCATTTTTCTTTGATCTATGTTCTGTTCTTTCATATAGTATCTGCTTCTTTGCCTTCCCATTTTGGCTGCCTTTTGTGTCTGTTTCTATATACTAAATAAAGCTCCTAAGTCTTCCGGACTTATTAGTGTGGATTTGTGTAGTAGTTGTCCTGTGGCATATTCCTGAGAGGGCTTCAGTTGCGAGCCAAATTTAGTCCAAGTCTCTGTCACTCCAGTGCCACCTGTTAAGATTAAGCAAGTAATTCACAGATGCTGTGCTTGTAGTTGCCTCAAAAGGTCACACCAGAAGGCCAGTTGCCTCCAATGTGGGTTTGGGCTCTGTTCAGCAAGGAGTACCTGACTCGCTGAGGATACACTTGGATGTGGCTTGGTTGGGGCTGTGAGTTAGGGGACGTGGAGTTTCAGGGAATATTTTTGGCAGAGCAACCTCTGTTATCCATTTTATGAGGTCTCCACTATGGCAGCACTGCATCTGCACACTGGGGGTGGGGTGGTGCTCAACAGAGAAAGAGTGAATACCTCTGGCTCTTCTGTACAGAGCGAGTCTCACTTAGGTCCTCACTCTGACAACTCAGTGTCTCCCTGTAAGTCCTTGGTGCCTCTTGTGCACAGTCTAAGTGGCACTGGTGCTCAAAGTGAGCAGGTCCTTCACCGCAAATGTCTACTTGGGGACATGACTCCTTTAAGAAGCAACTACAGCTGCCAGCTGCTGGCTGGCACAGCCTCCATCCCACTAAGCATCTCAGGACTGGGCAGCCTTGTCTCCTCGCCCTGTCCTACCTTCTGCTGTTGCAAGGTGATTTCTTAGATTTCTTCCTATTATATGGCTTGTTCATTTAGATTCTAGGTGATTTTTCCTTGCTGTTTGCTTCTTATTTCCATCACAACTTTGATTTGGTCACCAGAGGGATGAACAGAGCCTCTATCATCTATGACATTTTTCCCCTGTTGGGGCAATTGATTTTTGACAAGAGTTTCAAGACCATTCGATGGGGAAAAATAGTCTCTTTAACAAATTTTATTAGACCACTGGATAACTATATGTTTAAAAAAAAATGAAGTAGGACCCCTACCCAACTCCATCCAAAGTCCAACTCAAAATGGAGCAACAGATGACATGAAAAGCATGTCCAAATGAGGGATGTCCCTGGATCTCTCCCCTAGAAATAACAATATGCTTAAAATCTAAAACCTGCATACAAGCACGTCTAAATGAGTGATCCTCACATAAGAACTTCCAGAAGTCAGAACCTCGGGATTCTGAGGAGTTAAGGGGTAGATTGGGAGGAACAAAGAAGCTGCCTCTCGCCAATGGAGCTCCTTGCAGAAGGAGGGGGAGGGAATAAATTCCAGTCAGTTCCCTCAAAAACCATATCTGAGCGACCTGTGAGCTCCATGAAGCAGAGCCCAAAGATAAGGGCAGAAAACAGAGTAGAAACTAAGTGAGGAGACACAACAGCTGTGTCTTAGCAGCTATGGTTGTGAATCAGGAAGCTGAGACACAGACAAGCAGCAATCCCCATCCACCAACACAGAGTGCTCCCTCCCTCCACCTCGTGTCTTCCAGACCTAGTACCTCAGAGCCCAAGGGGAGTTTGAGCAAATGCTACCAAAACAAAAATCCAATATGACTACTTCTGAAAGGCTGAGACCCAAGGTAGTGATCGTGACCTGAATATTTATCAGAAAAAAAGCTATTATTAATCTCAAAGCATAGATCCAAGATGCATGGATGCTACCTACTAGAAGTCAACAGAAAACAATTTCTTATCAACAGGCTAAAGAGAGACTTCTATATAATAAACTTTCTTTATGAAAAGAAAAACAGAATATATTATTAATGCTCAAGCAAAGGAATAGTCCATCAAATACCATGAACAACAAGGGTGACAAGGCAACCCAGAAAGAAAGAGAAAAATCTCCAGAAAATAAGCTTAAAAACATAGAAATGTGAGATTTAAATGATAGATTTAAGGATGGCACTTCTGGAAAAACTAAGTGAGATGAAAAACAATTCTGACCAACAATTCCAATAAATTTAAAAAAGTTTGAAGAACAAAATGAATACTTCACAAAGGAGATTGAAACCAAAGAGAAAAACAAAGTAGAACTTCTAGAGATGAAGAAAAGAATAAAAGAAACAAAGAGTGAAATAGGAAGCTTAGGAAACAGAGTTGACCAAACAGAGGAAAGAATCAGGGATATTGAAGATAGAAGCATAGAAATAATTTAGAATGAAGAAGAGAGAGACCAAAGGATGAAAATTAATGGAAGAGAAATACAAAAACTAACTGATAACATCAGGAAAGGCAATATAAGAATAATGGGTATTCCAGAAGGAGAAGAAAAGAAGAAGGTATCAGAGAGCATATTCTGACAAATAGTTGATGAGAATTTCCCAAATATACAGAATGAGCTTGAGCTTAAAATCCAAGAAGCTAACAGAACAACCAATTATCTCAACCCAAAAAGTCCTCCAAGACACACTATGTTAAAATTATCAAAAATTAACGACAAAGAAAGAATTATTGGGGCAGCCAAGGAAAAGAAGATGGTAAGTTATAAAGGAAAACCCATTATACTAACTTCAGACTTCTCAGCACAAACTTTACAAGCAAGAAAGGAGTGGAAACAAATATTCGAACTATTAAATGAAAGAATTTTCTAGCCAAAAATAATATATCCAGCAAAGTTCTCCTTTAGATATGAAGGAGAAATAAAGACCTTTCCAGACATACAAAAGTTGAGGGAATTCTCCAATATGAGACCTATATTACAGGAAATAATAAAAGGGGTCAGTCCATTCTAAACAAAATGACAAATATATATATATATATATATATATATATATATATACACACACACACACACACACACACACACACATAAAACACACATAACCATAAGATATACACACACACACACACACACACACACACACACACACACACACACACATAACCATAAGTAAGATGACTAGTAGGCAGAGAGAAGCAGAGTTGTGCAACTCTTCTCAAGAACAGGGCTTTATAAGCTTAAATATTAAAAAGAGAATTGCAAGATAGAAATGAACATTCATCATATATAGGGACAATTTGAGATAATAATAACCAAAAAGGGGAAGAATAGAAGATCCAGATTCATAAAGGAGAATGGAAATATAGCACATGCAGAAGAAAATGTCAAATATATATATGTCATATATGTCATATATGTCATATCTAACAGATATAATATGGCTATATACAAAACTATTCTTTACATATTCTTAATGGTAGATGCCAAAGATCCAGAACATCAAAAGCAGCAACTTCAATAAGTGCCTAATATTCAAAATATACAAAGAACTCATACAACTCAGTAACAATAAAAGAACAAGCAGTCCAATTAAAAAATGAGCTGTAGACCTGAACAGACGCTTTTCCCAAGAAGACATTCCAATGGCCGAGAAACATATAAAAGGATGCTCAATATAACTAGATATTAGGGAAATGCAAATCAAAACCACAATGAGATGCCATCTCATACCTGTTAGAATGGCTATCATCAACAGGACAAATAACAAGTGTTGGAAAGGATGTGGAGAACAAGGAACACTCATACACTGCTGGTGGTAATGTAAATTGGTACAGCCACTATAGAAAACAGTATAAAGTTTCCTCGAAAAACTAAGAATTGATCTACTATATGATCCAGCAGTCCCTCAACTTGGAAATATTTATCCAAAGATAAATGCACAACAATGTTCATAGCAGTATTATTTACAGTGGCTAGAACATGGAAGCAATTGAAGTATCCTATAGTAGATAATTGGATAAAGAAGAAGTGGTGCATATATACAATGGAATACTAATCAGCTATAAGAAGGGATGAAATACTGACATTTATGACAACATGAATGGATCTTGAGATAATCATGCTAAGCGAAGTAGGCCAGACAGAAAAAGTTGAAAACCACATATCACTTATGTGTGGGATATAAATCTAAAAGTGACAAATATGACAAGCAATCAGAGACTTGGACATGGACAGTGGACTAGTGGTTACCAGAGGGAAGGGGGGAAGAGGAAGTAGATGAGGTAAAAGGGGTCAAATATGTGGTGACAAAAAGAAATCTAACTATGTAAGGTGAACGAACACAGTTCGAAACTTATTGAATTTTATTAATCAATGTTACAATAATAATAATAATAATAATAAACATTTACTTTATTAGGAAAATGGAACAAAAGTCTATATATAAGACTTAAAGTATAAAACTATTAGAAAAAATGAGGATAAATCATAATGACTTTGGATTTAGGTATGGATTTTTAGATCTGACATCAAAAGCACAAGCAACAAAAAAAATTAGGTGATTTGGACTTCATAAAATTTAAAATTTTGTGCATCAGAGTACATCATTAAAATATAAAAAGGTAACCTATAAAATAAGAGAAAATATTTGCAAATCATGTATCTGATAAGTTTTATTATCTGGTTAAAGACCTGTTACAGCTAAACATAGAGAAGACAAACAACCCAATTATAAATGGGTAAGGGACTTAAAAACACATTTCTACAAACAAAATATTTGTACACTGTATGATGTAATTCTTTCTGAAGTTTCAAAGTCTGGAATGTCAGCATATTTTACAATTTAATTGATATATAATTTATTGAAGTAAATATTTTAAATGCATATTAATGATATTGTTAAACATATTTAAATTTATATTTCATCAAGTATATAAGCAAATAATTTTTTATTTGAGAATTAAAAAAATAAATGTTCAACAAGCACACAGAAAGGTAACGATGCTCAACATCATTAGTCATTAAAGAAATGCAAATCAATATTTTATACATACTAGAATGGCTGTAATGGTTTGAACAGAAATTAACAAGCAAAGATTTGGAGAAATAGGAACTCATACATACATTGATGGTGGCAATGTAAAATGATACAGGTGCTGTGAGAAAAAATTTAATTGTTTCTTAAAATGTTAAATGAAATTGCCATATGTCCCAGAAATTTCACTTCAAGATATATATACGAGAGAAATGAAAACATATATTCACTCAGAAATGTGTATATGGATATTTATAGCAATGTTATCCATTATAGCCCAAAGCGAAAACAACTGAAGTCTCCGTCAATGAATGAATGGTTATACAAATATTGGTATATACACACGATGAAATATTATTCAACCATAAGGAAAAATAAAATACTGATACATGTTAAAACTTAGATAAAACTCATTAACTTTATTCTAACTGAAAGGAGCCAGACACAAAATGTTGCATATTGTATGTTTTTTTAAATGTGAGTAATCACTCTATTGTCCCATTTATTTATTTATTTGTTTGTTTATATTATGGTGACATTGGTTAATGAAATCCAGCAAGTTTCAACTGCACAATTCAATAGTAAGTCATGTATATTTTTGCATTGTATGTTCACTGTCCGTAGTTATGTTACTTTCTGTCACCATATATTCGACCCCTTTTACCCCATCGAGCCCTCCACTTCCCTCTACTCTCTTGTAACCACTAGTATATTGTCCATATCTATGAGTCTCTGTCATGTTTGTTTGTTGTTTTTAGGTTTATATCCCAAATATACAGAATAGCAAAATCCATACAGACAGAAAACAACTTAGTAGTTGCCAGGGATGGGAAAAGAAAAGTTGTAGAGTGATAACTTAATGGGCACTGGGTTATCTTCTAGAATAATGCAAAGGTTTAATGCTAGAGAGAGATATCAATTGCACAACATTGTGACTATCACTGAATAGTTCACTTTAAAATAGTTAATTGTATGGATGTTATGTGAATTTCTCCTTGATTATTTTTTTAAGATGGAGCCACTTGGATGAGACAGGACACAGTTTCTATACACTGTCACTATTTTCCAAATTTATAGCAGAAAGATATAAAAAAATAAAACTATAAATATTAATTATTTACTTTTCTTTCCTTGTTTTTTCTATTTTTATTAGTTTTATTAGATATTTGAAAGGAGATTTTGTTGTCTACTTTTGTTCTTCCACCTTGGTATGGAAATCCTTAAAAATAATTTTGAAGAACAATTTGGTAATATGCAGCAAGAGCATAGTCTTTGAGCAATAATTTCACATCTTAAAATATATCCTAAGCACATGCTATGTAATGAGAGTATAGATAGTCTTTATTGTATTATTTAAAATAGAAACATATTAAAAATAATCCAAATACCAAATGAGAGGAAAAATAGTTATCTATATATGTGGATGGATATGTATATATGCATATGTATCCTATTAAAATGACACTTTTAAATAGGCTTTAATGAAATAAATATACATATAAGATGAAAATCAAGTTATAAAGTTAATATACACAATGATTTTAACTATAGAACATATTAAGAGCAAAAAGAAAATATACAAAATTGTTAACTCTGAAGTAGTATTATGGTAAATTTTAAATTATGTATACACTTTGTTGTATTTCGTAACTATTCTGCTATAAGTGTATTTGCTTATGTTGCTTTTCAGATTTAAATTTCAAGCCAATAGTTGAAAGAAAATACAACTGAACTTGATTTTGAGGTTGGAAAAGAGTAAATTTTTCCAGATTAAGTATCAAAGAAATAGATTTTATTTTAGTTCTTAAGTCACATTTTTTATACTTTTCAAGGCATTATAAGCTGTGGTTATCAATTCCAGGGACAATTGCTGTGAGGAACATCATTCTTTGGGGGGCAATTGAAATCCAACTTTCATATGTAATTCTTAAGACATAATTCATACACAGACACCATCTTGCCTAGAAATAGATATAAAAAAATCTGTATTCCTACTGTTTGATATTTTGACTCACTGACACATTTTAATTGCTCATAAATTTTCTTTGCATTGTATTTTACTAAAGATTCAAACTTTAAAAATCATTGGTATTTTGAAAATTTAAAGCTGAGATGATCTGTGTTCAGGTGCTAATTTATTTACATCAATTAATTTCAGGCCTCTGATGTAAACCAATTAGTATTCAACACTTAATGGATCATTATCTGTCCAATTAGCTTCTATAAATGCTTGTCACTACTATAGGATTAAACACTAAAACTTTGCTAATAAAAGTACCAGATTTGATGGGATGAACTGCATAAATAATGACTTAATGTGGATCATACAGTACAGAAAGTCTGATCAGCTATCTCCCATAACAAAGATATCAGAGAGACAACTACCTTACTCCCCCCAAATGAGTTTAGACAGTGGTATTCAAAATGTCAGTGTTTGTAGTCATCGCAAAATCGTGTCATAACAACTCATGTCCAACTGCCTTGTCTGGTGCTTAAATGACAATATGAAATTAGCAATGAATTATATACTATTAGAACTTCAAGTGGCCATTTCTAGTGGCATGAAAATCCTAGAAAAGGAGAGGTAAGGAGTTGATAACCATGTATCAATCAGAGTAAAGAGCAAGTGGTTCTCATAATAGAAAAACAATGCTGCCAACTTCCAGATCTCTCACGAGTGGTGAGAGACAATCTCAGAGGTAGACTAGTGGTAAAAAAAAAATGTACTATGGTTTAAAGAAAATATACCAAAGGTTAAATATTCATCAGCAGGATCCTTTTAGAAATGCACAACAAAACACCATAGAAAGTTGCCAATGATCAGTAAAAGCTAGAAAGGTTTGCTCAGGGTGCTAGGACAATTGAAGTAACATGTAAAATTTGGTTTCATAAGAAATTTATATATTTGTTGAAATGCCCTGGAAATTTTTCTTTCAAATTTGAGCTATTTTCTTTTGATATTGTTATATTTCTCTCTTTACGTTATCAGTATCGGACAGAACAAGAAGTCTGTTATGAGCTTGATCTCAAAGTCTAGAAATAAGTTATAAGGACAATCATGGAGACATGTGATTTAGTGGTTTAGAAGTCATATAATCAAATTGTGAACATTTTAGAGGCAAGAGTGAGCATACTAGGACTATTTATTTTATTTATTTTATTTATTTATTTTTTTCTCTTTCAATTATCCTAGTATGGGCCATGCAAAAGTTTACCTTTAAGATATTTTGTTAGTTGGTTATCATTGACTGACTGGCTTTGACCAGAAAAACACTTAAAAAATTAGCAGCTACTGTCAGTGTTGAACTTAGATTCTCTTAAATAATTCAATCAAGAGCATAAACTATAATTTTAGAATACATCTGTAGAGTTTTTTAAATTAAATTTATTGAGGTGATATTGGTTAATAAAATTATATCTATTTTTAAAGTTCAGAATTACCAAGTATGCTTGTTTACAATGCAGCATCCAGGCCCAAATTCACCCTTAAGAAATCAGGATATTTGGGGTTGGGCCCATAAATCTTCAAATTAAATAGGTATAGAAGATAATTTTGACATAACTTTAATTTGAAAGTTAGTATATGTTGATGGATTCCAAATTCACATTGGTAGGACATCTATCTATCAAGGGTAACAAATTTCCACCCTCAAGACAAATAGCACTTGAGGAAAAGAGATGATTCTTACTTTTATAATATTAGACCAATTATTTTATTTTTTAAACCAAGAATTAAGATTCAATTTGGTTGATTACTTGCTAGAATTTCAATGTTCTTTCCATCACAGTGATGGAAAGTGAATGAGAATGAATTATGAAAATATTAAGTGTTTAAGTAAGACAAAATAGTTTCAGAAGGACAGAATGATGTTTATCAGCTTTATGAATTTTATTCAAAAGCTTTTCTTTTTTGAAAACATGCATTGTAAATAAAGGATTCATACCCTCTGAGATTTCCAGATGTACCTTATCATAACTTAGGGACTATACTGTAAATCAAAATAATGTCGAAGTTTAAAGTTTAAAAAAAATGATAGAAACCCACAGCTACAAATGTTTTAAGTGATGAATTTTTAAGCATATTTTGCTATTTTTGTGCTGTGGCAGTGTATGTATAGCAGGCTCATTAAGGAATTTGTAAGAAAATGACAATTAGTCATATAGACATTTTAATATTAACCACTGTTAAGCATTCTTTTTATAATTATGTGTTGCAAAGATGATGATTTATTAGTAAAGTTTGTTCATCTGGTTGTCAGTTTTAACCTCTACATCCTTGAAAATACCACATTGCATAGTCTAGTTAGCATTGAAACTAGGAAAGATCAAACAAATGAGGCACCAAGTTTGGCTTCTTGTTCAAAGGTGGTTAAAATTGGATGTTTCACTGGAAATCATACCTTACCACACCCTCAATGAACCTAACTGTGAAATACTGTATCAAGGAGAAAAATGTGTTTCTGATCTCTGCTAGTCTAAAGTATAAGGATGAATAGTCTTTGTATTTTTATCATAGGTAGTGTGCTTGCAAAACTTATTCTAATTCATATATATCTAACCTCTTTTTAAAAGTCTTGATAACAATAATATCCTGTAGTGATACTTTCCACAGGTCATAGAGAAATTTCCCAGCACTACTGATGATAGAACACCTGTGTTCTATTTGGGGAAATAAACAAAAGTAATTAAATAGCTTTTAAGTATTTAAAATGGAACAGAAACAATTAACAAGAAAAACATGAGCTATATCCTTGGCCACTTAGAAAAGAATGTGATTTTGTTTCGTATTCAGAAAATATTAGGTTATAGAATTTTTTAATGTAAAGGTTATTACTTAAAGAAAGACTTTTTTTAAAATAATAGTCAATGCAGTGTTCAATGACTTTTTCCCAAGTATGCAATGTTTTAATATACAATGCAGGATGTTGCCTAAATGTTTAGAAAATCTCTGATTTTGATATTTTTTTCTACATCATTTGTTTTCCTCACATGGAGATATTCTATGGCTATTTCCCTTTTATTTCAAATTCTGGACATTATTCATGGACAGGGAACTATATGCCAATGGATCTTATTTCTAATTATCTCATTGAAACTTAAATTTAATAAATATAATTATGATTCTTAGTATAGTAATTTTGCTCCTGTCCCCTCATAAACTGTCATGACAATTGCTCTTAGACTGACAAATCTACTTTTAGTAGCCATAGAACCTTAGCATTTTTAAGTAGAAAAAGACTCATAAGACTCTAGGTCTATTCTCTCTTCAAATGCAGGGATACTCTCTATAGACTCTCTGACAAAAAATTTTCTGGCCTATGCTTGAACACATCCATGACTGCTAATTACTGGTTCACTGCAGCCTTTCAATCAATCAAGTATCAGCAATTAGAAGAGTACCATGTGAGTAAAAACCTATCCCAATCTAATATGATAGACT
Source organism: Eidolon dupreanum (assembly GCA_028627145.1). Lineage (NCBI taxonomy): Eukaryota > Metazoa > Chordata > Mammalia > Chiroptera > Pteropodidae > Eidolon > Eidolon dupreanum. The sequence continues at coordinate 44,028,198 of CM053505.1, forward strand.
GACACACCTGCCACTTTCATTCAAAGATGAGTAGGATTAATGATATTTCAGATACAAACAATGTGCTTGTAGAGCTGTTGGAGAGATTCAATCTGACCAAGGAAATCTGAGTTAGCTTTTGAAGGAGGTAAGTTTGAAATGTGGTGTTTGTTTTAAGAAACAGACTCATTTAAATTATCTGGAGAATAATATGGTGATGATTGCACATGGACTTAAATGGAAAAGTCATCAAAATGGAAGCAGCTCTAGAATCTAGCTACTGTTCCAAATTCTCTAAAGGGCCAGTTGGTCCTGGTTTTTTATGGCATTATCCCCTCTCAGCATAAATGGTCTCTTCTTTCCTTTCCAACCCAATCAACTAATTCTACTTTCACTTAGTTTATTCCCACATATAACTTCATTTTGCATTATGGCCATATCATTATGGCCATTCCTGTTTACTTCCTCCTCCATTATCACTTTTCTCCTTCTTAAAATGAACTGGGGAATTCTTTCCAACTGTATTAGCTCAATTTTTTAAGAAAAAGGAAATTAGATTTTGATCCAGTTTATCTTTCTGTGACAGGCCATATGACATAAGTTGATAGCCAGATTAGATATCCTATGATATAATCAATGCCTAATCATCATGTAAATAGCTATAAGTGGATAAGGGAGGAAGAGAATAGGGTCATTTGACATTAAATAAAGTGGTGGCCATAGGCTGGAAAAAGTTCCCTTAAAATGGGTGTGGTGAAAATCAGGCTTTTAAAGATTTTCCTGTTCAGTGAAATATAGTAGAAAATAAAACTGGAAAGATAAGTCAACATCAAACTGATATCACTGTTAAATGCTAATTTAAAGAATATAGGCTTTTTTGTGCATATCTAGGGAATATTTCAAATATTTTTTGTGAAGAGAAATTGTAATAATAATAATAATAGCCAATATTTATATAATATTTAACTATGCTACAGGCACCATTCTAAGGGCTTTATGAATAGTAATTCATCAAATATCATTAGACCTGTATTAAAGGAAGTTAGCTCTAGATGCAATAAGGCATGGCTTTGAAGAAAGTTCTAGAGATCGGGTCAGGGGGTCTGGGAGCAGAAGGTACAGATTAGAAAGCTGTCGCAATAGTCTTAAACACTAGGAAACATGAGTACCTAAACCAGGGCACTGTCAAAACAGTAATGAGGTGAATACAAGAGACGTTTATAGTTAAACCTGACAGGATTAACTGAATTCATGGAAGGAAGAATGAAAGATGTTGCTGAGGTATTAATCTTAAGAGGCTTGACCTGAAGAAAATGATATTATTATGGACACAAGGGGATACAGGAGGAAATGTAACTTTGCAGAGAAGATGAGTTTGTTTGAGGTGTCTATGGGACATCAGGTTGAGAGGTTTGCATGAAGAGGTCTGGTATTTAGAAAAAGAGATGACAGGGATAAATCTGAAAATCATCCCTTGATTCCAAATAAAAACTTACAGTGTGAAATAAGAAATCCCAGTAGTAAATGCTGATTTAAGGCTGGGAAAAATTACCATTAAAGGAGGTGACTGTGGTATCATGACTCTCTAGAATGGGGAAGGACATTTAAAATCATGCATCTCAACACTTGAATTTTAAATAAATTTATTCCAGAGAGAAATGATTTGTCCAATGTAACAGCATAAATTATTGACAAAACTTAGTGAGATTAGTACCCTGAAACACTGAAGAAGAATAGCCAGAAAAGTCTCATAACTCGAAAAGGAAAAGAGAATAGGATTAACTACAAAGATATTGAGCAATGTTGAAAAAGATTTCAATTTGATGATGAAAGAAGCCAGTGAATTAAACAATTAAAAGTATACTATTGGACAACTTTCACTATTGAAATATTTTTCCTTTAACTAAAGCTATGCTCCATTCAGTAACTTCATTTTTAAATTAAATTTACTGGAACAACATTGGTTAATAGCATAAATTTCAGGTATACAACTTTATAATATAACATTTGTATATTTTGAACCACCAGTTCTACCTTTTGCTTCTTGAGCCAATGTTGCTTTTTTTCTCTCTTTACTTTGTATCTCTGTCACCTTTTTCTCCTCTCCTGCTTCCAATCCATGTCCTTATTTATCTTCATCTTTTTCACAATATAAAAGTGAATTGCAGTTTGGTATTTTTTTAATACATTATGCTTTTTTCTACAAAAATAATTCTGATTAATACACTATTTTTCTTTGTATTTTATCCAATGCCAAAACTTCAAAAAATTGTGTCCCCTTGGATTTCTGCTCATGTCATGCAAAATTTTACTATTCCAATAGTTGCTTTCTTTTTCTATTTCATTAATTTGCCTTATTTTATTTTATTGATTATCTTCTATTAAGCACTATGGTTTAAATGTCAAAAGAAGAGAATGCCTATGCAAAGTCATGGCCCTATCAACTATATAAAAATTTTGGAAAGTCACTTGACTTCTCTCTCTCCTAAGTTCCTAATCCATCAATTAAGGATATTGGTTTCTGTCCTTATTTTTAGTAATCAATTGTTGGGAATCTTGGGTGAGATGCAGATAACATTAATATATATAAAACTATAGGAAGAAGTGATAGAAAAATGGCTTAGAGGATAGAAGCTTCACTCATCTCCTCTTGCAACCACATCAAAGTTGAGATGGAAACATGGAGCATTCAGCAAGCAGAGTTGCCTGGGGCTATAGATGAACAGAAGCCCTACAACTAGGGAGAGAAACAACAAATCACTCTGCAACAGTTGGAGGTAGGAGGGGGTGAAGATGTAAGGCTGCCCGGTCCCTAGCAGCTGAGTGAGACAAAAGCTACAGCAGCATCAGCTAGCAGCTGCAGATGCCTCTTAAAGGAGCCATGTCCATAACTGGACTTTTGTGGTGATGGATGTGCTTGCTGTGAGCACCAGCACTGGGCTGACTGCATGGGAGTTACCAGGAACTTACAGGGGTACACTGATTTGTTGCCAAGGACTTACAGGTGTACACTGAGGGCCAGAGGTGAGGTTTTCTCCCAGCCAGAAGTGCTGACAGTATCCATTGCTACTGTGTTGAGCCCTCCCACCTCCCAGTGTGCTGACACAGAGTTGCCATAGCTGAGACATCATCAAACTGGATAACAGAGGTCACTTGGCCTAAAGGATTCCTTGAAACTCTGCCTATCCAAACTCGCAACCACACCCAAGCCACATTCAGTTGTGTCTTCTGCAAGTCCTGTGCCATTTGCTGAGCAGTGTCAAGACTCACACTGGTGACAGCTGACCTCAGTTTCTGAAGTGGTTTCTTGAGGCAACTGTAAGCACAGCATCTGTGGATTGCTTAATCTTAACAGGTGGCCCCAGAGGGGCACAGGCTGGGCTAAACTTGACCTGCAGCTGAACACCTCTCAGCACTGTGCCACTGGACACCTACTACACAAAGCCACATTAATAAGACTGGGAGACTTAGGAGCTTTGATTAGTACATAGAAACAAACACAAAAGGCAGCCAAAGTGGGAAGACAAAGAATCAGACACAATATGAAAGAACAGAATATAGATCAAGGAAAAATGGAGTCAAGCAGTCTAACAGATGCAGAGTTCAAAACACTGGTTATAAACATGCTGAATGAACTTAGAGGAAGAGTAGATGAACTCAGTGAGAACTTTAACAAAGACATGAAAAGCATAAAAATGGAAATATCAATTATAAAAGGGAAGCAATCAGAAATGAAGAATATATTACCTGAGATGAACAGTATATTAGATGGAAAAAAACAGAGTGGATAAAAAGAATATCAAATCACCAATATAGAAGGTAGAGAAGCTGAAGACACTCAATCAGAATGGGAAGAAAAAAGAAACCAAGAATATAATAATAATTTAAGGAACCTATGGGACAAAATTAAGGGTAACAACATCCATGTCATAGGGGTACCTGAAGAGGGAGAACAAGAAGTTGAATACATATTTGAAGAAATAATGATGGAAAACTTCCATAACCTAGTGAAGGAAATTGACATACAACTCCAGAAAGCTCAGAGAGTTCCAAAAACCAGGAACCCAAATAATTTTACATAATACACATCACAATTAAAATGCCAAAGTTTAAATACAAAGAGAATCTTAAAAGAAGCAAGAGAAAAGCAATTAGTTACCTACAAGGGAGCTCCCATAAGACTGGCAGTCCATTTCTCAAAAGAAACTTTGCAGGAAAAAAGGCTTGCACAAAATATTCTAAGTGTTGAAAACCCAAGATTCACAACCAAAAATGCTTTATCCAGCAAAGCTATCATTTAGAGTTGAAGGACAGATAAAGGGCTTCCCAGACAAAAATAAGCTCAAGGAGTTTATCACCACCAAGCCACCTTTACAGAAAATGTTGGAGGGACTTCTTTAAGAAGAAAAATCATGTAGTCAAAACATGAATAAAGAATGGTAGTAACTACATTCCTATCAACAAGTACCTCAAATGGACAAAAATTAAGTGTTCCAACCAGAAGATAGGGAAGCTGAATGGATAAGAAAACAAGGCCCCTACATATGCTGCTTACAAGAGATTCACTTCAGATTAAAAAACATACACAGTCTAAAAGGAAGGGTATGGAAAAAGATATTGTCTTAATGGACATAGAGGGTATTGCACTGAATGAAGTCAGATAGAGAAAGACAAATATAGCATGATTTCATGTACATGTAGAATTTAAAGAACAAAACAATGACAACAAAAAGGAAACAATCTCATAGATACAGACAATATTTTGTGGGCTACTAGACAGGAGGTGTTGGGGGAGACAGTGAAAAAAGGCAATTAAGAAGTACCAATGGTTAGATACAAAATAGTCATGGAGATATAAAGTGTAGCATAAGGAAAATAGTCAACAATGTTGTAAAATATGTAAGGGGAAGAAGAGTACCTGATTTAGTGGGGTGACTACTTCATGAGTTATATAAATCTCTAATTCTTATACTTTACAACTAAAACTAATATATTTCTGAATACCAACCATAATTGAAAAAACCCTCATTAAATTGTACAATGTAAATATAAGCAGCTAATTGTCTATTATACATCAATAAAACTGGGGAAAAAGAAAAACTATATATAAATTTGGAAAATTAAACAGTACTTTGCAAAAACAAGTTCTTACATTTATATAGAATCATATAATTGGAAAAGCGTTGTCTTTGGAGCCACATAGATCCTACTTTGAATTCTAACTCTAGCATTTCCTAGCTGTATGACCTAGTAAAAATTATCTAACTTCTGTAGGTTTCAGTTTTCTCATCTGCATAAAGGGGATAATAAGAATATTCACCTCTTATAGTTGTTGTAAGGATTAAAAAGTATGTTTAAGTGTGTGATGCACCAGGTACATAGTAACTGTTCCATACATGTATCATTTTTTTCCCTCTACACAAAGATGTTTTGCTTACACACCATAGCTTTATGTCAAATTCACTAGCCATGATATCTCTTGGAAATTAGCATAATCAAGGGAACCAGAATATACAGGACTGTAGCAAATGGTCCATTAAATAGGTTAAATACACTAACTGACTGAAAAAGTTAAGATTAAAGCTGTTTCAAATTATATTAATCCCCATAGGGTAGACACTGTCCCTTCTGTTTCATTTTCTAACTAATCTGCAGATCCTCAGATTCAACTCACCCTCCTCTGTAGTGAAGTATACAAAGCACAGGGCATGTTACCAGAAAGCCTGAATTTTAATATTCATTTTACCACTGAATAATTGGGTTATCTTGGGAAAGCCATGAGGACTTTCTTAAGTTTTGTTTCATTACTGAGAAATTAGGATGATACCTCTTTTTCTCTCTACCTTGCCTAGTTGCTGTGCAGAAAACATAAAGGAATATATTCAGATGTATCATTATAAACTGTAAAGTGTCATAATGTGAAATGTTGTTATTATTCAGGGACTTTTATAGTGGTTTTTGGTACTTCTTTAGTCTGAGGATCTAGGTAACCTGGATTCTTGGAAGCCCATGCTTTGAGATTGCCATGGGTAAAAACAAAATTACATTTTATATTGTGTAAGCTCATCAGATGTGTTACAGTGAGATTCTAAAGTTCCAGCACATAATTGCCACTTTTTTCTTCATTTTACCCTTTGTTTATAATCATGCCTTTCTAAGTAAACCAACAGACTTTGACAGTCATGTCAAATTTCTCTTTAGTTGTTCATACTGTGAACTACCTCTACTCATATTTCAATAAACACTCCTCTTTCCCTGATTTTCAGCCTCAGGCACATTGTGCCACAAAAATTAAGAGGCATAGGTAGCATTAATGATTATGTTTTCATTTATACTATCAGGTTTTGAGACAGGGAAAGTAGATTAGTAAGACTAGAGATTATTGTTGAAAATAATTGCAGATGACTCCTTTATAATTAAACATTTTTGACAAGTGAATCTTGTTTTAACCCTTTTAAATGTAGTTTCTTTGGTATCACTAAGCAATAGAATAAATACTCATTTTCCCTCATAACCCCTGCCCTTGGTATGATCTCTTCTTCCATTAGGAGAAAAAATAAGAATTATATTACATTATTTTCTTCATAGGACATTATGTTATACTTGCCCCTAAAATAAGTGTATGAAACATGGCCTATAATTGCTCTGACTTCATTTTACCTCACCCAAGCTTAATGTGCAAGAAACTATGTATACTAAGGAGTGGGCTAAAAACTTTCATTACATAGTACCACCCCATGTTCATAATTGCTTCAGTTTACTTTTGTTTTATTTTTAAAATAATAATTCTTACTATAAAAGTAGTACCTGTTCATGCTACAAGGATTGAAGCAAAATTAAGGAAGGTATTAAGGTATAATAAAAAAAAAAAATAATAACCTATAATCCAATCACACACTGTTTATGTTTCTCTGAGATATTTTCTATTAGACATAAACAATTTCACAGAATTTCAAAGTCATACAAGGTTATTCTGAGACCAGAATAAAATATAGCAAGAACGTGTCATAATTTTTTGGAAGCGCTATCAAAAACAAGTTTTCTGTGCCACACACAAAATTACCATGCACTCATTCTCTCAGCCAAAATGAATGACTGACTGCCACTTCTTTATCAATAATGGTCTTTTTCTTCCCTACAGATAAGATTTGCAGAGATACACAATCATAGATGCTCCCTCTTCTGCTTTATGCTAGCATTAAATCTGGAACAAATTTCCTTAAATGTTACCCCAAATTACCTAATCAAAGCCAAAATTCTAGAGTATGTTCTTTCTGATACTCTCTTACTAAAACTCTCCATGCTTCTCCCTGATGTAGGTTGTCACTTGCTTCAATGAGAAATCTATTCAATATGTTTAAGTACAGATGTGTATATTAACCATGTGTTTCTAATGCTTTAATATTTGAGGATTTAGTGTTCTTAAAGGGAATGCCCCACCCCTCCTATTAGCCAATTCCTAGAAATAGTAAACAATTTATCTGTGAGTGTGCCCTTCATATACAAACCAATCTAGAGCCCATACCTCAACCACCTCCTTTATGGAGCCCTCATGCTCTGGGTCTCTATTAAATAGCCTTAATTACCTCAGAGACAGATGTCAGACAATTAGGTACAGCCCCAGAGTGTTCTGAAATAATTTTAACTAAACTTTAACCTTCTTACTCTCTCTTGCTCATTCTTTCTCACAGAAACTATGGCAAAGATCCTTACCCATGTTTCTCCCTTTGCCTCTGCCTCCCGACTGACCCTGGCGATTCCCTGGGTGATCTCCTTAGTAGTATACTATGCTAACTTGTTCTCAGAATTTGCAAGTATAAAATCTTACTTTATAAGAATAATTTCTGTATCTGCACATCTTGCCACACTTGATTAAAACAAATCTCATGTACATTGTAAAAATAATGTATTCTTTTAGCTGGAGAAAATTATATATATATATATATATATATATATATATATATATATATATATATATATATATATATATATATATAAACTTATTTCTCTTCAATGTCCTTCTTCAGGTAGCAGGGCAAACCTAGAGAGAATGATGGCTACATGGACTGCTGGTAGATTTGAACGCAAGTGGCTGGACTTTATTGCATGGATTGCAACTCCTAGTGGCTAAAAACAGTTGGGTAGGTATGTCATATCTGAGCCAAAGAGAGAGTCAAGGTCGGTCTCAGAAGAGCACTGTCAAGATCAGAAATAAGGGGAAATTGCTAGAGAAAGCAAACTTCAAGTTCAGAGGTAGACTGAGAAAAAAAGCAAAAAAAAAAAAAAAATGGAAGCAAAAATGTTCAGGACATTAATCATGAGCAAAGAAGCAGTGCTCTTTATCTGAGGTAGGCACTAAGAAGGTGTTAAAAATCTATATTGAATTTTTAAATAATATGCTTCAACAGATAATATATAATTATTGCTTGAGTTTGTGGATTTCATAGCTTTACTTTAGAAAGTGTTATTTTATTTCCTAACAATCCAAATCAGAAATTGTCTACCTTTTGACTTTTAATTTTCCTTCTACTAAACAAGAAATGAGAATACTGAACTACATTTAATAGTGAATACATGGCAACCATAATGACATGAGGTTGGATGGTCTGGCATAAAAGTCTACACCTGGGCCATTCCAGACACCCTCAGAAAAGATGGTGTGATAAGTGACTTATTTTCCTCATGCTAGCTAGAACATGAAATTCTGAAGATCAAGCAATGTATGTTGTCAAATGGAATAATTCCCAAGCAATAGGCCATATATAAGCACATTAAATATTGCTTCCATATACACATGACTCAAAAATGAACTATTAGTCATATTTCTATTTGAGACTGTAAGAAATAGTGGGTTCTGCTAAGATCTTTGAATTCAAGAGTATTATTAACGTTGATTTTCAAGTCACTGAAAGATTTTATATAAACAATATGGATATGTTCTTTTCAGGTTAGAATTTTTGTCTATAAAATTCTGAATAACATTGAGAGTTTATTTTTTCCATTAGTCCCTTAGCAATCACTTTGTTAACAGTGACTGTGTTAAGATACCATATACAGTAATTAATCTAAGCTTATTATTATATCTCTCACATAAAAAAATGGTAGAGAGTTCTGGTCTGATTGATTTGAATAAAATATAAACTCCTAATGAAGACAAGTATGTTTCACTAATTTTTCATTTGATGCTCAAATATTTGTAGAGAGAAAGACCTTCTCTAAAGCCCCTTTCTCTAATATATTAAAATAAAAGTATTTCTTCTCCTACTTACACTCTTTTACTTGAAAATACTTTTAGATTTCACAGAACTAAGAGTATATTTCTTTAGGATGTTTTACAAAGTTAGCTTGTTTTAATAGATATTCTAAACTCTAAGAGGAAACATGTCAGAACAGTCTCATTATCTATTTAACTTGTAGGATCATATACCTTTTGTGTCAAAAGGCAGGCTGAAAAATTAGTGGAACATGCTTATTGTCATCTAGTCTAGTTCATATGGACATTCTAGTCCCTTATGCACATGCCAGTCCTTTCAAATATTTGAAAACTGTTTTCACAGTCCCTCACGCAATATAGGTAAATGTCTTTGTTTTACTAAGCCAATGTCTATCTCTGGTTGCCACAGTTTGTTAATGCCCTTTCAAAAATGTGTTATAACATTCAAGATTTGACCTAAACCTTATACTTCTATTTATGTGAACTAAGATAGCATGAACTTTGTGGGAAGCCACGATTTGCTCTTTGATTCTAATTGAACTTGTTCTCAAACTCCACAATACTTTTATGACATGTCTCCTCAATTCCTTTTTTGTGAAATTAATCTTTTCAAACATAGATGCATGATTTTTCCTTTAATCCAATTAAGCTTCATATTTTTAGTGTTAGTCCAGTATTTATTATAAATATAAATAGTAATTCTCTAGAAGAGTCAGTAACCTACTCTTGGACCAAATAGTAAATATTTTAAACTTTTTCACGAGTAAGGTCTGTGTTGCATCTACAGAAGTCTGCCAACATAGTGCAAAAGTAATCATATACAATTCATAAACTAATAGGTGTTACTATGTCCCAATAAAATTTTATTTACAAAAACAGATGGTGAGTAAGATTTGTCTCATGGGTTTTAGTTTGTGACCCTCTACTCTAAAATATTGTACATATAAGCCTGTCTTCAGTTTTCTGGGAAGAAGGTCCAAAGATTTCCTCAGATTCTTAAAGGAGCTCTGGTCTCCAAGATGATGAACATGTACTTTAAGAACTCTATATATGTTCTTGCTAGGCTTATATTTGTTATAGAGCAAGTTTCCCAGTGAGCACTGACACAGAAGCCAGATAGCCAAATCAAAAAAAACTTTATTACAGATTCGAATCCGGGCCCAAACCTCCACTGTCGCAGCAGTGATAGAGGCAAGAGCCCCGAACCTAGTTTCTGTTACCCTTATATACCCCCTTATCCTCCCCAGTTGCCCCCCCTTCCCGATTACCCACAGGTCCCCCCTCCCCGATTCCCACAGGTACAAAGGCTGTTTGTCTAAGCAGAAGTTTCTTATGGCCTAGCTGCCTTTGCAATCTATTTGACAGCATTAAGCAGGATGCAGTTAGCCTGTTCTGGGAACTGGCCTATGCAGCTGGGTCTCAGGTCTATATGCTCTATAAATGCTTCTACTTTATTGTTTGCACTGAAAATTGATTATTACAATATTCATTTCCATATAGAATGACAGTCCCAATTTATGCTTATTTTCTCAGTATTCTGTCTGGTTAGGATCCTCTTCATGCTCAAAAGTCTGTTAGTTTAGTTAAGAACTATATGGTTACTCTACTAAAATGCCATATGGATATGGTTTCTCTTAGGTCCAGAGAAGTTTCTAAAATTTTGAAATTATTGAATATCTTCTATCTAAATTTTCAGGCAAGCAATATTCTAAAGACAAGCACCTTTCTAATTTTTTCTTCTCTATTTAGTTTTAAAATGGTAGATTAAAGAGATGAAAGAAAAAGGACTATTTTGCTGAACCAAAAGATGGTTTAGATTATCTATGTAGTAAGAGAAATTTAGGGGCAAAAAATAGCACCATAAGAGGAAAACAAGCACTGTGGTCAGAAAAATATTACTGAGACGGAAATAAAGGGAATCACACATACACGTGGTCTCTGTTTGGGAGCATTACCACAAAATTTGTGTTTTTTTTCAAACACTTAGTTTTGTGCAGAAGAGAAGATAAATACTTAAATTTTTATATCCTCTTGAGGACGTCAGAAATTAAAAACTAAAGACTGCCAAAATTTTGAGATACTGTTGTGACAAGCTGATGGGCTACTTGGGTCTTTGCATTTTTTAAATACTACAATGCTATAATTCCTCTAGAAATCTACTTTATAAATAGAGGTTGAGATAAATATGCCTCTAAGGTGAATAGGGTTCTAGATATTTTCTTCCATTAGCTAGCTATGTTGATTTTGACAAGCCACTCCCCCTCTGTGGGCTTAAGCTACCTCATTTTATCAAATGGTATAATAATTAGTGTTCTGCCAGTAGAGATATTGGATTGAGAAAATCAAGTACAAGATGAGGCTTCGGAAATGCTGAAATATATATAGATACAGATTCAGATATAGATATAGATGACTCTTTTTCATTATTTTTTGTGAGATCTTTGGGGCTAAACTTAGAGCTCTGTCCTTAACTGCATATCTGATGTAACTGCTCTGATTCTTTTTTATCTGTATCCCCACAGAGTAATGTTCAGTATACTGTGTCTGAAATTCTTCATTTTACTTCAAATTTTAGGACAGTCTGATTTCCAAATTCATGAAGTCGTTTAAGACTAAGCATCTCCCACCTTATAACCCAGACGTATTTTAAAAACTTGAGTTAGTGTTCTATTTTTATTTACAAAAGTGTGCACATGGGGTTATAAAGCATGCATAAGCATTTTTTTCTCTACCAGATATTCATGAATGCAAATTCAACAGGAGCAGCTGTTTCCAGTCAGAGCTTAGGTATACTTTTTCTTTGTTAGCTAAGATGCAGGTATTTTTCATCCCAAAAGAACTATTCTTTGTCTGATGTTAATCTAAACTTTAAAAATTGGATTATTTCTCTAGAGGCTTGAAATATATGGGTTTAATGAAGCAATAATATCAATATCTTCTATGTGTCCTATGTGTTATGATTTACAAAGCCCTCAAGAATCAGATATGGCTGATGGTAGCCTGGAAAAACTGAAGTTCTAATACGTGAGAAAGACTTGTCTATACTCAAAACAAATTAATGGAATCACCAGCACTAAAACCCAGGGGAGTTAAAGGTATTTGTACTGACTTTTCTTTCTTTTGCTTGATTTGGATAAACCTTACATTCATGGCAACTTGATTTTGTAAATAATAATTTAAAGATGAAATTTCCATTATTGCTATAATTAAATATAGATATGACTTCCAATCAAGATGGTAGAGTAGGTAAGTGCTGTCCTTGCCTTCCCTCACAATCACATCAAAATTACAACTAAACTACAGAATAGCCATCATTGGGACTCACCTGAAGTCTAGATAAACAGAATAACTACAACTGGGTACACACAGAAAAGGCCACCCAAGACTGGTAAAAGCGACAGAGATGCAAACCAGGCTCGTCCCACACCTGTGTGTGGCATTGAGAATTGGGAGGAATGTATACAGACTTTAGAGGTCCCACCTGAAGAGCGAGAAGTCAAGGTCCCACACCGAGCTCCCCAGAACAGCATTCCAGTGCTGAGAAGAGAAGTCCCACAACTTCTAGCTGTAAAATACAGCAGAGATTGTGGCTGAGTGAGACAAAGGGCCTCTGGAGTCACAGACATTCCTCTTAAGAAGCCCATGCATGAACTTACTTGCTGACTGACTCACTTGCTATGAGCTCCAGCTCTGGGGAAGCAGCTCACAAAGTGCCAGGGACATATGGTGAGACATTGAATTGTCTGGCTTCAGAGAGAGGACTGGAGGGGCAGCTTTCACCCAGACAGAAGTACTGGCAGTGGGCATTCTTCCTTTGTTGAGCCTTCTCCCACCTGGCTTGCAGACATTGGTGGCCACCATTTCTGAGTCTCCATCAACCTGGCAAAAACTAGTCACTCCACCCTGGTGATTCCCTGAGACTCCACCCCACCAACTGCTGGCCTACCCAAGCCAATTCCAGTGGATTTTCCATACAAACGGCCTGTCTAAGCTCATGCTGCACATTTCCTTAACACTTCTCAAAAGTTCACAAAACCTGAACAAGCACCATCTGGTTTTAGCATGTTCCATACCTCTCCCTGAACAACTCCAAGCCTAGTACTAGCAGGAGCCATCCTTGGTTGGTAGCTTGGCCTCTCAAGGAACACTCAAGGCCAGCATGAATGGTAGCCATTTGTGGATTGTTTGGTGGCTTATTCTAGGTGACCCCAGTGAAGGCACAGTCTGGAGCTGAACTTGGCCTGTGTCAGAGCCCTTCCAAGGAGGCCCTGGCCTGAATGCCCTATGGCCAACTTTCATCTGAACCAGAGCAACACACAGGTCATATCTGAAGATGACATTCCCAAAGGGCAGAATTGGCAAGCACAAAAGCCTTGCTAAAGTCAACCCTGCTCTGTAGGATAAGCCATATATAATAACTATTCTACTCATCGTGACAGGTCATTACAACCAATCAGCCCAGGGATAAATCCCTTCCACTGATGAGCAAAAAACAACCAAGGCTCAACTACAACAAGAAGGCACACACAACATATACAAGGGGAATGCAGGGAGCAACCAGCTCAGGTGATCATGGAAGACTATGTCACTGAGCCCCACAGCACACCTAATACATAAGGCCAATCTACTAAGACTGGGAGACATAGCAGCACTACCTAATACATAGAACAACCATAAATAGGCAATCAAAATAGAAAAACAAAGAAATATGTCTCAAATTAAAGAACAAAGCTTTGGAAAAAGAACTCAACAAAATGGAGACAAGCAATCTATCAGATGTAGAGTTCAAAAGACTGGTTATAAGGATGCTCAATGACCAGAGGGGAAGAGTAGATGAACTCAATGGGAAGTTTAAAAAAGAGGTAGAAAACATAAAAGTAGAGAAATAAAACATAAAAAGAAACCATTCAGCAATGAAGAATAAAATATCAAAAATGAACAACTTAGGAGGAATTAACAGTAGATTAGATAAAGCATAAAATCAAGTCAGTGACTTAGAAGATAAGACAGCAGAAAATACCCAATCAGAACAGCAAAAGAAAAAAGAAACCAAAAAAAATGAGGATTGTTTAATAGACCTCTGGGACATCATCAAGGCTACCAATATTCACATCATAGGGATACCAGAAAGAGAAGACAGAGAGCAAAAAATTAAAAACCTATTTCAAGAAATAATGACTGAAAACTTCCCTAAACTGATGAAGGAAAGAACATACAAGTCCAGGAAATGCAGAGTTCCAAACAAGGTGAACCCAAAGAGGCCCACACCAAGACACACTATTGTTAAAATGCCAAAAGTTGAAAACAAAGAGAGAATCTTAAAAGCAGCAAGAGAAAAGCAGTTAGTTACCTACAAGGAGCTCTCATAAAATTGTCAGCTGATTTCTCAATAGAAACTTTGCAGGCTAGAAGAAATTTGCACAAAGTATTCAAAGTGATGGAAAGCAGGGACCTACAACCAAGATTGGTCTACCCATAAAAGCTATCATTTAAAATCTAAGGACAGGGAGAAAAAAAATGGCGTAGATGGTAGAGGCTCTGTTAATCCCTCTGGCAACAAAATCAAAGTAGTGATGGAAACAAGAAGCAGCAGTAAGGAAAAATCACCTGGGATCTAGATGAACAAGCCGTACAACAATGGAGAAGTCCAAAAAAGCACACCGCAATGGCAGAAGGTAGGACGGAGAGAGGACGTGGGGCTGCCCAGTCCAAGAGGCTGAGTGAGATGGAGAGTGCAGCAACAGCAGCAGCAGAAGCCTCTTAAAGGAGTCACTTCTGCAAGTGGATGTTTGCATTGATGAACTTGCTCTCTCTGAGCACCAGTGCCAGTTTGGCTGCATGCAGGGGGCACCAGGGACTTATAGGGAGACATTGTCAGAATGAGAGCCCATGTGAGACTCACTCTGTACAGAAGTGCTGGAAGTATTCATTGTTTCCTGTTGAGCCCTCTCTGCTCCCAGTGTGCAGACACAGCACTACCATAGCCGTGACGTCATCAAACTGGATAACAGAGGCCACTCTGCCCAGAGGATTCCCTGAAACCCCGGCTCCCACAACTCGCGGCTCCACCCAGCCACATCCAGTTATAGCCTCAGCGAGTCAGGTGTTCCTTGCTGAGCAGCACCTAGACTCACAATGGAGGCAGATGGCCTTGGTTTCTGGTGTGGCCTTTTGAGGTAACTATAAGCACAGCACCTGTGGATTGCTTGCTGAATCTTAACAGGTGGCCCCACAGGGGTAGAGGCTTGGGCTAAATTTGGCCTGCAGCTGAAGCTCTCTCAGGAATGTACCACTGGACACCTACTTCACAAATCCACAATAATAAGACTGGGTGACTTAGGAGCTTTGCTTAGTACATAGAAACAGACACAGAAAGTCAGCCAAAATGGGAAGACAAAGAAGCAGAAACCATATAAGAGAACAGAACAGAGATCCAGATATAATGGAGTCAAGTAATCTAACAGATGCGGAGTTCAAAACACTGGTTATAAAGATGCTCAATGAACTTTTTGGAAGTGTAGAGAACTTCAACAAAGATATAAAAAACATAAAAAATGGAAATGGAAATTATAAAAGGGAACCAGTCTGAAATGAAGAACGCATTATCTGAGATGAGAAGTAAATTAAATGGAATAAACAAAGGAATAAACAAAGTGAATAAAGAAGAGAAGCAAATGCCCTATCTAGAGAACAGGAAAGCCAATCAGGACACTCAATCAGAATGGCAAGAAAAATGATGCCAAAACTCTAAAAATAATTTAAGGAGGATATGGGGCACTATTAAGTCTCCAAATATTTGTCTGATTGGCATAACAGAAGAAAATCAAAATGTTGAACAGTTGTTTGAAGAAATAATGATGGAAAACTTCCCTAACCTGGTGAAGGAAATGGACATAAAACCCCAGGAAGCTCAGAGAATTTCAAAAATCAGGGATTCAAAGAGGCCCACACCAAGACACATCATAATTAAAATGCCAAAGGTTAAATACAAAGAAAGAATATTAAAAGCAGCAAGAGAAAAACAAATAATTACATATAAGGGAACACCATAAGACTGGCAGCTGATTTCTCAAATCTATGCAGGACATAAGGCTTGGCAAAAAAAATATTCAACAGGATGAAGACCCAGGATCTACAACCAAGAATAATGTATCCATCAAAGCTATCTTTTAGAGTTGAAGAACAGAGACAGAGATTCCCAGACAAAAAAAAAAAAAAGCTAAAGGAATTTATCACCACCAAGCCAGTAGTTCAGGAAATTTAGGAGAGACTTCTTTAAGAAGAAAAAACATGTATCAAAAACAGAAATAAAGAATGGTAACAACATTCCTATCCATAATTACATTAAATGAAAAAGAATTAAGTACTCCAAACAAAAGATAGAATGGCTGAAAGGATAAGAAAACAAGACCCCTACATATAAAAAGGAAAGGGATGGGACAAGATATTGCTTTGATGGACCTAGAAGGTATTTAAGTCAGACAGAGAAAGATAAACACTATATGATTTCACTTATATGCAGAATCCAAGGAATAAAAATAACAAACTAATCAAAAACAGACTCAAAAATATAGTGGACAATTTGGTGTTGGACAGAGAGGAGGAGGTTTTGGCATGCTGGGAGAATGGGGTAAAGGGCTAAAGAAGTACAAATTAGTAGCTAATGGATGGTCACGGGAATGGGGAGTACGGTATAGGGAATACAGTTCGCATTAATATTTTGGTTAGGTGGAGGGTTAGGGGAGGGAAGGTACAATTGTGGGGATCATTTCATGAACTACGTGGGCATCTAACAAATGTACTGTATACTTGAAACTAAATAAAAATAATAACTAAAAATAATAAAATCTAAGGACAGATAAAGAGCTTTCCAGACAAGAAAAAGCTAAAGAAGCTCATCATTACCAAGCCAGTATTACAGGAAATATTAAAGAGACTTCTACTTCTTTAAAAAAGAAAAGCAAGAAAAAAAAAAGATTAAAAATGTGAATAATGAAATAGCAAAAACTACATATTTTTCAACAATTACTTTAAATGTAAATGGATTAGGTGTTCCAATCAAGATAGAGTGGCTGAATGGACAAGAAAACAAGACCCTTACATATACTGCCTACAAAACACTCAATTCAGATCAAAAGACAAACAGAGACTGAAGGTGAAGGTATGGAAAAAGTTGTTTTATGAAAATAGAAACAAGCAATCATAAAAACTGGGGTACCAAAACTTATACCAGATAAAATAGACTTTAAAACAAAGGCTAAAACAAAAGACAAAGAAGGACCCAGGTATCCCACTTTTGGGTATTTTCTGAAGAAACTCAAAACACTACTTTGAGGGTATGTGTGAATCTATATGTTCATTGCAGCATTATTAACAGTAGCCAAGATATGGAGGCCACCCAGATGTCCATAAATAGATCAGAGAATAGAGAAGCATGATGGCATGAGGGATCTCTGCAGAACTCTCCCCTTGAAATAACAATAAGCTAAACATCTATAACTCAATGAATAATACTCAACCTGCACACAAACATGTAGGAAATATCTATACATCAGAGCATCCAAAGGTAGGCAAATCCACACAAGACTGCTAGGCACATTAGTAGTGTGAAAACAAAGGAGCTGTGTTATGTAGCTGGGGCTCCCTGCAGGAGTAGAGGAGGGAACATTTCACAGCTGGGTCTTGGGCCATTGAAGCACAGAGAACTGCTGCCTGAGTAATCAGCTTATTCCACACAGTAGAGCCCACAGTTCAGTGTAGAGAGCAGGGCAGAGACTGAGTGCGGAGGAGCAACAGCTGTGGCTTGGCCTCATTGCCCCCAGAAACCCCATATCCTCACAGAGCTAATACCACTGAGACTTGGGAGAATTTGTACAATGAGTACTGAAACATACACTACAGCTGGTATCAGAGACAGGTGCAGTGATATTGAAGTAAGACAGCTGAAACCTTGGGAACATCACTAAGTGAAGGAAAACAGCCACACACGCCATAGACTTCTCCCAATCAACACCACCCCCACCCAGTCAGATTGAGTCTGAAGGAAGCAGCAAGATATTATACCTGATTGTTGGGGCAGTAACAAGACTTTAGGACCTCTTCAAAGACTCAGACCTCATTGTCCATTGCACCTTTTCACAGGAGTGAAGCCCTGGGACTGAGGGACCTGATTGCAGAGGCACACAGGCAAATACCAGAAGGATAGGGCATTTTTAGCTTCAAAGTAGAGATCCAAGAGCCTTGGAAATCACCTACTAGAAATCAAAAGAAAAAACCCTTCCTATCAACTTCTTAAAGAGAGATCACTATATAATAAATTTTCATTTTCAAAAAATGCAGAATACAACCCATCAATGCCCAGGAGTAGAAATAGTCCATCAAACACCATGAACTACCAAGGCGACAAGGCAGCTCAGAAAGAAAGGGAAAAAATCTCCATAAAATATGCTCAAAGACATAGAAATAGGCAATTTAAATCACAAGTAAATTACAAGTGAATTACAAGTAATAGCAAGTGTTAGAGAGGAAGCTGAGAAAAAGGAACCTTCATACACTGCTGGTGGGACTGCAAATTGGTACAGCTACTATGGAAAACAGTATGAAGTTTCCTCAAAAAACTAAAAATTAAAATACCATATGATTCAGCAACCCCTCTACTGGGTATTTATGCCTCCCAACCCTGCCCCCCCAAAAAAAAACTGAAAACATTTTTCCAAAGAGATATATTCACCTTGGCCAGGACATGGAAGTAACTGAAATGTCCTACAATAGATTGGATAAAGAAGATCTAGTACATATATACAATAGAAAACTACTCAGCTATGAGAAGATATGAAATACTGCCATTTGTCACAACATGGCTGGATATTGAAATAATCCTTCTAAGCCACATAAATTATATAGAATAAGTTGAAAATTGCATGATATCACTCATATGTGTGATATAAATCTAAAAGCAAGAAACAAATATGACAAGCAAATAGAAACTCATGGACATGGACAGTAGATTCATGGTTATGAGAGGGAGGAGAAAGGAGCGGGGAGGTAGATGGAGGTAAAAGGAGTCAAATATGTGGTGATCAACCTATGGTTTGTGAATACACATTGCAATATAAATACGACATACTGTTGAATTGTACACTTGAAACTTATTATCACTCTTTAAAATATGTATCATAAAGAATATTATATTTAGTTGATGCAGCCATTTTTCTGGTGTGCTCTAAGCAATATGCATTTCTGAATGAAGAAATAGACAGTATGTTCCATCATTATCCAAAGGGGATATACACCATCATGGTTTTATAAATTATATAATAGTTTGTAGTGGAGATTCTGGTAACATTACTTGAGATATGATCCTTGCTCAGTATCTTGCTAACTTGGGTTCACATTCTTTGAGCCTCAGATCCTCATTTATGAGTTTTGGGAATTAGCAGTACTTAAATCATATAGTGTTTATCATAATTAAATAAGATACTACGTAGAAATGTCTTAGCACAAGGCCTAGGACATGGTAAATGCACAAAATGATAACTATTATTAGCACTCTTACCTGTTATAGATTAAATTAACTGCTTTTTTTAAATATCTCTTCCAAAATTAATTCTTTTAAAAATTTATATATTGAAGTTCTAACCCAAGTATCTCAGAATACGACAATTTTAAAATATTGTTTTCATATAAATTTTGCAAAATTATATCACTGCAGACATAATTTATTAACTTAAAAAGAGAGCACACCAAAGGAGGTTGGTCCCCCAATCCTCTATAAGTGTCCTTACAAAAATGGGAAATTTGGACCCAGACATGGACACAGGGAAAATGCGAGGTAAAGATTGAAATTATGTTTTCACGAGGGAAGAAACTATTAGAATGTAAGGGAGAAACCTGGAACAGAACTTTCCTTTGGAAGAAATATTTCCCTCACAACACTTCGGTCTTCTAGCCTGCAGAAGTGTAACACAATACAGTTCTAAGATATTCAGTTTGTGATACATTGTTATAGAAGCCCTAGAAAACAAATGCACAAATATACATGAGTCAGATCCAGAGCCCCTTTTGATCCATACAATAATTATCAACACCTTATCTCTAAAGGAATGGCAGAAATGAGGTGGAGGAAGAAAGAAAAGACTTTCTCTTTCTGTTCTGCAGATAAGCTTTTTACTCAAAGAATACGATTCTGTTATAATTAAATGAAGCATAATAGTATCCTCAATTCAAGACCAAAAGCTATCTGTCCTCTTGAAAGCAAAGCCAGCAGGGAAGCAGAGAGAATGGTCATTCAAGGTATATGAATCTCTGACAATGTGGCATAAACATGAGCAAGGAAGTACATTGTGATAATGGTGCATTTCTTTTGGCATGACATTTGATATAACAGTAATAATACATGTATAACAATTACTTGCTTGCTGAGTGCCAGTGTCCTTGACCACATAAAGCATACTTACTCAAATTTTAATTCTGAGTAACAGCTGCACCCAATCTGACAAGATTTTCATATATAACTTTAAAAGGAATATCAGGTAATTAATATACTTTTTAAAATTCAGATACTAATTTTGTATGAAATATTTGATTGATGAAGACAAACAAATTTTTCTTAGTTTGTTATAATTGAAAGAACATGTAATGTGTTTTTAATTAAAAATTTTTAAATTAGTTTCAAGTATACAATATATTGTTTACACATTTATATAGTTTATAAAACTATCTCCCTGATTACTCAACCTTCCCTCTGGCTCTACACATAGCCAGTATATTACTGATGTCTGCTTTCCAGTATTTTATATTGACTCACTCTTGAGATTAAAATTCTCAGTAAAATTGAAAACAATTTAAAAATATATTCCTTAAGTATAATGTTGGCTGAGGGTTTCATATGTGATGTTTATTACATTAAGATACTTTCCTTCTATACCGATTTTATTAAATGTTTTGATCATAAATAGATGCTGTATCTTGTCGAAGGCTTTTTCTGCATCCATTGACAAAAATCACGATTCTTATTTTTTAATTTGTTTATGTGGTGTATCACATTAATCGATCTGCATATGTTGAAGTGTCCCTGTGCCTCTGGGATGAAGCCCAATTGATTGTAGTGTATAATCTTTTTAATATATTGCTATATTCAGTTCGCTAGTATCTTATTTAAGATTTTTGTATTTGTGTTCTTGAGAGATATCGGTTTGTAGTTTTCTTTTTTTGTGTTATCTTTACCAGGTTTTGATATCAGAGTAATATTGGCCTCATAAAATGAGTTGGGATGTATTGCCTCCTCTTCAATTTTTTGGAAGAATTTGAGGAGAATAAGTATTATATCTTCTTTGAATGTTTGGTACAATTCACTGGTGAAGCAATCTGGTCCTTGGACCCAGGGACACAGGGGTGGTTCTACATATGCAAATAAATTAATGTGATACACCGAATAAACAAATTAAAAAAAATAAGAATCATATGATTTTTATTGATGGATGCAGAAAAAGCCTTCAACAAGATACAGTGTCCATTTATGATCAAAATACTTAAGAAAAATCAGTGTGGAAGGGAAGTACCTTAACATAATAAAGGCCATATATGAGAAACCCTCAACCAACATTATACTTAATGGTGAAAAACTGAACATCTTCTCTCTCAGATCAGGAACAAGGCAAGGCCTTCCACTATCGCCAATGTTATTCAGTATAACATTGGAGGTTCTAGTGAGTGCAATCAGACAAGAAAGATATAAAAGGCATCTTAATGGAAAACAAAGAAGTCAAACTGTCACTATTTACTGATGACATGATTCTTTATATAGAAAACCCTAAAGACTCCACAAGAACACTACTAGAAAAAATAAGCAAATATAATAAAGTTTCTGGATACAAATCAATGTTCAAAAAACCATAGTGTTCTTATACTCTAATAAAGAAGTGTCAGAAAAAGAAATAGAAATATAATTCCTTTTGTGATTGCAACAAACAGAATATAATACCTCAGAATAAATCTACCAAAACATGTGAAGGACCTATATAATGAAAACTATAAGATTCTATTAAAAGAAAGCAAAGAAGATAAAAAAATGGAAAGATATTCTGTGTTCTTGGGTTGGGAGAATCAACATAGTTAAAATGACCGTATTACCTAAAGCATTACCTAAAGCATCATCAAAATCCCATCTGCATTTTTTAATGAAATAGAACAAAAAATCACCAGATTTTGTATGGAAGCACAGAAGACCCCAAATTGCCAAAGCCATCATGAGAAAAAAAGAACATGGCTGGAGGCATCACTCTACCTGACTTCAAAATATACTGGAAAATGACAGTAATCAAAATGGCAAAGTATTGGCAGAAAAACAGACATAGGGGCCAGTGGAACAGAATCGAGAGTCCAGAAGTAAACCTGTATTTATATGGGCAAATAATTTTCGACAAAAAAAGCCAAAACCATAGAGTGAAGAAAGGAAAGCCTCTTCAATAAATAGTGCTGGGACAACTGGATAACCACCTGCAAAAGAATGAAACTAGAATGTTGTCTATCACCACACACCAAAATTAACTCAAAATGGACTAAGGATCTGAATATAAGTCCTGAAACAATAAAGTGCATAGAAGAAAACATAGGAACAAAACTCAAGGACCTTGGATTTAAAGAGGATTTTATGAATTTGACCTCAAAGGCAAGAGAAGTAAAAGCTAAAATAAAGGAATGGGACTGCATCAAAGTATAAAGCTTCTGCTCAGCAAAAGAAATCATCAACACGGTAAAGAGACAACTATCCAAATGGGAAAATATATTTGAAAGCAATGCCTCCAATAAGGGCCTTATATCTAAAATATTCAAGAACTCATACAACTCAATAACAAAAATACAAATGATCCAATCAAAAATTGGCGGAGGATCTGAACAGACACTTCTCCCTAGAGGACATACAAAATGGCCACAAATATCTGAAAAGATGATCAACATCACTAGCTATTAGGGAAATGCAAATCAAAACCACAATGAGATTCCATCTCTCATCTGTTAGAATAGCTGTTATCAACAGGACAAGTAATAACAAATGTTGGAGAGGATGTGGAGAAAAAGGAACCTTCATACACTGCTGGTGGAACTGCAAATGGGTACAGCCACTATAGAAAACAGTATAAAGTTTCCTCAAAAAACTAAGACTTGATCTACCATATGATCCAGCAATCCCTCTACTGGGTATTTACTCCAAATGCTTGAAAACCCATATCCGAAAAGATATTTGTGCACCAATGTTCATAGCAGCATTATTCACAATGGCCAGGATATGGAAGCAACCAAAGTGTCCTACAATAGATGATTGCATAAAGAAGCTGTGGTACATATATACAATGGAATATTAGATGAAATGAAATATTAGAAGAGATAAAATACTTCCATTTGCAACAATATAGATGGATCTCGAGATAATCACGCTAAGCAAAATAAGCCAGATAGAAAAAGTTGAAAATCACACGATATCATTTATATGTGGTTTATAAACCTAAAAGCAACAAATAAACAGGACAATCAAACAGACTCATGGACATGGACTATGACTAGTGGTTATTAGAGGGTAGAGGGAGGTGCTAGGGGAAATGTTGACAGGGTAAATTGGGGTCAAATATGTGGTGACAGAAAGAAATCTAAGTATGGGAGGTGAAAACACATATTACAAATTATATCTCTATGTCTATTCTGCAACTATCCACTTTTACGTCTTAATCCTTTTGCCCTTTTTCGCCATTCCCCTCAATTGCCCTCCCATCTAGTAGCAATCCAAATAATCTCTGTATCTATGAGTTTATTTATTCATTTGTTGTCGTTGTTGATGATGCTCTTTAGATTCCACATGTACGTTAAATCATGTGATATTTTTCTTTCTCTGACTTATTTCATTCTGCACATTACCCTCTATGGCAGTCAAGGCAATATTTTATTCCATCTCCTTCCTGTTAGTGTGCATGTGTCTTTTAATCTGAAGTGAGTCTCTTCTAGGTAGCATAGGTAGGGGTCTTGTTTTCTTATCCATTAAGCCACACTATCTTTTGGTTGGAGCACTTAATTCTTTTCCATTTGAGGTACTTGTTGTTAGGAATGTAGTCATTACCATTCTTTATTCATGTTTTGGCTACATGTTTTTTTCTTCTTAAAGAAGTCCCTCTAACATTTCCTTTAATACTGGCTTGGTGTTGTAAATTCCTTTAGCTTATTTTTGTCTGGGAAGCTCTTTATCTGTCCTTTGATTCTAAATGATAATTTTGCTGGATTAAATATTCTTGCTTATAGATACTAGATTTTCATCACATTGACTATTTTGTGCCAAGCCCTTTCTGTCCTGCATGGTTTCTTTTGAGAAATCAGCTGCCAGTCTTATGAGTGTTCCCTTGTAGGGATCTAACTGCTTTTCTCTTGCTGCTTTTACATTTCTCTCTTTGTATTTAACCTTTGGCACTTTAATTATGATGTGTCTTGGTGTGGGCTTCTGTGGATTCCGGGTTTGGGGGACTCTGAGCTTCCTGGGGTTGTATGTCTATTTCCTTCCCCAGGTGAGGGAAGTTTTCCATCATTATTTCTTCAAATAGCTCTTCAACTTCTTGTTTTCCTTCAGGTACCCTTATGACAGATATTTTTACGCTTACTTGTGTCCCATAGGCTCCTTAAATTATTAGTATAGTCTTGGCTTTCTTTCTCTTGTCATTCTGAGTGTCTCTCCATGGCTTTTCGATCCTGCATATTGATAGGTTGTTCCTCTTCTTCCTCCACTCTGTTGATTCCTTCAAATATACTCTTTGTCTCAGATAATGTGTTCTTTATTTCTGGTAGATTCCCTTTTATAATTTCCATTTCCATTTTTATGTTTTTTACCTTTTCGTTAAAGCTCTCACTGAGTTCATCTACTCTTCCCTTAAATTCATTGAGTATCTTTATAACCAGTGTTGTGAACTCTGCATCTGTGAGACTGCTTGATTCCATTATCCTAGATCTCTGTTCTGTTCTCTCATATGGTTTCTGCTTCCTTGTCTTCCCATTTGGGCCGCCTTTCTGTGTCTGTTTCTATGTACTAAGCAAAGCTCCTAAGTCTCCTGGTCTTATTATTGTGGCTTTGTGTTGTAGGTATTCAGTGGCACAGTCCTGAGAGGGGTTCTGCTTCGGGCCAAGTTTAGACCAAGCATGTGCACCTCTGGGGCCACCTGTTAAGATTCAGGAAGTAATTCACAGATGCTGTGCTTATAGTTGCCTCAAAAGGCCATGCCAGAAAATGTGGTCAGCTGCCACGAGTATGAGTCCTTGAGTTGGCTCAGCATCGGGTACCTGACTCACCAAGTATATACTTGGATTGGCTTGGGTGGGGCCAAAGTTTGGGGAGGCAGAGTTTCAGGGAATCCTCTGCACCAAGAGACTTCTGTTATCCAGTTCGAAGGCATCTCAGCTATGCTGGTGCTGAGTCCACTCACTAGGAGTGGGGAGGGTTCAACAGAGCAACAATGAATACTGCCTGCACTTCTGCCCAGGAGAAAGCCTTACCTCTGTCCCTCACTCCGACAACTCAGTGTCTCCCTGTAAGTCCCTGGTGCCCTCTGAGCAGCCAACTGATTGCTGGTGCTCAGAGCAAACAGAGTCACTGTGAAAGTCCACTCCCAGACACAGCTCCTTTAAGAGGTGTCTGCAGCTGCTGGCTGCCGCTCCCATAGCCTCTGTCTCACTCAGCCGCTAGGGACCAGGCAGCCTCACATCTTGTCCTCTCCTACCTTCTACCATTGCAGGGTGATTTCTTATTTCTCTCCCTAGTTGTAGTGCTTCTATTCATTTAGATCTTAGGCAAATTTGCTTGTTGCTTTCATTGTGTTTCTGTCACAACTTTGATTTGGTTGAAAGAGGAATGAACAATGCCTCTGTTATCTTTGCCATTTTTCCCCTGTCTAAAGTATATGTGGTTTTAATGTTACTGCTTTTAAACATTAATTTAATATCGACATTGTGCTAACTTCTATATAAATTAGAACCCACGCAGTGTCAAATTTACCAGTGAATTGATTGGAAAATGAAATAATAAAATAACAAATTAGTGTTCACTTCATATATCTAAAATCAATTATTTTCAATGATTTTTACCTTTACAACAAATAAGTGTTAGACTATATGACAAATATATCGTGAGTTACTGATTGAATTCCAACATTAATTCTCAGATAACAGCTGGGAATCCTATAATTCAATTTATTTCTGAGTGTCAGATCCTGAAACTTAAAGGACAATGTCCCCAACAAGACTGCCTTTACTTCAGATGCCATCCATAACTTGGTTCCCAGGATACACTAACTTCTGCCCTGCTGACTATAAATTTGGAACTTTCAACAATCCCCTCAACTTTTATAATTCACTAGAGGAAATCACTACACTTATAACTATGATTTTATTGAAAAGATTGAAAATGAATAACCAGATAAAGAGATAGAAAGGGCAAGGTCTAGGAGGGTTCTCAGTACAAACATTTCTGTTCCCCTGAAGTCAAGTTGTGGCACTTTTTCAGTAAATGTTTCAGAATTTTTATATGGGGTGTTATTACAAAAGCATGATTGAACTCAACATCCATTTTCTCCCTGAAGGTCAGGCTACAGAAAGTTCCAACCCACTAATCTTGTGTTTGGCCTTTTTGATGACCAGCTCCCATCCTGATGAAGTCTAGATGCTGCCATGGGTCACCTTGTTAGCATAACAAAAATCTCCTATTACTAAGAAAATTCTAAGGTTTTTTTTGAGGTACAATTGACATATAATATTATATTAGTTTCAAGTATACAGCATAATGATTTGATATCTGTATACACTGTGATATGATTGCCACAATAAGTCTAGATACCATGTGTCATCACAAAAACTTACAAATTATTTTCTTGACATTACTTTTAAAGTTAATCTCTTGACAAATTTTAAATATCTGCTACAATATTATACTATATTATAATACTACAGTCACCATGCTATAAATTACATTCCTATGACTTATTTATTTTATAACTGGAAGTTTGTACCTCTTGACCCCCTTCACTAAGTTTGCCCAGCCCTTAACCCTCTTCCCTCTGGTAACCACCAATTTGTTCTCTGTATCTATGAGGTTCTTTTGTTTTGTTCATTTTTTTAGAATCCACAAAAATGTAAAATTATGTGGTATTTGTCTTTCTTCATTTAGCTTATTTCACTTAGCATGATACCGTCAAGTTTCATCCATGTTCTCACAAATGAGTAGATTTTGTTTTTTTTCAATAGCTGAAATTGTATATATATTCTACATCATATTTTTTTATCCATTCATGCATTGGGAGCACTTAGTTCATTTCTACATCTTGGCTATTGTAAATAATGTTGCAATAAACAAAAGAGTGCATGTATCTTTTGGAATTAGTGCTTTCATATTATTTGAATAAGTACCCAGAAGTGGTATTGATGGGTCATTATAATTCTATTCATAATTATTTGAGGAATCTCCATGCTGCTTTCCATAGTGGCTACATCAGTTTACATTCCCACAGTGTATGAGAGTTTCCTTTTCTCCACATCTTCTATACCACTTGTTATTACTTTTTTTTGATAATAGACATTCTAACAGCTGTGAAGTAATATCTCATTGTGATTTTGATTTGTATTTGCCTAATAATGAATGATGAACATCTTTTCAGGTATCTTTTGGCTATGTTTATGTATCTGAAAAATGTTTATTATGTCCTCTGCTCAAATTAGTTGGGTTGTTTTTCTTTCTGGAATATGAAGTTCTTTTTAATTATAGTTGACATACAATATTATGTTAATTTTAGATGTGCAACATAGTGTTTTGATGTTTCCATACCTTACGAAGTGATTGCCCTGATAAATCTAGTACCCATCTGTCACTGTACAGAGTTATTGTGATATTATTAACTGTATTCCCTATGCTGTACATTACAACCTCATGATTTATTTATGTTATAACTAAAAGATTAGACCTCTTAATCCCCTTCACCTTTTGTTTCATTCTACCCACCATGCAACCTTCTGGCAACTATCAGTTTGTTCTCTGTATCTGAGTCTATTTATTTTGTTTTGTTTGTTCACTCGCTTAGTTTTTTAGATTCCACACATAAGTGAAATGATACAGTATTTGTCTTTCTCTGACTTATTTCACTTAGCATAACACAGTTGATCCATTCAAATTGCTGCAAATGGCAATATTTTATTATTTTTTATGGCTGAGTAATATTCCATTGTGTAGATATATACCACATCTTTTTTCATTCATCTATCAATAGACACCTGGGTTGCTTCCATATCATGACTATTGTAAATAACGTTGCAATGAACATAACAGTGCATATATCTTGTTAAATTAGTTTATTTTTGTTTTAGGATAAATTTTCAGAACTAGAACTGCTGAATCATGAGGTAATACTATTTTTCATTTTTTGAGGAACCTTTACACTGTTTTTCATAGTAGTTGCACTAGTATACAATCTCACCAACAGTGCATAAAATCTCTTAGTTTGTTTTTTTGTTCTTGTTGTTGTTACTTAGATTTCACAAATAAATCACATATAAAATCATATGGCATTTATCTTTCTTTGACTTATTTCACTCAGCATAATAACCTCTAGATTCATCCATATCATTGCAAATGGTATGATTTCATTTTTTATGACTGGGTAATATTCTATTGTATATAAGAACTATAACTTCTTTTTTAAATTTTATTTTATTAGTTTCAAGTATACAGTAATTGGTTAGACATTTATATAGTTTATAAAATGATCCCCCTAATTGCTCTTCCTCTCCTCTTACTCTCCACCTAGCCATTACATTAACGATAACAGCATTCCCCATGCCATCCTCCCCATCCCTGTGACCATCTATCAACTACTAATTTGTACTTCTTTAACTCTTCACATTTTTCCCATCCCCCCAAACCCCTTCTCCTTTAGCCATTACCAGATTGTCCTCTATATTTGTGAGTCTGTTTTTGCTTAGTTTGTTCTTTTTGTTCCTTAGATTCTGCATATAAGTGAAATTATATAGTATTTATCTTTCTCTGTCTGACTTATTTTACTCAGCATAATAACCTCTAGGTCCATTCATTGTACTGCAAATGGTAGGATTTATTTTTTTTATGGCTGAGTAATATTTCATTGTATATATGAACTGTAACTTCTTTATCCAATCTTCTTTTGATGGGTATCTAGTTTGATTCCATAATGTGGCTATTGTAAATAGTGCTGCCATGAACATAGAGATGCATACATCTTTAAGAATTATTGTTTTGGTTTCCTTTGGATAAATATCCAGAGAACCATTTATTGAAGACTTTTCCCCATTGTATATTTTTGCCTCATTTGTTATAAATTTAATTGTTTGTGTAAGCATGGGTTTACTTCTGGTATCTCTATTCAATTCTGTCTGTCTATGTGTGTTTTTGAGTTTGTACCATACTGTTTTAATTACTGTAGTTCTGTAGTATAGTTTGAAATCTGAGTAGTGTGGTCTCCAAATTTAATTTTATTTACTTCTGCTCTAGCCTTTATTATTTTCTTCCTTCTACTAACTTTGGGCTCTATTTATTCTTCTTTGTCTAGTTTCTTTAGGTGTAAGTTTAGATTATTTGAGATTTTTCTTTTTTTCTTGAAATAGGCCTGCATTACTATAAACTTCCCCCTTAGAACAAATTTGCTGTGTCCCATCAATTTTGTAATGTTTCATTTTCATTTGTTTCAAAATATATTTTTTTAATTTTCTCTTTAATTTCTTTACTAACTCATTGATTGTTTAGTAGCATGTTTTTCAACCTTTGCACATGTTTTTTTTTCCAGTTTTCCTGTTACAATTGATTTCTTGTTGCATACTATTGTGGTCAAAAAAGATGCTTAATTTCAAACTTTTTAAATTTATTGAGACTTATCCATAGCCTAACATGTGATACATCATTGAGAATATTCATGTGCACTTGAAAAGAATGTGTATTCTACTTTTTTGAGTTGTAATCTTCTGTGTATATCTAGTAAATCTATTCGTTTTATCACTTAGGGCCAATATTTTCTTGTTGATTTTGTCTGGATGATATATCCATTGCTGTAAGTGGAGTATTTAAGTTCCCTACAATTATTGTATTACTCTCAATCTCTCCATTTATGTTTTTTAGTATTTGCTGTATGTATTTAGGTGTTTCTATGTTGGGTGCATAGACATTTGCAAGTATTATATTCTCTTCTTGAAATGATCTCTTTACCATTATGTCATACAATTGTCTCTTGTTACAGTCTGTTTAAAAGTCTATTATTTATTTTAATTTTTAATTAAATTGATTGGTGACATTGTGTAATAAAATTATATAGGTTTCAACTATAAAATTCAATATGTCATCTGTATACTGCATTGTGTGTTCACTACCCAAAGTCAAATTTCCTTCCATTGTTATGTATTTGACCTCCTTTATCCTTATTTAACTCCTCTTCTCCTATTCTCTATGGTAGCCACTAAATTGTCCATGAGTCTCTATTTAATTGTCATGTTTACTTGTTTTCATTTTTGTAACCCACATCTAAATGAAATCATATGATTCTCAATTTTTTCTGTCTGACTTATTTCACTTAGCAAGATAATATCAAGATCCATCCATGTTGTCAAACATGACAATATTTCATCTTTTCTTATGTCTGAGTAATATTCCACTGTATATATATATACCACATCTTCTTTATCCAGTCATCTATCAAAGGGTACTTCAATTGTTTTCATGTCTTAGCAACCATGGATAATGCTGCTATGAACATCAGTATGCATATATCTTATGAATAAATGTTTTCGAACTTAGGAGCATAGATACTCAGAAGAGGGATAGCTGGATAATATGATAATTCTATTCTTATATTTTTGAAGAACCTCCATACTGTTTTTCATAGTAACTGTACCAATTTTCATTCCCACCAGCAATGTATGAGGGTTCCTTTTTCCCTACAACCTCTCCACACTTGTTTTTACTTGCCCTGTTGAAGATTGCCATTCTAACAAGTGTAAGGTGATATTTCATCATGATTTTAATTTGCATTTCTGTAAAGCTAAAGAAATTGAGCACATTTTCATATGCCTGTTGGCCATTTGTATGTCTTCTTGGGAGAAGTGTCTGTTCAGATCTGCTGCCCCTTTTTTAATTGGATTGTTTGTTTTATTTATTGTTGAATTGTATGACTTTTTTTGTATACATTGGATATTAGACCCTTATCAGCGGTGTTGTTTGAAAATATCTTCTCACATTCCAATGATATTTTCATTATCTCATTGATGGTTTCTTTTGCTGTGCAGAAGCTTTTTAGTTTGATATAGTCCCATTATTTGGTTTTGCATTTACTTCCCTTACCTTTTAGGTCAAGTTCATAAAATCCTCTCTAAATCCAAGATCCATAAGTCTAGTATCTTTTTTATTGTCTATGTAATTTATTGTTTCAGATCTTATATTCAGGTGTTTGATACATTTTAAGTTAATTTTGGTGTATGTTGACATTCTTTTGCATGTGGCTTTTCAATTTTCCCAGCAGCATTAGTTGAAGAGGTTTTCCTTTCTCCATTGTGTGTTTTTGGTTCCTTAGTCTAAATTTATTTGCCCATGTATATGAATGTTTATTTTTGGACTCTCAATTCTGTTTCATTGGTCTGTGTGTGTGTGTGTGCTTTTCTTCTGCCAATTCCATGTTGTTTTGATTAATGACACTTTGTAGTACAAATTGATGTTAGGCAGAGTGATACCTCAAGCCTTGTTTTATTTTCCCTCAGAATTGCTTTGGCTAGTCAGGATCTTTTGTGCGTCCATACAAATCTGAGATTTTTTTGTTCTGTTTCTTTAAGAATGCTATTGGAATTTTGATGGGGATTGCATTAAATCTGTATAACGCTTTAGGTAATAAGGTCATTTTAACTACGTTGATTCTCCAGTTCATGAACATGTAATATCTGTCCATTTCTTTGTGTCTTCTACAACTTCCTTTAATAATATTCTATAATTTTTAGTGTAGAGTCCTCCACATACTTCATGAGGTTTATTTTTAAGTGTTTTATTCTTTTTGTTGCAATTGCAAAAGGAATTGTTATTTTCATTTCTTTTTCTGAAAATTCATTGTTGGAGTATAGAAACACTGTAGATTTTTCTATATTAATCTTGTATCCTGAAACTTTACTGTATTTCTTTATTGTTTCTAATAGATTTTTTAGTAGAGGCTTTAGGGTTTTCGACATGAAAAATTTTGTCATCTGCAAAATGTGATCATTTGACATCTTCATTCCCTATTTAAATAACTTTCATTTCTCTGACTTGATTTCTCTATATAGTACTTCCAACACTATATGGAATAGGAGTGATGAGAGTGGACAGACTTGTCTTTTTCTTCATCTTAGAAGAAAGGTTTTTATTCTTTCACCCTTAAGTATAATGTTAGCTTAGGGTTTGTAATATATGGCCTTTATTATTTTGTGGTATTTTCCTTTTATACCTATTTTATTAAGTGTTTTTTTTATTATAAATGGATGATGTATCTTTTCAAAGGCTTTTTCTGCATCTATTGATATGCTCATATGATTTTTATATTTTATTTTGTTTACGTGGTGTATCATGTTAATTGATTTGTGTATGGTAAACCATTTCTGTGCCTCTGGGATAAAGCCCACTTGATCATGCTGTATAACCTTTTTAATGTATTGCTGTATTTGGTTCCCTATTATTTTATTTAGGGTCATACATCTGTGTTCATGAGAGATATTAGTCTATAGTTTGTGTGTGTGTGTGTGTGTGTGTGTGTGTGTGTGTGTGTGTGCGCGCGCGCGCGCGCACACGTGCTATCTTTATCAGGTTTTGGTGCAAGGGTAATGTTGGCCTCATAAAATAACTTAAGAAGCATTGCCTCTTCTTTAGTTTTTTAAAAAAGTTTGAGAACAGGTATTAAATTTTTGAATGTTTGATAGAATTCATTGGTGAAGCCATCTGGTACTGGACTTTTACATTTGGGAGGATTTAGTGATTATTTCAGTTCTATACTGTTGATGGATCTGTTTAGATTTTCTAGTTCTTCATGATTCAGTCTAGGAAGGTTGCATAATTCTAACAATGTGTCCATTTCTTCTAGGCTATTAAATTTGGTGTCATACAATTTTTTATAATATTCTTGTAGAATCCTTTGTATTTCAGTTGTATCTGTCATAACATCTTCTCTTTCATTCCTGATTTTGTTTGTATCCTTTCTCCTTTTTTTTTAGTGAGTCTAGCCAGGGGTTTGTCAATTTTATTAATCTTCTCAAAGAACTAGCTGTTAGTTACATTTATTTTTATATTGCATTTTTGTTCTGAATTTCTTGTAATTCTGCTCTAATTTTTATCATTTACCTATTTTGCTGACTTTAGGCTCCATTTGTTCTTTTTCTAGTTTCCAAAAATGTAATGTTAAGTTGTTTATTTGGAATCTTTCTCTTTTTCTGGAGATGGGCCAGTAATGATGTAAACTTCCCTCTTATTACTGCTTTTACTGTGTCCCAAAAGTTTGATATGTTGTATTTTTATTTTTATTTGTTTCTATGTATCTCTTGATCTTTCCTATTATTTTTTATCACCTCATCATTTTTTAGTATCATAGTGTTTATCCTGATGTATTTGGGGTTCTTCTTGCACTCTTCTTAGCTGATCTCCAGTTTCAAAGCATTACGGTCAATTAAGATGCTTGGTATAATTTCAATCTTAAATTTGTTGAGGCTAGATTTGTGTCTCAACATATGGTCTATCCTTGAGAATGTTTCATGAGCAGAATGTATAATCTAATATTTTGGAATAAAGGGCTCTGTAAATGTTGATTATATCCAATTGGTCTAATGTGTCATTTAAGGATAATATTTTCTTATTGATTTTCTACTTGGATAATGTTTTTATAGCTGACAGTGGGGAACTTAGTTCTCTTCGTAAAATTGTGTTTTTGTCAGTTTTTCCATTTAGTTCTGTCGGAGCCTGCCGACAGTCAAATCAGGGCCTCCTGTAACGAAGGACGGGAAAAGAAAAGAAGAAGAAGGGAAACACACAGATGGGGTTGAGAGGGACGAGCTCCGAGACTCGACCCTGAGTTTATTTTTTCACATGCTTATATACTCAGGAACAAGGATGTTTGTTAGCTACAAATGTATACACCAAGTCAGCACATCCTGTAACCTCCCCCTCAGCCCGGGGCCACTGTTTTCAAGATTTAGCTTGTTCTACCAAAACAAGTTCCTTCATTAAAGAACAACACCACCTGGCTTGGGCCAAATGGCCCCCCACATAGTTCTGTTAGTAGTTTATAATTTGCTTCTCCCTGATTGGAGCATAAATATTGATAAGTGTCATATCTTCTTGATGTATGGTTCCCTTTATCATTATGAAGTGTCTGTCATTGTCTCTCATTACTTTCTTTTTAATCTTGAAGTCCATTTCATCAGTTATAAGTACAGCTACACCCACTGCTCCCTGGATACCATTTGCTTAGAGTATTATTTTTCACCCTTTCACTTTGAATTTATATTTGCCTTTGGAAATGAGATGTGTCTGTTGAAGTCAAATATGATTAGGCATTGTTTTTTGATCCAGTCTTCTATGCTGTGTCTTTTTATTGGTGAGTTCAGTCCATTTACATTTAAGGTGATTATTGAAATATGAGGTTTTCCTATAGCCATTTTATCTTTTGTTTTCTGGTAGCTTGATGATTCCATTTTTTCCTTGTCCTTTTCTCCTATCTGTTATTTTAATTTGGTGAAGTTTTATGGTTTATTCCTCTGTTCCCTCTTGTTTTATGTTATATATATCAGTTCTGGATTTTTTATGTGTGGTTAACATTAAGTTTATATAAAGGACAGTTATATATTATTTTTTTATTGCATCACCTCATCTTCATTTTTTTCAGATTCAGATTTTTATGCCTTCCTCTTTTATGTTTTTGTTGTCTCACTTTATCCCTCTTATCACTATATGTTCCTTTCCATGTTGCAGTAGCTGTTGTCTTCTTCTCTTTTTTAATGTATTTTTTGCCTTTAACCATTATGAAATATTTAAGCTTATATAATATCCTGCTTAAGAAAGGTGGCACTTTTCTGCTTCTGTCTGCTTGTTAGACAACTTACTAATAGTTATGCAATTTTTTTTGTTTTTTGTTTGTTTGTTTGTTTGTTTGTTGTAGGTAGAATGATCCCCTTCAGTATTTCCTGTAATGCAGGCCTTGTGGAAAATTCCCTCAACTTTATA
This sequence comes from Eidolon dupreanum, assembly GCA_028627145.1. NCBI lineage: Eukaryota > Metazoa > Chordata > Mammalia > Chiroptera > Pteropodidae > Eidolon > Eidolon dupreanum. The sequence goes on from CM053505.1 coordinate 44,063,657, forward strand.
TGCCTGTAAAAGTCTTTATTTCTCCTTCATATCTAAAGGAGAGCTTTCTTGGATATATTATTCTTGGCTGGTAATTTCTTTATTTCAATAGTTTGAATATTTGGTTCTACTCCCTCTTAGCTTGTAATGTGTGTGCTGAGATTTCCAATTATAAGCTATTTTCCCTGGCTGCCTTGAGAATTCTTTCTTTGTCATTAATATTTGATAATTTAATATATTGTGTCTTGGAGAAAGCTTTTTTTGGGTTGAGATAATTAGATTTTCTGTTTGCCTCTTGTATTCAAAGATTCAGTTCTTCCATAGGTTTGGGAAATTCTTGACTATTTGTTTAGATATGATCTCTGTTCCTTTCTCCCTCTCTTCTTCTTCTGGTATAGCCATTATTCTTATGTTGCTTTTTCTGATAGTGTCAAATAATTCTTGTAGATTTCTTTTATTATTTTTCACTCTCAAGTCTCTCTCTTCTTACTTCTGCTTCATTTCAAGATTTCTATGTTCAGTATCACTAATACTTTCTTCTGTCTGGTCAGCTATATTTCCTAAGCTTGCTATTTTATTCTTCATCTCTTTTGGTGATTTCTTCACCTCCAGAAGTTCTGTTTGGTGTGTGTGTGTGTGTGTGTGTGTGTGTGTGTGTGTGTGTTTCAGTCTTCTTGTTAAAGTATTTCTGTTGTTCATTGTCTTTGTTTTTAAGTTTATTGAACTGTTCATCAGAATTTTCTTTAAAAAAATGTTCTTACATCTAGTTGAGATTTTTTCAGATGTGCAATCTTCAGTTCTCTGTTATTATAATCACATATTTCTATATTTTAAGTATATTTTCTGGAGATTTTTTATTTTCTTTCTGAGTTGCCTTGTCACCTTGGTTGTTTTTAGTATTTGATGGACTATTTCTCCACCTAAGCATTAATGGAAATGTAATCTGCTTTTTTTTTTCTTTTAAGAAAATAAATTTGCTGCAGAGTGATCTCTCATTACCAGGTTGATAAGAAGAGGTTTTTCTGTTGATTTCCTGTAAGTGGCACCCAAGCCTCCTGTACTGCCAAAAGCCTGCTGAGTTTCTGCATTGAGGTTAAGAATGCCCTTTTTTCTCTGGAAAAATGTGCATCTCCTCTGTGACAAGGTTGCCTTGGTCCCAGGGTTTCACCTCCATGGGAGACTATAAAGAGCGATTGGAGTCTTAACCCCTAAAAAAGCCCTGAAGCCCCTGTGCTGCTCCAACTGTCAGATACAGTGCTCTGATGCTTCTTGTGAATCCATCTGTCTGGAAGGGTTGGGTCGATTGTGAGTGGCCAGCTTTGTGTTTGACTGTTTTCCTTCCAGTGATGCTGGCTCAGGCCTCAGATGCTTTGCTTCTATATCACTCCCCCTACCCCCATCTCTGAAACCAGCTGCTGTGTATGTTTCAGTTCTGGTTGCATGATATCTGCTGTGGTTCCGTGCTCCTGCCAGCGAGGGTATGCTGGGGTGAGGGGAGGTCGTGTTCCGGCATGGTGGGAGGTGGCTGCCTGGCTCCATAACTCAGCTTTCTGCCCAGGAAAGGCAGTCACTAATACACAGCTATTGCCCCTCTGTGTTCAGTCTCTGCCCTGCTCACTAGGCTCCACTGAGATATGCTTATCCCTCAGGCAGGACAATTTGAGGATTCAAAGAGCCAAATAACCATTGTGTTGTCCTCCCCACCCCATCATCCTTCCCTGCCAGGAACTATGGGCTGGGGCTGCTTTCCACAGTCCCTGGCTTTGTTTCTTTCTCTCTGGCTCCCTGTCTTGTGCACTAATGGCCCACCTGTAGATGCTTTGATGCACAGATCTCTTAGACTTACTTGTGTGCAGTTTGGGTGTTATTTGTTGGTATATAGATGTTCAGCTCCTTGTGGTTTCAAGGGGAGAGATAAAGGAAGAGGAGATATCTCATACTGCCATGCTTCTGACCTACTCTGCTTAAATATATATATATATATATATATATATATATATATATATATATATCGATATATATCTATATATCTATATATCTATATCTATATCTATATATATATATATAGATATAGATATAGATATATAGATATATATATATATATATATAGAGAGAGAGAGAGAGAGAGAATTATCTCTCTTTACCAAGTTGAAAGTAGAGATTTTTCTTGTTTTTCAGTAAGTGATACCCAAGCCTCCTGAACTGCTTAGACCTCTCTTACTCTTTGTGGAAAAAAAAAAAAACAGTCCATTATTCCCTGGGGAAATGTGTGTGTCCTGTGTGATCTAGTCATCTCAGCCCCAGGGCTCCACCCTTGTAGGACAATGTGAGTGGTGATGGGTATCCATGCCTCTGAAGAGCCTCTGAAGTCCTGGTACTGCCCCAGTGGCCATATATAGTGTTGTGCTGCCTCCTCCAGAATCAGCCTGGATGGGTGGGGGTGGGGTGAATTTGGAGAGGCCACTGGTGTGTCTGTAGCTGCTTCCCTTCCAGTAATGCTTTCCCCCAAACTTCACTTACCTTGCCTCTATATCTCCACCCCTGTCGCTGGGACCAATAGCAGTGTGCGTCTCAGTTCCTGATGCTTTAAACTTTCTGCTCAGTAGTAGGACACTAGCTACTGCAGTTTCCTCTGGGGCCCACTGCTAGCTCTGGAGGGTGGTGAGTAGGTGTCCAGGCTTTGTGACTCAGCTTTCTGCTTGACAAAGGTAGTTGCTTTTTAAAACACAGCTGTTGCTTCTCTCTATTTTGTCTGCCCTGGTCTCTGCTCTGATCATTGAGTTCCACCATGTAGTATAAACTGATCACTCAGGCAGGAATGCTTAGGGCTATAGAGAGTACACCCTGCTACCTAATTTCTCCCTTCTCTCTCATTCTTGTAGGGAGCATTGGGCTGCATCTGCAGCATCGGTCTTAACTCTTGTTCCTTTCTTCCTCCTTTGCTTGCTTTATTTGCCCACCTTCAGATGCTCTGATGCACAGACCTCTGAGATGAGCTTGTGTACTAGGATGGGTGTTTATTGTTGGATTTTAGCTGTTCAGTTTGTTGTCATTTCAAGGGGAGAGATCAAAGGAACCCCTCACACAACAATGCTTCTTGCTTTTTTTCTATTAATTCTTTAAATAAGCTTTTTGCCCCTTCTTCTCTTCTGCTTTTGGGACCCCAATAGTATATTTATTGGTCAACTTGATTTTATTCTACATGTCCCTTAGTCTCTGTTCACTTTTTATCACTCTTTTTTTCTGCTCCTCAGACTTCATAATTTCAAATGTCCTTTTAGTCTCCCTAGTCATTCTTCTATATTACCATTGAATCTCCTATCGAACTCTTCTAGTAATTTTTAATGCAGTTATTGTATTTTTCAACCCCAGAATTTCTGTTTAGTTTTTTTAATATAATGTATATCTCTTTGTTAAAGTCATTATTTGATTCATGTATTTTAAAATTTCCTTTAATTCTTTTTCCATGCTTTCCTTTAGTTTTTTTGAGCAACTTTAAAACAGATTTGTAAATGTTTATATCAATTAAATCTGATATCTGTGCTTCCTCAGAGATTGTTTCTGCCAATTTATTTTTTTGCTTAGAATTGGTTATGTTTTCCTGTTTCTAAATTTGTGATTATTTTTCTTGGACATTTGGAAAAAAATGCCACTTTTCCCATTATTGGCAGATTGGCTCTGTGCAAGGACAATTCTCTACTTCTTAGCTAGGTGTTATTTACGACTTGGGGTCAGCCTGTTGTAAAGCCTTAAGGTCATTTCAAGTCTTCCTGAATGTGTTGCCTACACTTGTGTGTACTTTCGCATGCCTGTGTATAGTGTTTGCAATGCCCCTATATGCATGACTGCTTTTGCATGTCTTAACTCTCCAAAGATTTTCACCCCAGCTGCTCTCTGGGACCTTAGATTGCATGTATTTTTTAATAATCTCGTGGACTAGGCAATTGCAGGTCTGTGCTTCCACTGAAGATTTTATGAGCAGTAGTGAATGCTTTCTGCCACTTTTCACTGCCTGAGATCTAAGATATACCACTTTCATCCAATGATCTATTACTTAGGCCTAACTGAGTCTAGTCATTTGAGCAGCATTCAGAAAATTTTGAAAAACAACATGTGTTCTAATTCCTCATATTTGAGGAAGTTAACTTGGAATAAAATTGTCACCTCCTCCAGATGAAGACCACACTGCATTAGTGAGAGATGGGACAAAGGTGAGTAAAATGCCATGAAATTTCCTACACTTTTGAATGTGGCTATTTCTTAATTGGACATTTACTTGATTAGCCTAGACTTTGTTTGTTTTCAGAGCTTCTATTAATCACTTTAACAAGTCACCAGTTTTTTTTTTTTTTAAGTTTTCATGGTATAATAATGTCCTGGGACTTTCTAGTATGCAGTTTTACTGATGTCCTACCCAACTTTTAAGAGTGTTTTTCTTTTATTCTTAGGTTAGGCACCATTAAGTTTTTTAGAGATTCCATAAAAACTTAATTATCAGTTTTTTTTTCCTAGAGTTTTTTTTTTATTTCTTCAACCCATGAAAAGTTTCCATCAAATTATGATGACCAACAATTTTTTTTAATTAAGGACAAAAACAAAAACAAACAAACAAAAACTATCATGTATTCTTATCTGCAGTTAACAACATTTTGTATAAAAGAAAGGATGTTTTAATTAACAGGGTATAAAAGAAATAACCTTAGAAGAAAAGACAGTCCCATAAATTGAATACATTTAAGTATATTAACACATCACTGCATTGCCTCCATTTTTCCAAAAATGCTAGTCACTGCCTCACATTACTTCTCCTCACACATCCTATAATTCCTGCCCAGGAAAACTGAAGATCTGAAAGCCACATGTTAGGACTTAATGAAGTCTACATGATTTTAAGGTTGTCCTGTTTGAAATCCAGAAACTAATATATCTTGCCCCTCTTCCAACACCAGTCAATTCCTATAGGTCCCTTTTCTTCCTCTCCTTCTGTTGCTCCTGTATTCCAACATGCTCTCATTGTTTTCTCTTTTTTTTCCTACTAACATCAGTACTATAGTTTGAATTTATCTACATATTTCCTTTTCTTTTCCTGGCTTTATTGAAATATAATAAACAATTAGTTGCTTGTATTTACATTGTACAATTCAATATTTTTTCAATTATAGTTGACATACAATAATATACTAGTTTAAGTTGTACAATCTAGTAATCAGAGATCAATATAACTTGTAAAGTGATCACTCCACTAAATCTAGTAATCCTCTTCTCCCTTACATAATTATTACAACATTATTAACCATCATCCCCATGCTACACTCTACATCTCTATGTCTATTCTGAAACTATACATTTGTACTTCTTAATCACTTTACCTTTTTTTCTGCCCCCTCAAACCCCTTCCCATCTAGTAGCCCTCAAAATATTCTCTGTATCTATGAGTTTATTATTGTTTTAGTTGTTGTTTTTCATTTGTTCTTTACATTCCACATGTACTTGAAATCATAAAATATTTGTCCTTCTCTATCTAACCCATTTCATTCAGTGCAATACCCTCTAGGTCCATCAAGGCAATATCTTTCTCCATCCCCTTCCTTTTAGTCTGTGTGTATCTTTTAATCTGAAGTGAGTCTCTTGGAGGCAGCATATATAGGGGTCTTATTTTCTTATCCATTCACTACCATATCTTTTGGTTGGAGCATTTAATTCTTTTACATTTGAGGTACTTATTGATAGGAATGTAGTTATTACAATTTTTTATTCATGTTTTTGATACATTTCTTTTTTCTTCTTAAAGAAGTCCCTCCAACATTTCCTGTAATACTGGCTTGGTGTTGATAAATTCCTTTAGCTTATTTTTGTCTGGGAAGCTCTTTATCTGTCCTTCGACTCTAAATGACAGCTTTGTTAGATAAAGTATTCTTGGTTGTAGATACTGGGTTTTCATCACTTCAAATATTTTGTGTCAAGCCCTTCTGTCCTGCATGATTTCTTTTGAGAAATCAGTTGCCAATATTGTGGGTGCTCCCTTTAGGTAACTAACTGCATTTCTCTTGCTACTTTTAAGATTCTCTCTTTATATTTAACCTGTGGCATTTTAATTATGATGTGTTTTAGTATGGGCCCCTTTGGGTTCCTCTTTGTTGGGACTGAGCTTGTATGTCTATTTTATTTCCAAGGTGAGGAAGTTTTCCATCATTATTTCTTCAAATAGCTCTTCAACTTCTCGTTTTCCTTCAGGTACCCCTATGACACGAATATTTTTATGTTTAATTGTGTCCCATAGGCTCCTTAAATTATTATAGCCTTGGTTTCTTTTTTCTTGCCATTCTGATTGAATGTCATCAGCTTCCCCACCATCTGTATCAGTAATTCAATCCTCTTCTTTATCCACTCTGTTTATTCCATCTGATATACTCTTCATCTCCGATAATGTGTTCTTCCTTTCTGACAGATTCCTTTTTATAATTTTCATTTCCATTTTTATGTTTTTTTATCTCTTTGTTAAGGTTCTCACTGAGTTCATCTACTCTTCCCCTAAATTCATTGAGCATCTTTATAACCAGTGTTTTGAACTCTGCATCTGTTAGATTGCTTGACTCCATTATTCCTGGATCTCTGTTCTGTTCTCTCAGATGGTTTCTGTTTCTTTGTCTTCCCATTTTAGCTGCTTTTCTGTGTCTGTTTCTATGTATTAAGCAAAGCTCCTAAGTCTCCCAGTCTTATTAGTGTGGCTTTATTTAGTAGATGTCCAGTGGCGCAGTGTCAAGAGGGATTCAGCTGCAGGCCAAGCTTAGCCCCAGCCTGTGCCCCTTCAGAACCATCTGTTAAGATTCAGCAAGAAATCCACAGATGCTGTGCTTATAGTTGCCTCAAGAGACCACACCAGAAAAGGAGGCCAGCTGCCACTATTGTGAGTCTGGGCTCTGCTCAGCAAGGAGCATCTGGCTCACTGAGGATACACCTAGATGTGGCTTGGGTGGGGCCGTGAGTTGAGGGAGGTGGAGTTTCAGGGAATCCTCTAGGTGGAATGACCTCTGTTATCCAGTTCGATAATGTCTCTTCTATGGCAGTGCTGCCTCCGCACACTAGTAAGGGGGAGGGCTCAACAGAGGAACAATGGATACTGTCAGCACTTCCGTCCAGGAGAGATCCTTGCCTCTTGCCCTCACTTCAACAACTCAGTGTCCCGCTGTAAGTTCCTGGTGTCCCCCTGTAAGTCCCTGGTGCACTCCACACAGCTGGACTGGTGCTGTTGCTCAGAGCAAGCAGGTCCATTTCGATGAAAATCCCCTCACAGATACAGCACCTTTAAGAGGCATCTGCAACTGCAGCAGCCTTCGTCTCACTCAGCCCCTTGGATCGGGCTGCTTTGCATTTGCCCTGTCCTACCTTCTGCCATTGCGGGGTGATTCCATAGTTCTCTCCCTAGTTGTAGGGCTTGTTCATCTACATCCCAGGCAATTTTCCTTGTTGTGTGTTCCTTGTTTCCATCACAATTTTGATTTGGTCACCAGAGAAATGAACACAGCCTCTATCATCTATGCCATGTTTTTCTCCCTCTTCATTACCAATTTTCATCAAAAAGTAATTCAAAATTTTTCAAAGTACTAACTTCTATAAAGAACTGATACATTTTTGTTATATTCTCTTCCAGAAGAAATCAATGTTAGGGCCAGACAGACCTGGGTTTATGTATTAGTACTACTCTCGCTAAAAAAATTATTTATTTTACTTCTCACTCTGTGCCTCAGTTTTTTTTTTTTTTATCTGCAAGTAGATATCATTCTAAAACTGCAATTTTTAATACATTTTGAATACATAGCATTGATGGAAGGATTATATTAGGTAATATATTTAAAATGTTTAGTACACGTCCTGGTACATAATAAGTACATAAAGAATCACTAATATTTTTAAGTGATTTATCACTGATCAATCTATTACCATTTTTACTTTTATAGAAAAATAATCTGTACATAACTTTTCTTTGACTGGGATGTACATAAGCAGATGGACCCCTTTTGTTCTTTAAGGTGGACACAGGACAGGAAACACCACACCGTGAAGAACAACGATACAAGCCATGTGCCAGTCAGTTGTCACTCGGGATGTGCATGATGACAAGAAGCAAGGCTTAGAATTGTCAGACCAGCTCAGCTCAAAGAATCCCTCATGGCTGGACATCCTTCAAACTTCTACTTAGCCTGAGTCTGACTGACATATCAGTCAAATTATATAACTTCAGAATAGATTCTAACCTGTAGATTCTTCTTTTAAATCATTTTCACAATACCATGACTATAACAAAATTAGGTAGAAAGATAATTTCAATCCTCAAAAGTGTTAACCAATATTGAATCCTAGTGTACATTCTTTTTTTACTATTTACCTTAATAACTTTATACAGACAAGTTATATTTGCTGTACTGCAAACAGTCTTAGTAATAATTGAAACTGTTAATCAATTAATACCAGAAAGACCAACCTATCTTTAATGATTCTTTTGTACTTGATAGATGTTCACCAACATTTTTGTGGTCAATTTAACTCCATTCACCATGTAAAAACATTTAACTACAGGGAGGTAGTTTCCTCAGAAATCTTATTTATCATGAAATACTCTTATAAGAATAATCTTTTTAGAGAATATTTCCTTGAATTTTGGAAATCTAATTGAAATTATTTTACTATGCTAATGTCCCATATATTTGTATTTAATTGATGATACTGTATTATTAAAAATGATATAATTTCCTTTTTTTTTCCCTGTGCATTCTTGGAGAGTGACCTACTGCCAAATTCAGTTTTGAAATGAATAAATGAGCTTCTTTAGAACTGTAAATTCCATCCCTATTTTCCCAAAATCTATTAACTAGAGACTTTTCAAATTATAAATGGAAGATAATCATTTCAATTATTTCAATTCTTTCACTTAAAATAAGATGGAAAAGAAAACTTTTCCCAAGATGTTCAAATGTTGTTTGGCTAACAAACATGACAAGTCTCAATTTATGAATGAGAATCTTCATGAAAAGGACATTTTGAATACTTATTATTTGAAAGTTAGGAGTAAGCATGCCCCCTTCTTTGTGAACACAGGTCAATGTTTTTTTTTTTAAATTACACATGGGGAATAATCTCTAAAACACAGTTTTACAATATTTCACATTAACTTTAAAGTCTCCCTCTCAGGCTTCTGTCCTTTTTAAAGAGCCCTTTAGGACTGCTTTGATGCTTCTCAAATGAACGATTCTATACCCTAAATACATGAGATTGCCAGAATTGAACTCTTTCCCAGAATGAAGGAGATTGTTGGAGGAAGAAAAATTTAAGTAGAACTATATCCATTCGATGCTGAGCTGGTATTCCTACCATTAATATTTTTCAAAAAGTGCTGGCAAGGATGATATTTGTAGTATCATACTGAATTGCTAAAGCAAACATCATAACTTCCAACAATAAAAATATCATCTTTTCTTTCTAGTGACACACTTGGCTCCAAAACTTTGTGCGTGAATGCTCAGTGCTCCATGTTATAATTAGGTAAAAAATGACCAAGAATCACAACTAAAATTCTACCTTTATTTATTTAGTCCATTTTTTCATATAATAATAGTAGCAACAAAAATATTTGTAACCTCATGTACAGTTTTATTTTTAATTTCATAGAATACTCAGATCGATGACCAAAAATATTAAAGAAAATTTATACTCTATTTTACATTGAATGTGACTAGATTTAATCCTCAACAAGGATGTGTATAGTGATAAATACTTGTAAAGCTCTTTTAAGTCTCTCCTAGGCCTGAAAGAAAGTGTTAAATTATATTAAACTAAGGGAGGTAGTGAAGATAATATAAATGTCAAAGGACAAGGCAGTGGCAAGACTAGTTTCTAATTTAGTCCCAAATTTGTTATTTACTGGTTTTATAATTTTAGGAAAGCAATTTACCCTGAGTTTCAGTTTACCAGTCTGTAAAATGAGGATTTTAATATGTTCAGTGTCTATAATATGGTCATGCTGTGAGAATTAAATGAGGTAGTACATGTGAAAGAACTTATGTGTATGTAAATTATTATTATTTATAGAAAAAATAAATGGCTTGGTTTACAAGTGATCTTTAGCTGTGTTCTAGGCTACTACAAAACCAACTGAAAAGGGAATGTATATTCAGTTTATTTGAAATCATATAATAGATTTTACAAAAATCAATTGTTTTGGTTCCGTCTTTAATTCATTGTATAAATGCCATTAAGCCATAGTCTCACTCTGTTATCTATATTCTCATCCATAAAATAGGACTGATATTTATCACTCTAGTCACTATAAAACAGTTTTTACAATGGGATCTCAGAGAGCAGGTTGTATGATACTAAAGAATCAGCCTGAAATGTAAACCTTTTTTCAATCAACCAGAGTTTTTTTTCTGAATACGACACCCGTACAAACAGATTTTGTTAATAATTTCATAAAATTGATTAGTTGCTTTTGGTGACTTGTAATGCAATCCCAGTAAGACATATGAAATGTTACTATTTAGAATAAATAAATTTGCATTTTAGGTCCCGATCTCTAGTAGCAAGTCTTAGACTGCCCTCTGCAGTTCTCAGAGGAAGATTACATTTGGTTAGGTTGACGCAAGTGGAAACATTCAACTTATTTGAAAACTAAATATAAATCAGAATCCTGAGAAATTGGCTTTAATTCACATTTCAGCTTTATTTCTCACCAACGCCGCATCCACATACTTGAATTTACTTGGTTCCCTGAATGATCCCAGCACTTTCTGTTGTTGTTTTTCATTGTACTCCTGCCTGTGCATCATTTCTCACTGACTGATTGGTATCCTGCACACCATCTATGCCTCCATAATTACATGGCACACTCTCCCTGTGTCCAAACCGCTCTTCTCATAAACAACAGTTATTGTATTAGGGCCCATTCTAATCCAGTATGACCTCTTCTTAACTTGGTTACATTTGCAAAACCTGTGTTTCCAAATAAGGTTAAGTTCACAGGTACCAAATGGCGGGACTTGTATATATCTTTTCTTTTTTACAGTTAGCCATTTATTTTTTTCTGGCTTTATTGAAATATAATAGTTTGCTTGCACTTACACTGTACAATTCAATGAGTTTTTTTTATTATAGTTGGCATACAATAATATACCAGTTTCAGTTGTAAGCAGTGATCAGATCCACGTAACTCACAAAGTAGTCACTCCACTAAATCCTATACCCTTCTTCCCCCATACATATATATTACAACATTATTAACCATCTTCCCCATGATACAATCTACATTTCCATGTCTATTCTGCAACTATCCATTTGTATCTCTTAATCACTTTGCATTTTTTGTCCCCCCAACATCCCTTCCATCTAGTAGCCCTCAAAATATTCTCTGTATCTATGAGTTTATTTCCACTTGTTGTTGATTTTGTTATTTAGATCCCACATGTACACAAAATCATGTGATATTTGTCTTTCTCTATCTGACTCATTTAATTCAGTGAAATACCCTCTAGGTCCATCAAGGTAACATCTTTTTCCTATCCCTTCCTTTTACTCTGTGTGTGTCTTCTACTCTGTAGTGAGTCTCTTGTAGGCAGCATATATAAGGGTCTTGTTTTCATATGCATTCAGCCACTCTATCTTTTGGTTGGAGCACTTAATTCTTTTACATTTGGGGTACTTATTGATAGGGATGTAGTTATTACCAGTCTTTATTCTTGTTTTTGATACATGTTTTTTCTTCTTAAATAAGTCTCTCCAACACTTCCTGAAATTCTGGCTTGGTGTTGATAAATTCCCTTACTTATTTTTGTCTGGGAAGCTCTTTATCTGTCCTTCAACCCTAAATGATAGCTCTGTTGGATAAAGTATTCTTGGTTGTAGATACTGGGTGTCATCATGTTGAATATTTTGTGCTAAGCCCTTCTGTCCTGCATAGTTTCTTTTGAGAAATCAGTTGCTAGTCTTACATGAGCTCCCTTGTAAGTAACTGCTATTCTCTTACTGCCTTTAAGATTCTCTTTCTGTATTTAACCTGTGGCATTTTAATTATAATGTGTCTTGATATGAGCCTCTTTGAATTTCTGGTTTTGGGGACTCTCTGAGCTTCCTGGGGTTGTATGTCTATTTCCTTTCCCAGGTTAGAGAATTTTTCCATCATTATTTCCTCAAATAGATCTTCAATGTCTTGTGTTTTTTTGTTTGTTTGTTTCTGGTATCTCTACAACATGGATATTTTTACATTTAATAGTATCCCATAGCCTCCCTAAATTATTATTGGCTTCTTTTTTCTTGTCATTCTGATTGAGTGTCCTTGGCTTTCCCACCCTCTATATAGGTCATTCAATTATCTTCTTTATTTACTCTGTTTATTCCATTTAATATACTTTTCATCTCAGATAATGTGTTTTTCATCTTTGACTGGTTCCCTTTTATAATTTCCATTTTTGTGTGTTTTATCTCTTTGTTAAAGTTCTCGCTAAATTCATCTACACTTCCCCTAAATTCATTGAACATTTTTATAACAAACGTTTTGAATTCAGCATCTGTTAGATGGCTTGACTCCATATTCCTGGAACTCTGTTCCATTCTCTCATATGGTTTCTGCTTCTCTGTCTTCCCATTTTGGTTGCCTTTCTGTGTCTGTTTCTAGGTACTAAGCAGAGCTCTTATGTGTCCTGATCTTATTAGTGCAACTTTGTGCAGTAGGTGTCCAGTGGCACAGTCCTGAGAGGGGTTCAGATGCAAGCCATATTAAGTCCCAGCCAATACCTCTCTGGGGACACCTGTTAGATTCAGCAAGTAACCCACAGATGCTGTGCTTATAACTGCCTCAAAAGATCACACCAGAAACTGAGGTCAGCTGCCACCAGTGTGAGCTGCTCAGTAAGGGGCACCTGACTCGCTGAGGATACATTTGGATGTGGCTTGAGTGAGGCCAGGAGTTGGGGGAGGTGGAGTTTCAGGGAATCCGGGAATTCTCTAGGTGGAGCGACTTCCGTTATCCAGTTTGATGATGTCTCACCTATGGTGGCACTAAGTCCACACTCTGAGAGTGGGAATGGCTCAACAGAGGAACAATGGATACTACCAGCCTTATCAGATAATTTGTTTGCAAATATTTTTCCCATTCTTTATGTTGCTTTTTCATTTTATTGAGTGTTCCATTTCTATGCAGAAATTAAGTGATGTAGTTTCATATGTTTATTTCTGCTTTTGTCACTTGTACTTTTGGTGGCATGTTCAAAAAATCTCAATGTCAAGAGAATATCGAGAAGTTTTTTTTCCTATGTTTTCTTCTAAGAGGTGTGCAGCTCAGTTTGTATATTTATCGGTAATCTAATTCATGTTAGTTTTTTTGAGTGTGTAAAACAGGGGTCCGATTTTATTCACTTTCATGTGGATATCCTGTTTTCTCAGAACTGATTTATTGAAAAGACTATCCTTTCTCCATTGTGTATTCTTGGTCCCCTTGTAAATGATTAGTTGACCATATATTCATAGTTTTATTTCTGGGTTCTTGTTTCTGTTCCATGTGTCTACATTTCTGTTTTTAATGCAGTACCATAGCATTTTTGTATATTAAAACTTCATATATAGTTTAAAAAAAGAAAGTTTGATTTCTCCAGCTTTATTACTCTTTCTCAGGATTACATTGTCTATTCATAGTCTTTTGTGATTTTATGCAAACTTTAGAATTGTATTTTCAATTTCTGTGAAACATGCCATTAGAATTTTGATCAGGATTGCATTTAATCTATAAATGGCTGTTCAAAATATGCACATTTAAAAAATATGAAATCTTCTGATTCATGATCATGGGATATCTTTTCATTTATTTGTGTCTTCTTCATTTTCTTTCATCAAAATTTTATAGTTTTCAGTATACCAATCATTGAAGTCCTTGGCTAATATACTTCAAAGTATTATATTGTTTTTGACACAATTATGGATGAAATTTTATTTCTTTATATTTCAAATATTTTGTTTTTAGTATATAGAAATACAACTGATTTCTGTATGTTGATTTTATATCTTGCAAGTCTACTGAATTTATTGATTAGTTCTGACAGTTTTTTGCAGGGGAAGAGTCTTTAGGATTTTCCATATATAAGATCATATCATATTCAAACAGAAACAATTTTACTTCTTTCTTTTTATTTGGATGCATTTTAATTATTTTCTTGCCTGTTTGCTCTGGCTAGAACTTTCCAGTATTATGTGAATAGGAATGGTGAGAAAGGACATTCTTGTCTTTTTCCTTATCTTCAGGAAAGGTGAAGCTTTTAATACTTCAGCGTAGAGTTCAATATTAGCAGTTTGCTTGTCATATACGTTCTTGATTACATTGAGGTAAATTTCAACTATAGCCAATTTATTGAGAATTTTTATCATGAAAGAATGTTGTCTTTTGTCAAATGCTTATATGTCTATATCTCTTCAGATCCTATTTCCATATTTTAATCAGATAATCCATTTTTCTCTTTGTAATTAATTTCTAGGTTCATACCATTGTGGTCAGAAAAGATGCTTGATATGATTTCAATCTTTTTAATTTATTAAGACTCGTTTTATGATTTAGCATGTGGTCTATCCTGGAAGATGTTCCATGTGCACTTAAAAAATGTATATTCTGTTGTTGGGGATAAAATGTTCTGTAAATATCTATTAAGTTTATCTCATCTAACATGTCATTTTAAAAAGTTGTTTATTTTTTTATTATTTTAAATTAGTTTCAAGTATACAACACAATGGTTGGACATTTATATAATTTATGAAGTGATCTCCCCGATTACTAGCACCCATCAGACATTACACACAGCCATTACAATAATATTGATTACACTCCCTATGCCTTACTCTAAATCCCCATGACTGTTTTATAACAAATAACTTGTATTTCTTTATCCCTTCAACTTTTTCACCCAGCTCCCAAACCTTCCACCCCTCTGGCAATTACCAGTTTATTCTATCTGTGAGTCTGTTTTCATTTAGATTGTTTGTTTCTTTTGTTTCTCATTCTGCATATAGATGAAATCATGTGGTATTTGTCTTTTTCTGTCTGACTTATTTCATTCAGCATAATACCTTATAAGGTACATCCATGTTATCATAAATGGTTAAGATTTCATTTTTTTTATTATGGCTAAGTAATATTCCATCTATACATACATCAAACTTCTTAATCCAGCTGTTCATCAATGGGCACCTAGGCTGCTTCCATATTCTGGCCTCTATGAATAGCTCTGCTGTGAACATAAAGCTGCATAGATCTTCACAAACTAGTATTTTGGTTTTCCTTAGATAAATACCCAGAAGTGAAATTACTGGTTCAAAAGGTAGATCCATTTTTAATTTTCTGAGCAAACTTCAGATGGTTTTTCCTAGTGTCTGTACCAATTTTCAAGCCCACCAGCAGTGTAGGAGGGTTCCCCTGCTCCACATCCTCTCCAACACTTGTTTTTTGATTTATTAATAATAACCTATCTGAAAGGTGCAAAGTGATATCTCACCATGGCTTTAATTTGCATTTTTTCTGATGATTAGTGAACTTGAACATCTTTTCACATGTCCATTGGGCACCTGCATGTCTTCTCTGGATACATACCTATTCAGGTCTTCTGCCTATCCACTAATTAGACTGTTTGCTTTTTGTTGTTGAGTTGTATGAGTTTTTTTATAAATTTTGAATATTAATACCTTGTCAGACGTATCATAGGCAAATATCTTCTCCCATTCAGTAAATTGTCTTTTCATTTTCTTGATGGTTTCCTTTGCTATGCAAAACATTTTTAGTTTTCTTTTGTTTCCTTTTCTTGAGGAGATATATCAGCTATATCTACTGTTAATTCCTTATAGCAAATTCTTTATTTCAGTTATTGTATTCTTCATTTCTGACTGGTTTTTTTTTATGATTTCTATGTCCTTTTTTATGCTTACCATCTCTCTGTTGAAGTTCTCACTGAGATCATCTATTCTCCCTCTAAGTTGATTAAGCATCTGTATAATCAAAGTTTTAAACTTTGTCTCTCTGGTAAGTTGATTGTCTCATTTTGTTTAATATTTTTCTAGAGTTTCTTCCTGTTGTTTTATTTGCAAATGTTTCTTTGTTTACTCATTTTACTTACATCTCTGTGTTCATTTCTGTATATTGAAATGATATGTTACATCTTTCAGCCTTGACCAGGTGGACTTACATAGTAGGTGTCCTATGTAACCTAGTGGCACAGTCCTCCCAATCACCTGTGTCAGGGTTTCTGAGTATCTTCCTTGTGCGGTTTCTGTGTGTTCACCTGTTATAGCTAAGCCTTGACTGCTGTTAACATTTCAGTGGATGGAATTGACTCTTTAGATGACTTTCTTTGGAAATTAGCCATGCTCACAGGGTATGAGTTGCTGTATGAGGGCTGACCCCATGGAGTGAAATTCATTCAGTAGGCTTGTGTACCTGTTGAGACCACTCTTTTGTGTGCCTCGTGTGGGGGATAGTCAGATGGTGCTCCATTGTGTGCTGATACAAGCCTTAGAGTATGTTGGTTGTGGGGCCCCGTGGGAGGGTGTCCTTGTAGGCCAAAGTCAACTTCTACCTTTGTTTTCTCGTGGCTACCAGGTAAAAGCTACAAAGTGATCCACAGATGATTGCTGCCTGTGCTGGGTCTCGAAGCAAGTGAGACAGACCATGCTGTGAGCCATGATCAGCTACCACCAGTAATAGGACTGTGATGGCTCAGCACAGGACCAGTGCACCTCAAGGCCTGAGGCTGCCTGACAGTTGCCTGTAAGTCTCTGAAACTGATAGAACTTTTGAGTGATATGGTAGTTGGGTGGGGTGGGGACCCAGGCAGTCACCAGGGTAAAACTTGCAGATTTCACCCACGGATGCAGAATCAAGTTTCATGTCAGTGCTGAATCTGCAGCCTCCTGTAAAAGTCTCAGATCACAGCAAGTCCCTCCTAGGGCCTTCAGACACCTGAGATCTGTTCAAAAAACACTATAGTTCAGTGCAGGGCTTGTCATCCACCACTGATATTCTCTCCTTGGATTTATGGGCTGTGCATGGGCTACACATGCTGAGAGCTGTGGTTTGCTGTAAATTCACAGTCCAGAGAAAGCCCTGGGTGGATGTAGCAGCCTGGTAATGGATATGTTGTGGATAATTTGTGAGTTAGGTGGTGCGGAGTCTCAGGGAGACACAGAATGGAGCAAGCCAATCCTGGCAGGCCAATGAAGATTTAGAATTGCTGCTAGTGCTGATCTGACAGGCTCCTGCAAAAGTCACAGATCATAGCAAGGCCAGCCACCATCCGACTCGGGCCCACAGACTCCAGTGATTTGCCCCAAAGACACTGCGGATCGGGCTGGCAACAGTAGTCCACCACCAAAAATCTCACCCAAAGTACGCTAGCCACACGCAGGCTGCACAAGCTGAGGGCTACTGTCTACCTGCAAATGCACAGCCCAGGAATGGTGCAGGGTGGGGCTGACTGCATGGCAATGGGTTTACCTGGGGCAATTTCTTGTTTGGGTGGCCCACAATTTCAGGGAGACATGGGGTGGAGCAGACCCATCTCACTTGGCCAATGTACATTCAGAATTTTCTGTATGGCAGGAAAGTTCGACACAGGCAAGATGGCACTGATCTGTAGATTCCCCTGTAAGGGGACCTGACAAACGAACAATGGCGGCACTCCATGCAGCCCTCACTTTTGTACCACAGAACTCAAGCTTTCTCCATATGTTTCTTATACCTCCCAAGCTGCTGAAGCTTCGTCAGAGGCAAGAGTGAGTGTCTTTGAGTGAGTGATGTTGTGCATGGGTCCTTTAATGGGAATGTCTGGGTTTTCAGGTTCCTTCCAGCCCACACATGTGGCCAGAATCCCCTCTGATTTTTACAGTCAGGTTTTGTGGGAACACCTCTTCTCAGGACTGAAACTCTGGGCTGGGGAGCCCCTGTGTGAGGCTAGGGGCCCTCATTCTTTCATGGGGGCCTCTGTAGCCATGCTCTCCCACCAGTGTTCAAATGCCATGTAGAGGTGTGGGACCAGCCCGCTTCATGTCTTTGCCCCTCCTACCACTCTTGATGTGCCTTTTTCTTTATATCCTCACATGTATGTGTTATAATCAGCTAGACCCCAGGTGGTTCTCTACTTTGATTATTTGTAATTTAGTTGTAATGTTGTCCTGGGAGAAGTCAAACCACAATTTTACCTAGCTCATTTTTTAATTGAATTGTTTCTTTTTTGTTGTTGAGCTGTATGAATTCTTTATATATTTTGTATATTAGCTCCTCATCAAATGTTTTGAATGCAAATATCTTCTCTCATTCAGTTGAATGCCTCTTTGTTTTGTTGATGGTTTCTTTTTTTTTTGTATTAAAGTTTTTAGTTTGATATAGTCCCATTTGTTTCTTTTGCTTTTCCTTTCCTTGACTTTGAGTTCAAATTTATAAAATCCTCTATAAATCCAAATTCCATGAGATTATTATCTATGTTCTCTTCTATGCAATTTATTGTTTCAGGTCTTATATTCAGTTCTTTGATCCAGTTTCAGGTAATTTTGGTGTATGGTGACAGAGGACAGTCTAGTTTCATTCTTTTGCATGTGGATTTCACTTTTCCCAGCACTATTTATTGAAGGAATTTTCCTTTCACCATTGTATGTTTTTGACTCCTTTCTCAAAAATTATTTGCTCATATACATAAGGGTTTAATTCTGGACTCTTGATTTTGTTCCACTAGTCTGTGTGTCTGTTTTTCTGCCAATGTCATGCTGTTATGATAACTGTCACTTTGTAGTATAATTTGTAGTCAGTCAATGTGATACCACCAGCCTTGCTCCCTTTTCTCAGGATGGCTTTGCGTATATGCTG
The DNA here is from genome assembly GCA_028627145.1 of Eidolon dupreanum. Taxonomy (NCBI): domain Eukaryota; kingdom Metazoa; phylum Chordata; class Mammalia; order Chiroptera; family Pteropodidae; genus Eidolon; species Eidolon dupreanum. Next base: position 44,082,516 of record CM053505.1, read on the forward strand.
TCTTTTGTGCCTCCATAGAGATTTGATGATTTTGTTTGTTCTATTTCTGAAAAAATGTCAGTGAGATTTTGATGAGGATTGCATTAAATCTGTGTCATGCTTTAGGTAATAAGATCATTTTAAGTATGTTGATTTTTCCAATTCCAAGAACAAAGAATATCTTTCCACTTCCTTTTGTATTCTTCAATTTCTTTTAATATGGTCTTATAGCTTTCAGTGTATAGGTTCTTCACAATTTTTGTTAGGTTTATTCCTATGTATGTTATTTTTATTGCATTAGCAAAAGAATTTTTTTTAATTTATTTTTCTTAAATTCAATTGTTATATATAAGAATACAATAGATAGTGTACATTAATTTCATATCATGCAACTTTTCTGTATTTGTTTATTGTTTCTAATAGTTTTTTTAGTGACGTCTTTAAGATTTTCTCTATAGACAACTATGCTATCTGCAAAAAGTGACAATTTGAATTCTTCATTCTCAATTTGAATGTCTTATTTTTTTCCCTTACCTGATTGCTCTAGCGAGGACTTCCAAAACTTTATTGCATAAGAGTGGTGAGAGTGGGGAACCTTGTCTTGTTGCTGATCTTAAAAGAAAAGATTTCAGTATTTTATCATCAAGGACAATATTAACTAAGGGTTTGTTGTATCTTTTTTTTATATTGAAGTTTTTTCTTCTAAACCCATTTCATTAAGTCTTTTCATCATAAGTGCATGTTGTATCTTATAAAATGCTTTTTCTGCATCTATTGATATGATCAAATGATTTTTATCCTTTATTTTGTTTATGTAGTGTATCACACTAATCAATTTATGAATGTCAAACCATCATCACAAGACTAGAATGAACCCCACTTGATTGTGATGTGTAATCTTTTTAATGTATTGTTGGATACAATTTGCTAATACTTTGTTTAGGATTTTTGCATCTGTATTTATCAGATATATTGATCTGTAGTTTGTGTGTGTGTGTGTGAGTGTACACGCGCGCGTGTGTGTGTGTGTTATCTTTACCAGATTTTGGCATCAGGGTTATGTTGGCTTCATAAAATGAGTTAGGAAATACTGCCTCTTCTTCAATTTTTGGAATATTGAGTGTTGGGCTCCAGTCCTGACTTTTACATTTGGGAGGATTGTTTCAATTTCCATGCTGTTGATCAGTCTGTTTAGATTTTCTTATTCTTCATGATTCAGGTTAGGAAGATTGTATATTTATAAGAATTTGTCCATTTTTCTAGGTTATCGCTTTTAGTGGTGTATAATTTTTCATAGTATTCTTGTATGATCCTTTGTATTTTGGTGATATCTGTTGTATCCTCTTTCATAACTGATTTTGTTTATTTGTTTTTATTTTCTCTTTTTTTCCTTAGTGAGTCTAGCCAGGGGTTTGTCAATATTGTCAATCTTTTCAAAGAACCAGCTCTTTGTTGCATTAATTTTTTCTATCATTTCTCAATTTTATCTAGCTCTGGTCTAAGTTTTGTTTCCTTCCTTCTGCTGATTTGGGGCTTTATTTATTCTTCATTTTACAGTTCTTTAAGATGTAATGTTAGGTTTTTATTTGGGATCTTTCTTGTTTTTTTTTTAGATAGGCCTGTAATAAAACGGTTTCCTCTTATTACCACTTTCATTGTATCAATATTTTGAAATATATTTTTATTCTCATTTGTTTTTATGTATCTCTGACTCTCACTTTTTTTTATGACCCAGTTATTTTTAGTATCATGTTGTTTAATCTTTACACATTTGTAGATTTTTCTGCTTTCTTTTTTAAGTATATTTCCTGTTTCAAAGCATTGTGTTTAAAGAATATGCTTGGCAAAATTTCAATCTTGAATTTGTTAAGGTTTATTTTGTGTCCCAACATATGGTCTATCCTTGAGAATGTTCCATGTGCAGTGGAGAAGAATGTATAACCTGATGTTGTAGGATGAAAGCCCGTGTTAATGTGTCCAATTGTGTCCATTTGAGCTAGTGTGTTATTTGAGGTTGATATTTTCTTACTGATTTTCTTTTTGGATGATCTATTCATAGCTGTCAGTAGGATATTTAGATCCCCTACTATACTTACATTTTTGTCAATTTCTCCTTTTAGTTATGTTAGTAGTAGCTTTATATATTTTGGTGCTCCCTGATTGGGAGCATATACATTAGTAAGTCTTATGTCTTATTGATGAACTGCCCCCTTTATCATTATGAAATATCCTTCTTTGTCTCTCATTACCTTTTTTTTTAATCTTGAAGTCTATTTTGTCAAATGTAAGTACAGCTACCTCTGCTTTTCTCTGGATGCCATTTGCTTGGAAAGTCATTTTCTATCCTTTCACTTTGAGCCCATATTTGTCCTTGCAGCTGAGATGTGTCTCTTGAAGGCAGCATATGGTCAGATTTTTTTTTTGTATCAATCTGCTACTCTGTGCTTTTTTATTGCTGAATGTAGTCTATTTACATTTAAGATGATTATTGATATTTGAAGGTTTTTTATAGCCATTTTATCCTTTGTTTTCAGGAAGATTGATGTTTCCTTTTTTTTTTTTTTTTGCCCTTGTGTTTTTGTCTGTTATTTTAGTTTAGTGGTATTCCATGATTTTTCCCTGTTTTTTTTCCTCCATGTTATATGTCTTAGTTTTGGATTTTCTGTGTGCTAAGCATTAAGTTTATGTAAAATAAAGTCTCATATATACAGTAGTACATTTTCTTCTGTATGGGTCTTATCTACATTCCTTTTTGCAAAATCAGACCTTTATTCCCTCTGCTTTTCTGTTTTTGTTTTCTCAAATTATCCCTATGTATTCTGTGAGTTTATTTCTAGGTTACAGTAGCTATTGTCTTCTCATTTTAATTTTTTTTACCTCCTTTAAACATTAAGTAATAGTTAAATGTATAACATCTATTCTGAATAAGGGTTGCAATTTTATATTTCTGTCTGTGGTTATTCATCTTACTCATAATTTTGTATCTCTTTGTCTTTTTGTTTCAGGTAGAAAAACCCCCTTAAGTATTTTCTGTAATGCAGGCTTTGTGGTGGACAATTACCTCAGCTTCTATATGTCTGAAAAGGTCTTCTTTTCTTTTTTATATTTAAAGAACTTTGCTGGATATATTTTTCTTGGCTGGTAATTTCTCTCTTTCAACAGTTTGCATATTTGATTCCACTTCCTCCCAGCTTGCAAAGTTTCTGATTAAAAATCCTGTGATAATCTAATGGGTTTTCTGTTATAAGTTACCATCATTTTTTTTTTCCTGGCTATCTTGAGAATTTTTTCTTTGTCATTACTTTTTAATAGTTTTAATATAATATGTCTTGAAGAAGACCTCTTTAAGTGTTCTCTTTGCTTCTTGTATTTGAGGATCAAGTTCTTGTTGATGTTTGTTTGAATAGGCTCTCTGTTCTCTTCTCCCTCTCTTCTCCTTTTGGTTATACCCATTATCCTTATATTGCCACTTCTGATGTTGTCAGTTCCTATAGAGTTCTTTCATTTTATTTTACTCTTAAGTTTTTATCTTCTTCCATCTGCATCATTTCTAGATTACCTTCTTCAATATCACTAATTCTCTCCTCCATCTGATCAGCTTACCTCCTGAGCTTGCTCTTTAATTTTTCATCTCTGGTATTAAGTTCTTCAGCTCCAGAAGTTCTATGTGTTTTTTTTTTAAGTTTCAATCTTTTAAATAGCATATTCCTTTTATTCATTAATTTTATTTCAAGTTCATTAAACTGCCTCAGTTTATTTGTATCAGGTTGTTTTTCAGAACTGTGATCTTGAATTCTGTCACTTAAATCACATATGTCTATATCTTTAAGTTTCAGTACATTTTTTTTAAAAAAGGTTTTTCTTTGTTCTTGAGTATGTGGTGCACAAGCTTCTCGCACTGCTCAGGTCTCCTGGATCTCTGCTCTGTAGCAAAAAAATAAAAGTAAAAATAATTAAATAAATAAAACAGCTTTTTATTCTCTAAAGAGGTGTGTGTCTCCTCTGTACCAAGGCACCTCAATGCCAGTTCTCTACCACCATGGGAGAATTTGATGGGCAATGAGATTCCAAGGCCCTGAAGAGCCCCTGAAGTTCCAGTGCTGCCCCAGTGGCCAGGGGCAGTGTTTTGCTGCTTTAGGTGTACCAGGGTCTTCCACCAGGATCAGCCTGGAAGGGTAGGAATTTGGAGGGTTGTGAGAGGCTGCCACTCTATCTGTGTTTGTTTTCCTCCCAGTAATGGTAACCACCAGGCCTCAGTTTCCTCACCTCTTTACCTCCACTCTTATCACCGGGACTAGCCACAGTGTGCATCAGTGTACTCAGAAGCTATCTTATTAGTTCCTGGAGTTCTAACTCCCTGCTTTATAGTCTGACACTCTCTACTTCCATTTCCCTCAGGGCTTTGTTGCTATCTCTGTGAGTGTGTGCAAAGGTGAGCTCTGGAAGAGTGAGAGGAAGCAACCAGAGTCCATGACTTAGTTTTCTAGCCTGGTAATAATGGCTGCTATACATAGCTGTTGCATTTCTGTATGTTGTCTCTGACCTGATCACTGCATTCTGCCATAGTATATGCTGATCACTCAGGCAGGAATATTCAGGGCTACAGAGTGCATGCCACAACCTGATTCTTCCCCTCTCCATTAGTCCTGCAGGGAGAGCCAGGCTGCTTCATCTGTGGCTCCCATTTCTGCTCTCCTCCTTTTACTTTTACTTTTCTCAACTGATCTCCCACCATCAGATGCCCAAATGCACAGATTTCTCAGAATTGTTTGTGTGTTAGGCTGGATTATAGCTGTTTAATTTGTAATCTGAAGGGGAAAGATCAAGGTAACCCCTCACACTGCCATGCTTATCTGAAATTTTAATAAATAATCTAAACATACTTGTTACAAACAAGTAAATTAAATAAATATAGATGAGTAAAAGTTTTTTTAGGTAAACTCTTAAAATATGTTTCCCAAATCTTTTAGTAACTTGAAAACTTAAATTTTGCTGAGTTAAATTAAACAATAGAAATGTCTTAAATCTAGATAATTTTCAAGAAAAAATATTGAAACATTAATTATTGAACATAAGTTTCCTTACTGTTGGATTCTGATTGCAGAAAAAATAAAGATGAATTTGTATCTATTAATATACATCTTGTGCCAAGCTGAGAAATTTATTTTGAGAAAGCACATTTCCAAAAATTAAAAAAGTACTTATAAATTTGCCAAGCCACATGATACAAATATGAAAGACAGTTCATAATTGTGTATATCTTAATTTTTACCATAAATTGAGCGTTTTAACATTTAAAAATTCTAATATATGTAATTGAAACTTCTGGAAATAATAAAGGTGGCTAATTTATACAAGGAAAATATGATGTGTTTTTAGCTAAGAAAAAGAACAAGGGAAAAAATGAAGTTTTTCTTAAGAAAAAAAGAATAATTTTGTCTAAATTAGAACTTCTGTTTATAAAGGACAGGCTAAATGTATACAAAAGTTTAAGAGAAAGAGATAGGAAATTTTATCTCATGTAATTAAGCTGTAGGAAAATTGAATTGTTATATTTTAAAAATTAAGCTTAATATCAGTGGTGTACTTATGTAAAACAAAATTTATTTTTTTATCTGCTGAAAACATTTTTTGACATAATCTTCCAAGAAAGCAAAGATTCTGTGTTTCATTAATGTAATTTTCTGTGTTTTGTTTTGTCTTAATCAAGTTTTTAATTATATAAGGAAAGTGAAAAATAATGTCAGCAGCATGGTGGCATGGGAAGACATCCAGGTCTCTCCTCTTGAAGTTACAAGTTAGTCAGCTATAATTAAACAAAAGATTCCCTGCAAAACACACAAACACATTTGAGGATCTGCACAGAGATATCTCAAAGTTTACATCTTAGAGATAAAATGGGAGATGAGATAGGGTAAAGACAGAAACAGGAGCCACAGACATAGTCTAGTGATCACCATGGCCCCAGCCAATGTGATGGCAGTGAAGGATATGGGTGCATCCCAAACTGGGCAAACCAGAGGGGCAGAGGCTACAATTAGGCCTGGGTGGCCCGTACAGATTGAGGCATAGCCCAGGGGCAAAAAAGCAGTTCAAAGGGTGACAACATTCCACAAATAACCATCACTAAACAAAAGAAGCCATAGACAAGGAAACCCCTCCATCTCCTGTGGCCCAGAGGCTGTAAAATTCTCATTCAACAGATTGCAAAAGAAAATAAGCAACTTTTTAGCCTAAATGGTCTGTACTCATCATGGCTGAACATACTGGAAAGAACAGAGCCAAAGTCATGCAAACCACTTTTCCCCACCCAATGGATCCTGGTAGAGGCAGCTAGGACACCTCAGACAGAGTTGCATAGCTGGCAGCTTCTGGCTATAGGAAGGTAGAACCAGGAACACACAGGCCAGGAGACTCATAGCCTGCCACGTCACACCATGGATGTGGTGCCCTGAGACAGAAGTGATCAATTTGTTAAAAGAATGACAACATTCTAGAGAATACAATAAATTTTCCATGGCCAAGTTGATATCACCCCACAGATATCCCAGAAGCCCCATTAGTGCCTGTTGGAGTGAACCATAACTCGCAATTCAGTACCACCTACTAGAAAACAAAGGAAGATCTCTACTTATCAAACTGCTAAACAGTTAAGTATCTATTACTTAAAAAATGATTTTATTCCAACAAATGCTCAGGCAGAGAAATAATCCATGAAACAAAATGAATAACCAAGGTAACAAGAACATTATGAAAAAAAATTATAAAAAGTCTCCAGAAAATAAAATTAAAGGCATGAAATACTAAGATCTAAATGACAGAGCAGTCAAGACTGCAGTTTGTAAACAACTCAGTGAGATAAAAGACAATTCAGAAAAGCAATTCAAAAAGTTCAGAAATAAAATCAATGGAAATAAAAAGGAGTACTTTACTAAATATATTGAGTCTACTAAAAAGAGCCAAACAGAAATTATGGAGCTGAGGGACTCAGTAAATAAAATGAAGAATGGATGAGTGAGCTTAGGAAATACAGCAAATCAGATGGAGAAAAGAATTAGTGATATTGAAGATAAAAATCTAGAAATGACTCAGGTGGAAAAAGAGAATTTAGAGAAAAAAAAAAGAAAGAAGAAAAAACTACAAAAACTATCTGACTTCATCAGAAAGAAAAATATAATAACAGAATAATAATGTTAAAACAGAAGAAGAGAGGGAGAAAAGAAGGAGAGATCATTCAAACAAATAATTGAGGAGAACATCTCAAACTATGGAAAGAATGGGAGCCTCAAGTGCAATAAGCTAGTAGAACTCTTAATTATCTCAATCCAAAAAGAATTTCTCCAAAATACATTATGTTAAAGCTGTAAAAAAAATCAATGATAAGAAAAGAATGCTCAAGGTATCTAATGGAAAAAAAGATGGCAACCTATAAAGAAAATCTCATTATATTATCATCGGAGTTTTCAGGGGAAATACTACAAGCTAGAGGAGAGTTGAATCAAATATTTAAAAGATTGAAAGAGAAACAACCAGCCAAGAATAATATATCCAATGGAGTCATCCTTTAGACATGAAGGAGAAATAAAAAAAATTTTCAGACTAACAGGAGCTGAGGGAATTTACTACCACAAGACCTGCATTACAAGAAATGCTGTAAAGTTTGCATCTACCTGAAACAAAAAGGCAAAAAAGATATGAAAATATAAAATGACAGACAAACAGAAGCAGAAAGTTACAACTCTTGTTAAGAATAACATATTAAATACTTAAATATAACATAAAGTATAAAGGAGATAAAAGCATTTAAAGCAAGAAGATAATAGCTACTGCATTTGGAAATAAAGGCATAACATAAAAAGGGATAATTTGTGACAATAAAACATAGGGGAGAGGGGAAAGGTCTGAACTTGCACAGGTGAGTGGAGATAAGATGCAATCAGAAAAGAAAATATATGTATAAAACTTTTTTTCATGAACCTAATGTTAACCACAAAACAAATATCTAAAAATGAGATACATGACATAAAAAAGAGGAAATGAATGGGGAAAGTCATAGAATACCACACACACACACACACACACACACACACACCAAAAAAAAAAAAAAAAAAACAGAGAAGCACAAGGAGGGAGGTGGGAAATGGAGATACAAAGCTACCAAAAAAAAAAAAAAAAAAAAAAAAAACAGATGATAAAATGACTATACGAAGTCCTCATATATCAATGATCACCCTAAATGTAAATAGATTGAACTAACAAGTTAAAAAGCACAGAGTAGTAAGACGAATTAAAAAATAAAAATTTGAAGAAGAGTCAATAAAAACTATTTGCTGCCTTCAGGAGACCCATCTCAGCTGCAAAAAACAAACATATACTCAAAGTGAAAGGGTGGAAGATGATACTCCAAGTAATTTGCAACCAGAGAGAAGCAAGTGTAGCCATACATATATCAGACAAAATAGATTTCGAAATAAAAAACTAACACAGAAAAAGATGAACACTTTATAATGATAAAGAGAACAATATACAAAGAAGAACAGGATGCACCAGAATATATAAATTGTTAACAGAACTAATGAGAGAAACTAACAAAATAAAATTATAGTAAGGGAGATAAATACCCCATTGACAAAAATGAATAGATCATCCAAAAAGAAAATCAATAAGGAAAAATTAGCCTTAAATTATACATTAGTGCAAAAAACATAATCAATACATAACCACAGAATGCAAGAATACACATTCTTCTCTTGCACATGTAAAATATTCTCAAGAATAGATCATATGTTAGGGAACAAAACTAGTCTAAACTAAATTAAAATGACTGAAATCAAACCAAGTATATGCTCCAGCCACAAAGCTCTGAAACTGGAAATCAACTGCTATAAAAAAGCTAAAAAGACCCCCATAACTATGTGGAGATTAAATCACATACTGCTGAACAATGACTGGGTCAAAAAAAAATAAAAGAAAAGATCAAAAGATACATAGAGACAAATAGGAATGACAATACAACATACAAAATTTGGAAGGATGCAGCAAAAGCAGTAATAAGAGAGAAGTTTATACCATTACAGGCCTAACTCAAGAAATAAGAAAAATCCCAAATAAATAACATTTCATTTTAAGAAACTAGGGCAGAAAAATGTAAATTAAGCCCAAAGTCAGTAAAAGAAAGGAAATAATAAAAATTAGAATGGGATTAAACAAAATAGAGAACAGAAAAAAAAATAGAAAAAAAAAAACGAATGCAAAAAAAGACCTCTTCTTTGAAAAGATAAATAAAATTGATAAACTTCTGGCTAGATTCATTAAGTAAAAAAAAGGAAGTGAAAGAGAAGTTAAAATGAATATTACAATTACATACAAGAACACTATGAAACGCTATACACCACTAAATTCAATAACCTAGAAGAAATATACAAATTCCTATATATAAATAACATTCCTAGACTAAATCATGAAGAATTGGAAAATTTAAATAGACCTATCAACAGGAGGAAAATTGAAAAAATCATTAAAAAAAACTCTTAAAAATTAAAAGTCTGGATGTCAGAAGCATGGCAGAGTGACAGATGTCCCCGGATCTCTCCCCTTGAAACAACAATAAGCTAAACATCTAAAACTCAAAGAAAAACACCAAACCTGCACACAAACACAAACACAACTGGACAAAGGATCTGCACACAAACACAAACACAACTGGACAAAGGATCTGCACATAAGAACTAACACAGGTCAGAACCCTGGATCAGAATTATTAAGGCTTTATGTAAAGCAAAGATCCAAGAGGCTTAGAAACCACCTACTGGAAACAAAAACAAAAAATTCTATTATAAATCTTCTTTCTGGAAAAACAGCAGAATACACTTCCATTAATGCCCGGGTGGAGAAATAGTCCATTAAACACAAGGTGACAAGGCATCTCAGAAACAAAGAGAAAATCACCAAAAAATAAGTTTAAAGACACAGAAATATGTGTCTTAAATGACAGAGAATTCAGGATGGTACTTCTGAAAAATCTCAATTAGATCCCAAATAATTCATATAAACAAACCCAGGAATTGAAAAAACAACTAGATAAGCAGAATGATTTTTTTTTTTTAGCAAGGAGATAGAAACCCTCAAAAAGAACCAAATAGAACTTCTGGAGATGAAGAACACACTGAAAGGGTTGAAAAGTGAAATAACAAACTTGGGAAATAGAGTCAATCAAGTGGAGGAAAGGATCAGTGATATCAAAGAAATAAATCTAGAAATAAATCAGAAGGAAGAGAGAAACCAAGGACTGAAAAATAATGAAAGAGAAATGCAAGAACTAGCAGACACCATCAGGAGAGGAAATATAAAAATAATCGAGGGAGAGAAAAGGGAGCAGGGATTAGAAAGCATTTCCACACAAATAGTTGAAGAAATTTCCCAAATCTAAAGAATGAACTAGAGCTTGGAATTCAAGAAGTCAGCAGAACACCCAATTATCTCAACTTAAAAAGGCCTTCACCAAGACATACAGTACCAAAATGATCAAAAATCAACAACAAAGACAGAATTCTCAGAGCAGCTAGGGAAAATAAGACAGTAACCTTTAAAGGAAAACCAATTACATTATTGTCAGACTTCTCAGCACATACCTTGCAACCAGAAAGAAATGGAATGAAATATTCAAACTATTAAGTGAATGGAACTACCAGCCTAAACTAATGTATCCAGCTAAGCTCTTCTTTAGATATGAAGGAGAAATTAAGACATCTCCAGACATATAAAAATTGAGGGAATTCCCCACTATGAGGCCTGAACTACAGGAAATACTGAAAGGGGTCAGCTCACCTAAAACAAAATGAAAAAAAAAAAAACATAATTATGAGTAAGGTGACTATTAAGCAAATAGAAGCAGAGGAGTACAAACCTTACTAAGAACATGGCATTATAAACTTAAATTATAAGATATTTGCTATAGCAAGATAGTAATGAACATTCAGCATACATAGGGACAAACTGAGACAACTGTGACTGAAAAGGGGAGGATTCAAAAATCCAAATTCACAAAAATGAATGAAGATAAGGCAAACACAGAAGAAAATGGATATATATATATATATATATACACATACATATACATATCTTCTCTATATAGCTGAAATGGTAACCACACCCCAAAGATTCAGAAATGAAGTATAAAATATGAATCAAGAAAGACCAGAGGAAAAATCCACAAAACCCAATCAAAATTAAACACACACATGCACACACACACACACACACACACACACACACACACGGAAGCAATGGAAACACTGAACTACCAGAAAACAAAATATAAAATAGCTAGAGAAAAATCACATATTTCAATAATCACCCTAAATGTAAATGGAAAGAACTCAATAATAAAAAGGCACAGAGTTGCAGAATGGATCGCAAAACAAAACCCAACCATATGCTGCCTTCAGGAGACACATCTCAGCTTCAAAGACAGATATAGACTCAGAGTGAAAGGGTGGAAAATGATAATTAAAGCAAATGGCATTCAGAGAAAAGCAGGAGTAGCAGTACTAATTTCAGACAAAATGAACTTTAACATAAAATAGGTAAAGAAAGATACTGATGGACACTTCATAATGATACAGAGAATCACAAATCAAGAAGACATAACATTTATTAGCATCTATGCTCCCAATCAGGTAACCCCGAAATATATAAAGCAAATACTAACAGAACTAAAGGAAGAAATAGACCAAAACACTATCATAGTAGGGAATCTAAGTACGCCACTGTCAGATATGGATATATTATCCAAATAGAAAATCAATAAGGAAATAACATCCTTAAATGATACATTAGTCCAACTGGACATAATTGATATTTACAGAGCCTTCCATCCAAAAATAGCTGCTTATACATTCGTCTCTAGTGCACATGGAACATACTCAAGAATCAACCACATACTGGGACTGAGAGATAGCCTCAACAAATATAAGAGGGTTGAAATCATACCAACCACATTGTCTGATCATAATGCTTTGAAACTAGAGATCATCTGTAAAAAGAAAGTGGAAAAAGCCACAAATACATGGAGATTAAACAACATGTTACTAAAGAGTGACTGGGTCAGAGAAGAAATAAAAGGAGAGATCAAGAGATACATAGAAATGAATGATAATGATAATACAATGTATCAAAACTTTTGGGACACTGCAAAAGCAGTAATAACTGGATAGTTCATATCATTACAGGCCTATCTCCAAAAAACAAGAATGACCCCAAATAAACAATTTAACACTTCATATTAAAAACCTAGAACAGTAAGAACAAATGAAGTCTAAAGTCAGCAGAAGGGAAGAAATAATCAAAATTAAAGCAGAATTAAATGAAATTGAGAACAACAACAAACTATTGAAAAAAATGAATGCGACAAAAAGCTGTTTCTTTGAGTTTAACAAAATTGACAAAGCCCTGGTTAGACCAACTAAAGAAAAAAAAGAAAAAACAGAAATAAACAAAATTACAGAGAAAAGAGGAGAAATGATGACAGACACCATAGAAATACAAAGGATCATAAAAGAATACTATGAAAAAGTATAAAACACCAAATTTAATAACCTAGAAGAAATGAAAAAGTACTTAGAAAGATATGACCTTCCTAGACTGAGTCAATAAAAACTAGAAAATCTAAATAGACTGATCAGCACTATGGAAATTGAAACAATCATCAAAAGCCTACCAAAAATCAAAGTTTGGGACCAGATGGCTTCAACAGTGCATTCTACCAAACATTCAAAGATTTAATACCTATTCACAAAATATTCCAAAAAAATCAAAGAAGAAGCAACACTTCACAAATTATCTTATGAGGCCAATATTACTCTGATACCAAAATCTGGTAAAGATAACAAAAAATTGACAACTAGAAACCAATATTTCTCATGAACACATATGCAAAAATTCTAAATAAGATACTAAATAAGATATTTTTTTTTAAATTATACACTTTGATTATGTAGACTTCATCACAGGGGCATAGGGGTGGTTCAGTATACACAAATTGATTAATGTGATACACCATGTAAACAAATAAAAAATTAGAAACATATGGACATATCAATATATGCAGAAAGGAAAAGCCTTTGACAAGATATAGCATCCATTTATGATCAAAACCCTAACAATATTGGTACAGAAGAGCCTTAACATAATAAAAGCCATGTACAAGAAAACCTCAGCCAATATTATACTTAATGGTGAAAAAATAAAAACCTTTCTTCTAAGATCAGGAACAAGGCAAAGCTGTCCACTATCATCACTGTTATTCAATATAACATTGGAGGTCCTATCGAATGCAATCAGACAAGAGAAAGATATAAAAGGCAGCCAAATAGGAAACAAAGAAATTGAACTGTCACTATTTGCTGATGACACAATTCTCTATATAGAAAACCCTAAAGACTCCACAAGTACTAAAAAAAATAAGCAAATACAGTAGATTCTCTGGGTGCAAAATCAGTATTAAAAAAATCCATAGCATTTCTATACTCTAATAACGAAGTGTCAGAAAAATAAGTGAAAAAATAATTCTTTCGCAATTGCACCAAAACGAATAAAATACCTAGGAATAAATTTAATGAAACAAGTGAAGGAACTGTATAATGAAAACTACAGGACACTATTAAAAGAAATTGAAGAAGATACAAAGAAACGGAAAGATATTCCATGTTCTGGGAGTGGAAGAATCAACATAGTTAAAATGACCACATTACTTGAAGCATTATACAGATTTAATGCAATCTCCATCAAAATCTCATCAACAAAAAATCATCAGATTTGTATGGAAGCACAAAAGACCTCAAATTGCCAATGCCATCCTGAGAAAAAGAACGAGGCTAGAGGCATCACTCTGCCCAACTTCAAATTATACTACAAAGCGACAGTTATCAAAACAGCACTGTATTGGCAGCAAAACAGATACATGGACCAGTAGGACAGAACCAAAAGTCCAGAAGTAAACCCTCATTTATATGGGCAAATAATTTTCGAACAAAGCACCAAAGACATACAGTGGAGAAAGGAAAGCCTCTTCAATAAATGGTGCTGAGAAAACTGGAAAATCACTTGCAAAAGAGTGAAACTAAACTTATCTATCACCATAATTAACTCAAAATGGATTAAGGACTGAATATAAGACCTGAAAAAAATAAAATGCATAAAAGAAAACATAGGAACTAAACTCAAGTACCTTGGACTTAAAGAGGATTTTATGAATTTGACCTCAAAAGCAATGGAAATAAAAGCTAAAATAAATGAATGGGACTACATAAAACTAAAATACTTCTGCTCAGCAAAAGAAATTGTCAACAAAGTAAAGAAACAACCATCTGAGTGGGAAAACATATCTGCAAGTAACGCCTTCAATAAGGGCCTAATATCCAAAATATACAAAAAACTCATATAACTATATAACAACAAAAACACAAATGATCCAATCAAATAATGGTCAGAGGACCTAAACAGACCCTTCTCCCTAGAGGACATACAAATGACCAACAAATATTTGAAAAGATTCTCAACATGCAAATCAAAACCACAATGAAACTCCATCTCACATCTGTTAGAATGGCTATAATCAACAGAACAAGTAATAACAAATGCTGGAGAGGATGCAGAGGAATAAGAACCCTCATACAGTGCTTGTGGGACTGCCAATTGGTACAGCCACTATGGAAACAGTATAGAGGTTCCTAAAAAGACTAAGAATTGCTCTACCGTATAATTCAACAATCCCTCTACTGGGCATTTACCCCAAACACATGAAAACCCATGTCTAAAAAAGACATTTGCACACCGATGATCATAGCAGCATTATTCACTGCAGCTAGGGAGCAACTAAAATGTCCTATGATAGATGACTGTGTAAAGAAGATGTGGTACATATATATAATGGAATATTACTCAGCCATTGGAAGAGATGAAATACTGCTATTTGCGACAAAATGGATGGACCTCAAGATAATCATTCTAAGCAAAACAAGCCAAATAGAAAATGTTGGAAACCACATGATATCACATGATATCATTTATATGTGGGATATAAACCTAAAAGCAACAAATGAGCAGGACAGGCATGCAGAGACTCATGGACATGGACTACAGACTAGTGTTTGCCAGAGGACTATAGACTAATGGTTACTAGTGGGGTGGGGGAGGAGGGGGTAGGTAGATGGGATAAAAGGTGTGAAATATAGGGGGAAGGGGGGTAAAGTGGTGAAGGAGATCAAATATATGGTAACTAAAAGAAACTGGATTTGGGGTTTTAAAAACACAATAGGATACAGAGATGTCAAATTATAATATACACCTTAAAATTATATCATTGTAATAACCAATGTTACCCCAATAAACTTAATTAACAATATTAGTTAATTAATTAATTAAAATAAATAAAATAATTCCTTTTGCAATTGCAACAAAAATAATAAAATACCTAATAATAAATCTAACAAAACATGTAAACAACCTGTATAATGAAAACTGTAAGACCCTATTAAAATAAATCGAAGAACACACAAAGAAGTGAAAAGATGTTCCGTGTTATTGGATTGGAAGAATCAAAATAGTTAAAATGACCTTATTATCTAAAGCATTATACAGATTTAATACAATCCCCATCAAAATCCCATCAGCATTTTTTAATGAAATAGAATAAAAAATCATCAGATTTGTATGGAAGTAAAAAACAAACAAACAAACAAACATACCATTCATCATAGCTGTTCTGAGAAAAAAGAACAAGGCTAGAGGCATCATTCTGGCTGACTTCAAATTATACTGCTAAGCAACAATAATAAAACTGCATGATATTGGCAGGAAAACAGACACACAGACCAGTGTAACAGAATCGAGATTTCAGAAGTAAAACCATATTTGTAAGTGCAAATAATTTTGACAAAGAAGCCAAAAAGATACAGTGGAGAAAGGAAAGCTTCTTCAATAAATGGTGTTGGGAGTACTGGAAAGTTGCCTTCAAAAGAATGAAACTAAACTATTATCTATCACCACACACCAAAATTGAGTCAAAATGGATTAAAAACCTGAATATAAGACCTGAAAAAATAAAATGCATAGACAATAACATAGGAAATAATCTCATGGACCTTGGACTTAAAGAGGATTTTATGAATTTGACCTCAACAGCAAGGGATGTAACAGCAAAAATAAATGAATAGGACTACATCAAGCTAAAAAGCTCTGCACAGTATAAGAAGCTGTCAACAAAGTAAACAGACAGCCATCCGAATGGAAAAAATATATTTGCAAGCAATACCTCTGATAAGGGCCCAATATCCAAAATATACAAAGAACTCATACAATTTAACAACAACAACAAAAAACACAAACAATCTAGTCAATAAATGGGCAAAGAAACTGAACAGACATTTGTCTCAAAAAGACATACAAATGGCCAACAAACATTTGAAAAGATGCTCAACATCACTAGCTGTTAGGAAAATGCAAACCAAAACTACAATGAGATACCATCTCACACCTGTTAGAATAGCTATAATCAACAGGACAAGTAATAACAAGTGTTGGAGAGGATGTGGAGAAAAATGATCCCTCATACATTGCTGGTGGCCTGCAAATTGGTACAGCCACTATAGAAAACAGTATGGAGGTTCCTCAAAAACTTTGAATTGATTTACCATATGATCCAGCAATCCCTCTACTGTGTATTTATCTACAAGTATTGAAAACATAGACCAAAAAAGATATTTTCACACAATGTTCATAGCAGCAGTATTCACAGTGGCCTGGATGTGGAAGCAACTGAAGTGTCCTACAATACGCGCTTGGATAAAGAAGATTTTGGACATATATACAATGGAATATTACTCAGCCATAGGAAGAGATGAAATACTGCCATTTGTGACAGTGCGTTGAGCTTGAGATAATCATGCTAAGTGAAATAAGCCAGACAGAAAAAGTTGAAAACCAAATGATATCATTTATATGTGGGGGTATAAAACTGAAAGCAAAAAATGCCAAATATTTTGAATTATCCTGCTTGTAGTTTTCATAATAATCTCCTTGGAACAATAGTCTCTCAAAGCTTTAAATGCATGTTGAAGCTGCAAACTGCCAAGTAAATGCTTTCCCTAAGACTGGATTGTCAAAAAGGAAACAAGAGAATGATTGATATGAGGATTGCTAACTTGGAAACATGACCTGTAAATGTCATGTAGATTAAGCAAAAACTTCATGCCACACTAAGGATTAGCAGAGCTGCAGAGTGGTAGTTAAAAGTGTTGCAAATGCCTTATTTTTTTTTATCATACACTTCAGTTAATCTGAGATTTTGATCTAAATTGGGAATTTGTTAAGGAGAAAACCACAGGCTCAAATGGAAGTCACTTGTGCTAAATTCCATAATACTAAACCTATACTTAATTGCAGTTTCAACCTTCACCATAAATGTAATCTTAAAAAAAAAAGTCTGGAATAGAATGAAGAGGCAACAAAGTGAATGGGAGAAAATATAAACAGACAATATCTCTAGTATTGGCCAGCTATCTTTCAGATAGACATAAAAGGAATTCAGATGATGACATTAAAGCAAACTTCCCACTGCTAATGCTAAATGTACATGTCCTAAAAACAATGTGTCATTAGTGAAAACTTTAACCTACAAATAATGAGCAATAATAATTTTTGTGTTCTATTTATGTGCTCTTGAATGGACATTCTAGTTATTCTGAAACTAACTAGACCAAGTTGTTTTAATAGATTCAAAGGACTTTTCCCTATTTATTTTCATCATTTGCCACCTTTATATTTTCTATTAGTTAGACTATTAGTTATGATGCTTTCAGCTGTGAACATTAGAAACTCCTAATTCAAATAAGTTTATGCAACCAAGGCATTTATTATGTTACATAGAAGAATGTTTAGAGAAAGAATAAATTTTATTATTGGTTAATTCAGGAGATCACCAGTGTCTTAAAGAACCTAACTTCTATCTCTAGGTTCTGCCACCTTAGTTGTTTAGCTTTGTCTTTTGTCTGACTCTCTTCATGGTAACAAGATAGTTCTTGCATTGCTTTTGAACATGGCAACCAGATATGAATGTTTCTAAGAGATGAAAGTGGACTGTCTTTATTGGTGATTCCTACTTAAGAATGTGAAAACCCTTCCCAGAAGGCTTCCCTCAATATTATTGGCTAGAATTCACTCTCAATCACAAAGAAAGTCTTCACAGAACAATTGACATTTTCTCTTGTTCTTGATAAAAAATAAATGACACAAAAACAGAGAAAAGAATACTATTTTAGACAAAACAGACACTAAAAAAGAGCACAAAGTCATAAATTGGGATGGAGGATTGGATAAGTTATTATTTTCTAAAAAAGTAACAAAGTTTCAGGCAAGATGGTGAAGTAGGTAAATGCTGTGTTCACCTCTTCTCGCTACAATATCAAAATTACAACAAACTACAGAACAGCCATTATTGTAAGTAACCTGTAGTCTAAATAGAAGTTCTACAACTGGGGATATACAGAAGAGGCCACCTGGAGATTTATAGAAAAAGTGGAGATGTAAAAGATGTTGGTCCCACAGTTGAAAATAGAAAGATATATTTCAGCTGCAGAAATCTCCTCAAAGGAGTGAGGGGTCCCAGCCCTATACCAGGATCCCCAGCCCAGGGTTCCAGTGCTGAGAAGCCCCCACAATTTCTGGTTGTGAAATTCAAGAGATTATAGCTGAATAAGATAGAGGGCTGAGTGAATAACAGACATTCCTATTAAGGGGTCTACATAGACTTACTCACAGAGGGACTCACTCTCTTTGACCTCCAGCTCTATGGCAACAGCTCAAAAGTCTCCAGGAGTATATGAGAGAAACTGAATTGTCTGGCTTCGGGCAAAGGCTGAAGGGGCAGCTTTCTTTGTTGAGCTCCCCCCACTCTCAGTATATGACAGCCATATCTGATTCTCCATCAATCCTGATAATACTGGTCATCCCTGGTGATTCCCTGAGACCCTGACTCTCCCAACTTGCAGGCCCACTCAAGCCACTTTCAGTAGTTTTTCCATAAAAATAGCCTGTATTCACTCATGATACGGACTTTCATAAAATCTCCAAAAGGGTCACACAACCAAAACAAGCAACATCTGGCCTTGGAGTGTCCTGTATCTTTTGCTGAGCACACACAAGCCCAGCGCTAGTAGCTGCCAACCTTGATTTGCAACTTGGCCTCTCGAGGCACCTCCAAGTCCAGTGTGAGTGGCAGCCATCTGTGGATTGCTTGGAGACTCTTGACGAGTGGCCTTAGGTAGGCCACAGGTTGCAGCTGAACTTAACCTATGGCAGGGCCCCTCCCAAGAGGTTCCACAACCAGCATGTCTGATGGATGGCTTTGGGCAGTTGGAGCACCATCCAAGGCTGCATCTGAGGACAACACACCCAAAGGACAGACTGAACAGGAATCATAACCACGTTAAAGTAAATCCCTTTCAAGAGGGTCAGCCTCTCATTGGCCAATTCTCACAACCAATCAGCTTAAGGGTCAATCCCTCCCACTGACATGCAAATAGCAATCAAAGCACAACTACAACAGGAAAGCACACGCAACCCAATAGGGACGCACCTGGAGCACCCAGCTCAGGGGGCCAGGCAGACCAAGCCACTAGGCCCTATAGAACACCTACTACATAAGGCTACTCTACTAAGATTGGGAGACATAGCAGCCCTACCTAATACATAGAAACAAACACAGGGAGGCAGCCACAATGGGGCAACAACAACAACAGCAACAACAATAACAACATGTTCCAAATGAAAGTATATAATGAAGCTCTAGAAAAAGAACTAAACAAAATGGAGAAAAACAATCTACCAGATGTAGAGTTCAAAATGCTGGTTGTAAGAATGCTCAATGAACTAAGAGGAAGAGTAGGCAAACTCAGTGGGAACTTTAACAAAGAGATATAAAACATAAAAATGGAGATAGAAAACATAAAAAAAAAGAGTTAGAAATAAAAACACAATAGCTAAAGTAAAAAATATATCAAGGAATCAATAGTAGATTAGATTAAACAAAGGCTCAAATCAGTAGTTTGAATAATATGGTAGCGAAAAACACCCAACAGGACAGCAAAAAAAAAAAATAAAATAAAAAATAAATGAGGATATTTGAAGGGACTCCGAGACAATATCAAGTGTACCAACCTTCACATCCTAGGGATATCAGAAGGAGAAAAGAGAGAGCAAGAAATTGAAAACCTATTTTAGAAATAATGATGGAAAACTTTCCAAACCAGGTGAAGAAAATATATATACAAGTCCAGGAAGCACAGAATCTCAAGCAAGATGAACTTAGAGAGGCCCACAGCGAAAATGTCAAATGTTAAACAGACAAAGAGAGAATCTTAAAAGTAGAAAAAGAAAATCAGATAGTTATCTACAAGGGAGCTCCAATAAGACTATCAGCTGATTTCTCAACAGAAACTTTGCAGGACAGAAAGGATTAGCAGAAAATATTCAAAATGATGAAAATCAAGGATATACTACCATGATTATTATACCCAGCAAAGCTATCATGTAGAATTGAAGAACAGATACAGAGCTTCCAGAGAGGAAAAAGCTAAAAAAGTTCATCTCCACCAAAGTAGTATTATAAGAAATTTTAGAGGAACTTTTTTAAGAAGAAGAAGAAAAGAAAAGATTAAAAATATGAATAATAAAATGGCAGTAACTATATATCTATCAACAATTATTTTATTTTTATTAAATTTATTGGGGTTTCATTGGTTAATAAAATTACATAGGTTTTAAGTATACAATTCAATAATACATCATATGTATATTGCATTGTGTATTTACCACCCAAAGTTCAATTTTCTTCCATATAAATAGAGTAAATGCACCAATCAAAAGACAAAGGATGGCTGAATGGATAAGAAAACAAAACCCTTATATATGCTGTCTACAAGAGACTCACTTCAGATCGAAATACACACACAGAGTGAAAGTAAAGGGATGAAAGAAGATATTTAATGAAAATGGAAACAAAACAAAAGAAAACAAAAGCTAGCTTGGTGATATTTGTACCAGACAAAATAGACTTTAAAACAGAAACCATAACAAGTGACAAAAAATGACCCAGTAATCCCACTTCTGGAGATTTATCCAAACAAACCCAAAACACTACTTCGAAGGGACATGTGACTCCATATGTTCATTGCAGCATTATTTACAATATCCAAAATATGGAGGCAACCTGTGTGTTTAAAAATGAATGAATAAAGAAAAGTCAGTACATATATGTAATGAAATATTAGTCATAAACAATAATGAAATCTTATCTCCAACAACATGGATGAACCTAGAGGATATTACACCGAAGTCAGCCAGAGAAAGACAAATACCATATGATTTCACTTACATGTGGAATTTAAAGAACAAAATAAACCAAATAGAAACAGACTTATAGATGCAAAAATTTTTGATGGTTGCCAGACAGGAGGGGTGGTTGAGGTGTGGATGAAAAAAGGGGACGGGATTAAGAAGTGCAAATTGGCAATTACAAAATATTCGTGGAGATGTAAAGTATAGCATAAGGAATATAGTAACAATAATATTGTAATAACTATATATAGTGTCAGATGGGTACTGGATTGATCGGGGTGATCACTCTTTAAGTTATATAAATGTCTAATCACCATGTTGTACACCTGAATCTATTATAATATTGTATGCCAACTATAATTGAACAATAAAAATAAAAAATTATTTTTAAAAAGTATCATAAATCCTTATTGACAACAGCTTAAACTATAATATATTATTGTTTGCTTAGCAAGATTCCTAAAAAGAATGTCTCCATGACTGATTTAGTGGCTTAATAATGCCATCAAGACCCAAGCTCTTACAGTCCTTCTGCTGAGTTATCTTTGGTATTGTCTATATCTCCCCTCATGTTTGCAAAATGACTACTGCACTATCAAACATCATGATGTCATTTAACAATATACAAAGTAGGAAGACAGTAGAAATTTTATCACAAAATAAAATCTCAGACACCTCCTAGAAATATTTTTCTTATTTATTATTGGCCTGATCTAGGTCAGGGGGCCACTCCTGGCTGCAAAGAAGACTTGGAAAGTATGTACATAGAATTCCTAGTTTCTATGGCAATGACAGACAAGGAAGAGAGAGGACAAGAAAAATATTGCATAGACAACCAATAAGGCCTATCACGGCATGTTTCAGTGAGCATAGTTATCAAGAATATGAGAGGAATAACAAAAAAAATGGTTGGATCTACATGCCTACCTACTGAAATATGGGCATTGCATGTATAGTATTTCATTAAGAAAAAAAAATCAATGCATGGGTGTTGCCTCTCTAATCTGATTCCTTTACCTTTTGCATTTTTGAAATTTTACCATTTAATCAATCAGGATAAATACCTAATAAACTCTATCACTGATCTATAGCTATTGTCTCAAAGTTTAGTTACCATTTAGTTGTTATGGGTGTTACATATAAATACAACATTTAATAAAGTTTTCTCATAAGTTTTAGAAAATTGCCCTTTTCAATAAGTTCTTGCATTTCCATGATTCAAAATTGTGTGTATGCAAGTGTTTATAGCACACATTTGAAAATGAGAATTTCTGAGCACACACTTTAAATAAAATAGTCTAACTAAAAACTATACAAGACCACAATAATTGCAACACAAGAACTAATATTAAATATTCCTGAGGTTCTATAAAAACATCCACTTTTTACTATTTAAGTTGTTGCCTGTCAGCCCTTTATTTATTCTACCTGAGTACTATTTTTTGATTATACACTCTCTTACATATTTATGCATTCAACAAATATTTATCAAAAACTTAATATGAAACAGCACTCTGATAAACATGGGAGATTAAATCATAAACAATAACAAAAACAAACAAATAAACAGAAAAACAGAAATAGCTCTGCCTTCATGTTGGGCTTTGCCTTGCATGTTCCAGGAAACATAAAATTGTTGACTCAAGTTTGACATCTCACTTTGTCTTTTTTAATTTGCTGCAAGTTTAACCCCACTCATTGTCAGATGACTCAGTCACCTGAAGGATCCTTTTGATAAGCCTTGAAGTGTGATTCTCACATGTAACAATCATTTTTATTATCTATTGATTAAAGTTTGAGAGCACAGTAATGAATGATTAGAACCTAGGAGTTGAGAACCGCTATTTTAAGTAAATGGAGATACAGCAGACTTCTTTTAACCTATTGAACCTTCCTGGGTAATGACAGGAATAGAGCTGGAAAGACCACTTTAGACTTTATTTTTGACTTTAACCTCTGACATCTATAAAGTTATAGTATTACCAATTATTCCCATTACATATGATTGCTGAAAAGAATGTCTGATCAGTCTGAAAATTGCAGTATCAGTATACTGCTATTTTATATAGTATACTGTAACAGTATACTATATGCAAAGATATTCAGATTTCTTTGCTTTATATAGGCTATATCTACACAGAATACAACCTATCTTAGTTATTTAAACGTGGAATATAACTCTATTTTACTCTATTACTGCCATCTTACATCCTTAACAGTCTATTTTACCTCAGGTAAACTAGTCATCTGGTCTATCCTTATTACAGATGAGACACTAAGGGAAATTTAATTGGCTTGTCCTGGGCCATATGATTAGTGACAGGTCCACATCTGAACACGGATTTTATGAATCTCAATTCAATATGGTTTTACTCCCAAATACAATTTTTCAAATCATTCCACTCTCAATACCAGGGCCAGCAAAGGACCAGTGCAAAATGAAAAGGCAACATATTCTTGAATTATGGCTCAAAATTAATGGCAAGTTTAGTCCTATAATTAGTGGATGGCAGAACATTTATAATTTTAGTCTGTTTTTCAGTGGCTATAGACATTAATGATACTTCTTTTAGTGCAAAAAGTAAAACACCTGAGATAGCAAACGTTCCTCACATAAAAATAGCTTAGATTATAGCATTTATGTGTTCATTCAATAAAAATTTCTGTATGTCATCTATTTGTTTGCCAGGCACTATTTAGGCACTGGGAATACATTAGTAAATAAAAAAGACAAAAATCCATGTCCTCATGTACCTTGTACCTTATATTTTAGTGGTAGGAGATAAATAAGTTCTGTAGAAGGTAATAAGTGCTATAGGGGAAAAAATTAAAGAAAATGGAGTGAAAGTGAGGGCCAGAATAGGGAGAAAGTATGAGAGAAGCTTTAGGTTCAATTGAAGTTGTGATCTCCTGCTAGGCTTCCTGTGAATGTTAAGACAGAAATTGGTAGCCAAAAAAAGAGAATATTTTTGTTGTTGTTGTTGTTCTTCAAAGCTGACAGTCATCCTTGGAGAAGCCCAGGGCCCATGACAAATCTCATTGTATATGTGTATATCCTACAATTCTTCTCTGGTTTGTATCCAGGTAAAATCTCATTAAAATGACTCCGAGAAAGCTTTAAGGTGGAAAAAGAGAAAATGGCACAAAACAGAAAAAGAGGATGAGACATCCAGCCCCAAGGCATTCCTTGGTATTGCTTTGATGACAAATTCATAGAAGGCATGTACTCTGCTTGAGTCACAAATATTCCTAGTGCCTACTACAAGGCCCTTCTATGGTTCTTTTACCACTCATTTTCTTGCCTATGAATTAACCTTTAAATCAATAACAATACATACAAATAAAAAAATCAAAAGTTTGAGCTTACTTTCCACAAGAGTAAGAATAAGCAATTTATAGCTTTATATTTTCATTAGTTAATATTCCTTAACTAGTCCTTAAAAATTTTAAAGTATTTTTTCCATTGAAGCTGTATTTATATTTATATTAATTCGATTGTTTTAATCATTTTTATTAAAAATTATTGGAGTGACATTGATTGATAGACTCAAATAAATTTCAAGTGTACAATTCAACAGTTTGTCATATATATATTGCATTGTGTGTTCACTACCCAAAATTAGATTTCCTTCTGTCACCAAATATTTGACCCCTTATATCCCATCTGTCTCTCCTCTCCCCCTATCCTCTGGTAACCATTAGTCCACTGCCTGTATCCATGAGTCTCTGTTTGTTTATCATGTTTGTTGCTTACTGCAATAGTTTTTAAAAGTAATGCTTATTTTCTTATCAGCATCAATAATCCAAGAACAGAAATGTTTCAAATGTTATTTCTATTTGCACTTGCAAGTTTTGCATATAATGTTAACATTATTTTTTTTGCTTCTCGATATATACATATTTTGTAAAATTTTTTAAATTAAAAACACTAATGCAGAAAATAAAAATATTTATAATCCCACTATTAGGATTTTGATGTATTTACTTCCTTTTATTTACAATAAATAAATTTGCTTTATATAGTATATATCAAAATGTATGTATAGTTTTATGTTCCCGTTTCTTTTCATGGAAATGCTAGAAATACAGTGATGAGCAAAACAGACATAATTTCTTCCCTCATGGACTTTTAATCTATTGATTGCTGAAACCAACCACTAATCTTAGACATTTAGAGACTTCCAAATTTTAATAGTTTATGTAAAACTATAATGAACATCTTCATGTTGAAATAATAAGTCACTTAGGACATATTCCTAGGAGTGAAATTACTGGGTCTGAAGGTAAGAACATTTTTCAAGGTTCATTTTGTAATTAAAATTTGAATGGCTTTGCATTACTTTTCATCAGAAGGCAATGCTATGCAATAGGTTTGTAAATTTAGTTTGGGCAAAGAAATGTATCTGAGGTATCTTACTGCAAGCGCTGCACAAGTGGGAAATAACTTGGTGTTTTAAATTAACTTTTCCTTCCATTTTCTAAAATAAAATAGGGTCAATATTACATAAAAATATAAACTTTCAAAAAAATAACTGCCCAAAACGTGATAAAAAACTGAGAATAAATAATGAATTTCTTCCTCTCCAGGGGTAAAAATGCTCACATTTCGTTATCTAGAATACATAAAAGACAATCGTCTCTATACACATCTTTACCTCCCACATGAGTTTCTAGTTCACATTTGCAAATTTCCTACCAAGTAGCATTTGATAACTTGTTCTAACATAACTCTGTACATAATAGAAGTTGATTTCAGGGGTGGAGAGGAAAATAAACATTTTCAGACTTGCTAGTACTATTTTTTTAAATTAATTAATTAATTTTTTTGTTTGTTTGTTTGTTTGTTTTTATGGTGACATTGGTTAATGAAATCCAATAAGTTTCAGCTGTACACTTTAACTGTAAGGCGTATACACACACACACACACACACACACATGTTTATACTATGTCCTCACCTCCTATAGTTAGATTTCTTCTGTTGCCATATATTTGACGACCTTCATTCCACCTACCTCCCCTCTCCTCACCTACTCCCTACACTCTGGTAACCACTATTCTATTGTCCATGTCTATGAGTCTTTGTTTGTCGTGTTCATTTCTTGCTTTTAGAATTATATCCCACATATAAATGATATTATGTGATTTTCAACTTTTTGTGTCTGGCCTATTTGGCTTTGTATGATTATCTCCAGGTCCATCCATGTTGTTGCAAATGGCAGTATTTCATCTCTTCTTATGGTTGAATAATATTCTATCGTATATATGTACCACAGCTTCTTTAGACAATATCTATTGTAGGACACTTTGGTTGCTTCCATGTCCTGGCCACTGTGAATAATGCTGCTATGAACATCGGTGTGCAAATATCTTTTAAGATATGGGTTTTCAAGTCTTTGGGGTAAACACCCAGTAGAGGCATTGCTGGATCATATGGTAGATCAATTCTTAGTTTAGTAAGGAACCTCCATCCTGTTTTTCATAGTGACCAATTTGCAGTCCCACCAGCAGTGTATGAGGGGTCCTTTTCTCTCTGCATCCTCTCCAACATTTGTTACTACTTGTCCTGTTGATTATAGCTATTCTAAAAAGTTTGAGATGATATCTCTTTGTGGTTTTGATTTACATTTCTCTGATAACTAGTGACATTGAGCATCTTTTTACATATTTGTTGGCCATTCGTATGTCCTCTAGGGAGAAGTGTGTTCTGGTACTCTGAATATTTTTTGATTGGATCATTTGTTTTTTTTGTTGTTATTGAGTTGTATGAGTTCTTCATATATTTTGGATATTAGGCCCTTATTAGAGGCATTGCTTGCAAATATATTTTCTCTTTTGGATGGTTGTCTCTTTACCTTGTTGATGGTTTCCTATACTATGCAGAACCTTTAAGTTTGAAGTAGTCTTATTCATTTATTTTAGCTTTTACTTACCTTGTCTTTGAGGTCAAATTCATAAAATTCTCTTTAACTCCAAGGTACTTAAGTTTAGTTCCTACATTTTCTTCTATGCATTTTATTGTTTCAGGTCTTATATTTAGGTCCTTAATCCATTTCAAGTTAATTTTGGTGTGTGATGATAGACAATAGTCTAGTTTCATTCTTTTGCAGGTGGTTTTCCAGTTTTCCAGCACCATTTATTGAAGAGGCTTTCTCTTCCCCACTGTATGTTGTTTTTTTTGTGTGTGTGGAAATTATTTGCCAATAGAAATATGGATTTACTTCTGGACTCTCGGTTCTGTTCAAATGGTCTGTGTGTCTGTTTTTCTGCCAATACCATGCTGTTTTGATTACTGTCAGAGTGATGCCTATAGCCTTGTTTTTTTTTTTGGTTTTTGTTTTTGTTTTTTGTTTTTTGTTTTTTTGCCAGGATGGCTTTGGCAATTTGGAATCTTTTGTGCTTCGATACAAACCTGATGATTTTTTGTTCTATTTCTTTAAAAAATGCTGATGGGATTTTGATGGGATTGCATTAAATCTGTATAATGATTTTGATAATATGGTCATTTTAACTATGTTGATTATTCCAAACCAAGAACACAATTTATCTTTTCATTTATTTGTATCTTCTTCAATTTCTTTTAATAAGGTCTTATAGTTTCATTATATAGGGCCTTTACATGGTTCTTTATATTTATTCCTAGGTATTTTTTTCTTTTATTGCAATTGCAAATGGAATTATATTTCCACTTTTTTTCTGACGTTTCATTATTAGAGTACAGGAACACTATGGATTTTTTAATATTGATTTTGTATCCATAAACTTTACTGTATTTGCTTATTGTTTTCAGTAGTGTTCTTGTGTAGTCTTTAGGCTATTCTATATAGAGAATCATGTCATCCTCAAATAATGACTGTTTGACTTCTTTGTTTCCTAGTTAGATGCGTTTTATATCTTTCTCTTATCTGATTGCACTCGCTAGGACCTCCAAAGTTATATTGAATAAGAGTGGTGATAGTGGACAGCCTTGCCTTGTTCCTGATCTTGGAATTTTTTTTTATCACCATTAAGTATAATATTGGCTTAGGGTTTGTCATATATGGCCTTTATTATGTTAAGGTACTTTCCTTCTATACTGATTTTGTTAAATGTTTTGATCATAAGCGGATGCTGTATTTTGTTGAAAGCTTTTCCTGCATCTATTGATATGATCATATGATTCTTATTTTTTAAGTTGTATATGTGGTGCATCACATTAATCGATTTGAGTACGTTGAACCTTCCCTGTGCCCCTAGGATGAAGTCCACTCAATCGTGGTGTATAATCTTTTTAATGTGTTGCTGTATTCTGTTTGCTGGTATCTTATTTAGAATTTTTGCATCTGTGTTCATGAGAGATATTGGTCTGTAGTTTTCTTTTTTGTGCGTTATCCTTACCAGGTTTTGTTATCAGAGCAATATTGGCCTTATAAAATGAGTTCGGAAGTATTGTCTCCTCTTCAATTTTTTGGAAGAGTTTGAGGAGAATAGTTATTAAATCTTTTTTTTGAATGTTTGGTAGAATGCAGTGGTGAAACCATGTGTTCCTGGACTTTGACTTTTTGGTGGGTTTTAGATGATTGCTTCAATTTCCATAGTGCTGATCGGTCTTTTTAGATTTTCCAGTTTCTTGATTCAGCCTAGGAAGGTTGTATCTTTCTAAATACTGGTCCATTTCTTCTAGGTTATTAAATTTTGTGTTATATACTTTTTCATAGTATTCTTTAATGATCCTTTGTATTTCTGTGATGACAGTCATAATTCCCCTCTTTCATCCCTGATTTTGTTTATTTGTGTCCTTTTACTTTTTTCTTTAGTGAATTTAACCAGAAATTTGTTAATTTTATCAATCTTCTCAAAGAACCAGCTCTTCATTGCATTTATTTTTCTATTGATTTTTGTTTTCAATTTTATTTATTTATGCTCTAATTTTCATTATTTCTTTCCTTCTGCTGACTTTAGGCTTCATTTCTTCTTCCTTTTCTAGTTTTTTAAAGATGAAATGTAGGTTGTTTATTTGGGCTCGCTCTTGTTTTTGGAGATAAGCCTGTAATGATATGAACGTTCCTCTTATGATGCCTTTTGCCATGTCCCAAAAGTTTTGATATATTGTACTATCATTATCATTTGTTTCTATGTATCTCCCGATCTCTTTATTTATTCTCTGATCCAGTTATTCTTCAGTAGCATGTTGTTTAATCTCCATGTATTTATGATTCTTCCTGCTTTGTTTTTGTTTTTTGTTTTTTGTTTTTTTTGCAGTTAATCTCTAGTTTCAAAGCATTATGATCAGAGAATATGGTTAGTTTGATTTCAACCCTCTTATATTTGTTGAGGCTATCTCTCAGTCCCAGGACGTGGTCAATCCTTGAGAATGTTTCATGTGAACTACAGAAGAACATATAAGCAGCTATTTTGGGATGGAAGGCTCTGTAAATGTCAATTATGTCCAGTTGGACCAATGTGTCATTTAAGGATGTGAGTCCCTAATTGATTTTCTGTTTGGATGATCTGTTCATATACGACTGTGGGGTAGTTAAATCCCCTATTACAATGGTGTGTTTGTCTATTTCTCCCTTCAGTTCTATTAGTAATGGCTTAACATATTTCAGGGCTCCCTTACTGTGAGCATAGATATTAATAAGTGTTATATCCTTTTGTTGCATGATTTCTTTTATCATTATGAAGTGTTCCTCTGTATCTTTCTTTGCATTTTTTATTCTGAAGTCTATTTCATCTGATATTGTACCACTACTCCTGCTTTTCTCATGAACGCCATTTGCTTGAAATATCATTTTTCACACTTCCACTTTTAGTCTATATTTGTCTTTGGAGCTGAGATGTGTCCCCTGGAGGCAGCATATAGCTGGGTTTTGTTTTTTGATCCATTCTGCAACTCTGTGCCTTTTTATTGGTGAGTTGAATCCATTTACCTTTAGGGTGTCATTGAAATATGAAGTCTAATTATAACCATTTTGTCTTTTGCTTTCTAGTAGCTGAGGTTTCAATTGCTTCCTTGTCCTTATGTTTCCTTTTTTTTTATTGTTGTTGTTATTGTTGTTGGTGGTGCTTTGGTTGCCTTTTCTGGGTTTTCCTTCTGGTCCTTCTTGTTTTATATTATATACTTCAGTTATGAATCTTTAGAACGTGATTACCATTTTGAATATGTAAAGGATAGTTATATATATAGATATAGATATACACAATCACCAATTTTTTTCTGCACTTGCCTCATCTCCATTCTCCTTTGCAAATTTGGATCTTTGAATCCTTCACTTTCAATCATTGTTATCTAAATTTGTCCCTATGTGTACTGAACATTCATTACTATCTTGCTATAGCAATTCTCTTCTTATTATTTAAACTTATAATGTCCTGTTTTTAGTAAGGATTACACTCCTCTGCTTGTATTTTTCTGATAGTCACCTTACTCCTAATTATGTATTTTCTTTTTGTTTTGGGTGAGCTGACCCCTTTCATTATTTCCTGTAGTACAGGCCTCATAATGGAGAATTCCTTGAGTTTTTGTATGTCTGAAAGGTCTTAATTTCTCATTGATAGCTGAAGGAGAGCTTAGCTGGATACATTATTCTAGGCTGGTAGTTCTTTTCACTTAATAGTTTGAACATTTCTTTCCACTCCTTTCTGGCTTGCAAGGTATGTGCTGAGAATACTGACAATAATCTAATTGTTTTTACTTCATAGGTTACTGTCTTATTTTCTCTCTCTCTCTCTCTCTCTCTCTCTCTCTCTCTCTCTCTCACACACACACACACACACACACACACACACACACACATACACACATGCATGCTCAAAACTATCATTAAAATAGCATCAAACCTTTATATGTTTATTAAATGATCAGATAGATTTAATCAGTGAAAAACTGAGTCTGTCAGTTCAAGCAATAAAACATTGTGTATGAACAGAGCTACAATTTTAGAGAAGATTTCAAAGGCACCTTTGCACTGTAAAATATAATTACTATCTTTCCCTTTAACTTCCTGTTATTTACAGTCTCTTTATGATGTCATCACTCAACATTACCTGTTTGAACTTACAGTGCTGAAGTCCTGGCAACATATAGGCAGGCAGGGAAAATGTCTCTCCTAAGATTGTAAGTACTCTTTTTAATATTTTTTAATGTTTTTAATGACTAATACGCTCAATTTAGCTATATGTTTATATTTTTAAATGTGAACAATGTTTCTTTCCTGGTAAATTTATAGATGTTTCTATTTTAAACAGAAGTATAAACTTTCTATCAATATCTTGGGTGTTTTGTTTTGAGCTTTGGCTAGGTCATGCTCTTTTACAAAATAGCTGCATGGCCTTGACAATTTTACCTCCCCGAATGTGTGTGTGTGTGTGTGTGTGTGTGTGTGTGTGTGCGTGTGTGTACTTATAAACACATCTTATTTTATAAAGAAGGGAAGTAATAAATGTATGTGAAGGGCACTTTAAAATGTAAAGCAAGATACAATATAGTAAGACTTTATTATACTACATTGGTATACTTAATTTCATGTGTAAGGAAGATTAGACCATTCCATGTTCTAATAAAAATAAATAATTTGTATTATTTCCAACAAAAGAAAGTACAGTGAGTTGATATTTTAAAGGAGTCATTAAGTAGATAATAAAATATTCTTCATTGGGTATTAAACAACTATTTTTGTAGGCTTTAAATGCTGCGTCTTTCGACATCGGTCTTTATTTTAAAAGACAATCTCCTCTAAAATATTGTTAAAAGTAATACAAAAAATTAAGATAATATAGACCATATTGATCTGGACCTTCCAATTAATATTCACATGCCTTAAGTTGAACCATATGAGATTTCAAATATTCAACCATTTTTGACAAATAAAAATGGAAATTTCTTATGGTAAAATCTAGTATAAAAAGCTTATAAAAATCAATAAGAGAGATACAATTAAGGTGACATAAAAATAGAGAATATAAACAGGTAATTTATAGAAAAAAATATGTAGATGATCCATAAACAATGCAAAGGAATACATTCTCGATAATGAAAAGAAAATTTTAGAAATTCTTTGACTCAAAAATTCAAATTCTAAAAAATTGCAAGGCCTTTTTCTTTTTAAATGATACATTCTGTAATGCTTGAATTCATTTCAATGAGTATGTATTACTTTTAGAACTAGAAAATTCAACACAATTTCAAAGAAAAGTATGGTTTGATCTAGAAATTAAAATTAAGCTCCCTGATGCTTTTATAAAGATATTTTTAACTTGATACTGCCCACATTTGATCTTACCTCTTATATCACAAAGGCCTGAAGATTATGTCACAATTGCGCATTACCTCTTTGAAACATTGTCATCAGAAAAACTATATATATTTTCCTCTGCTTCCTATCTGAATGATACCTCTACTTTCTTACTCTATCTGAAACCTGGCTTTCTCTGAAATACACTGTTTTCCTGAGGCCCTCTCTGTGGGGTGGGAGTGGTATTTTACTTCCTGCATCACCCCTTACTACTTCAATCAGAGACAAAATAGGTATTTGCTTGGTTCTTCAATGGCATTTCTAAATCATGTTACATCTCTGTTCCCTAAAATTGGTTAGCTTTGAATCTCATGTCATTAGATTATAACATCTGCTACCTTTCCTTATTACAATCATACTGATTCCCAGGTCATTCCCCTTCATTTTTCCATGTTTTTCTGTCTGACTCACTGTCTTTCTAACAGTACTCTTATCTGAATTCCTGGTGATTTTATTTTGCAGATAATCATTCTCATACCATAACATCTCAAATTTTTGACATTATTTTCTCCAGTTATCTTGTTTTCCATCTTAGTTCAGTAGCTCACTCCCATACTTATCCCTTCAAAATCTCAAATTAATATTTCACTCTCCAACTACTGCCTCAGGTATTTCTAATACCCCCACACTAATAATTCTTCCACCCCTCTAAAACTAACAATTGATTTTACTATCTTTGAACTATTGCTCATCAATCCCCTCCCCATGTTTTTACTTATGTTCTTACCCATTTTAGATCTATACCTATCTTAAATTCTTACAGGCTTATGATGAATCAGCACACATACTTTCCTTCATACATCCTCTATTCCCTTTCCCCACTTTTCTTTTGACATCTCTGCTGGCAAAACCCTAATTTTAGATAAATTCAACTCTCCCTTTACTCCACAGTGATACCTTTGCAAGCTGAATGTGGTTGAGGAAAAACATGGAACCATGATAATTGGCTTTAAATTTATGATGACAAACTGCAAGCGAGCCATTAATGTTGCCTGGCAATGGTACTAAACTTCCCTTGTCTGTTCAAGGCTTTCCTACTCTTAAAGATGAATATTTCTCTCCTTTCTCTGTCTTCTCAAATCTTTCCACCCCACTCTCAGCTAATAGAGACAAACAAGGGAAAACATCACCATTATCACATCTAAATATGCTAGTCTATATGCATCTTTAAAATCCTATTCTCTGTCTTTTCTACTATGTATATGTATATGTGTGTGTGTATATATGTATACACATATATATATACATATGTACATATATATATACATATATACATATATACATATATATATATATATATATATATATACACACACATACATACACACACACACACACACACACACACACACACACACATATGATAGAATGATTTTATTTCCTTTGGATGTATACCCAGAAGTGTGATTGCTATATGATATGATAGTTTTACTTTTCATTTTTGAAAAACCTACATTCTGTTTTCCATAGGGGCTGCAACAATTTACACTTGCACCAAGAGTGCACAAGTGTTACCTTTTCTCTACAGCCTCACTAACACTGCTGTTTCTATTTGGTAAGAGCCATTCTAGCTGGTGTGAGGTGATATCTCATTCTCTAGTTTTAATATGGCTTACCCTAAAAATTAGGGATAATGAGCATCTCTTTATGTAGCTATTGGCCATTTGTATGTCTCCCTTGGAAAAATGTCTACTCAGATCTTTGCACATTTTTTAAATAAAAAATATATATTGACTTGTGTGGTTTCTTTATATATTTTGGATATTAACCCCTCATAATTACATGGTTTGTAAATATTTTGTCCCATTCCACAGGCTGCCTTTTCATTTTATTGATTGTTCCTTTGCTGTGGAGAAGCTGTTAAGTTTGATATAGTCACACTTGTTTATTTTTGCTCTTGTTTCTTGTACCTTTGTCATATCTGAAAGATCAATGTCAAGAAAATATTGGAGAGCTTTTTTGTGTTTTTTTTTTTTTTCCCTAGGAGTTGAACATTCAGTTCCTATGTTTAAGTCTTTAATCTATTTCAAGTTAATCTTTGTGAGTTGTATAAAATAGGGTTCCACTTTTATTCCTTCACAGGTGGACAGTTTTTCCTGAACCATTTAGCAAAAAGATTATCCTTTCCCCATTGTGTGTTCCTGGTGCCCTCATACATGATTAGTTTACCATATATGCATGGATTTATTTCTGGCTTCTTGATTCTGTTCTATTGGTTTACATTTCTGTTTTTATTTCAGTACCATGAAGTTTTGATTACTATAACTTTGTAGTATAGTTTGTAATGAGGAAGTGTTATATCTGCAGCATTTTTCTGCTTTCTCAGGAATGCTTTGGCTATTTATAGTCTACTGTGGTTCCATAAAAAAATAAATTACGTTTTCTATTGTTGTGAAAAATGACATTGGGATTTTGATCAGGATTTTATTTAATCTATGGATGGCTTTTGGTACTGTAGGCATTTTAACAATATTATTCTTCTGATCCAAAAACTTGGGATATCTTTCCATTTATTTGTGTCTTCTTCATTTTATTTCATCAAAGTCTTATAGTTTTTTGTGTACAGATCTTTACCTTCCTTGGCTAAATATATTTCTGAGTACTTTATTGTTTTTAGCCATTGTGAATGAGATTTGGTCTTTGTTTTTCAAATGCTTTGTTTTTAGTCTATAAAAATGCAATGATTTCTGTATGTTGATTTTGTATCCTGCATCTTCCTTAAATTTGTTGATTTTTGCAGTCTTTAGAATTTTCTATATATAAGATATGTTTGCAACAGAAATAATTTTACTTCTTCCTGATTTAGATTTTTTTAAATTTATTTTCTTGACTAATTGCTCTAGCTAGGACTTCTAGTATTATCTTGAATAAAAGTTGAAACAGTGAGAAAACTTGTCTTTTTATCAATCTTAGAAGAAAATATTTTAATATTTCACCATCGATTACAATGTTAGATGTGAGTTTTGTCATATATGGCCTTTATTATGTTGATGTACATTTCTTCTATAGCCAATTTTTGGAGAGATTTTATATTAAAAGATATATATTGTCAATGTTTTTACTGCATCTATTGAAATGATTACATGATTTTTATTTTTCATTATATTAATATAAGGTATCATGTTTACTGACTTCCATATGTTGAAACATCCTTGCATCTCAGAGATGAATCCCACTTGATCACAGTGTATAATCATTTTAAGATGCTGTTGAATTTAGTTTGCAATATTTTTGAAGACATTTGTATCTATATTCATCAGGGATATCGACCTATATTTTCTTTTTTTGTACTGTTCTTATATGGCTTTGGTATGAGGGTAATGTGGGCCTCATAAAATGAGTTTGGTAATATTATCTTATCTTTGATGTTTTTGAAAGCATTAAAGAATTGAATTAATTATTTTTTAAATGTTTGGTAGAATTCATCAGGTAATCCATCTGGTACTGAGAATTTCTTTGTTGAGAGATTTTTGATTCTGTAGCAATCTCCTTACTTGTTATTAGTCAGTTCAGATTTTCTATTCATGACTCAGTCTTGGTAGGTTGCATTTTTCTAGGAATCTATCCTTTTCTTCTGGGTTATTCAACTTGCTGGCATATATTCATTCATAGTAGTTTCTTATAATCATTTGTATTCCAGTCGTATTGGCTATAATGTATCCTCTTTCATTTATAATATTATTTATTTGGGTCTTTTTTCCTCAGTCTTTACTAAAGATCTGTCAGTTTTGTTTAACTTTTTAAAAAAGATCTTAGTTTTATTGATTTTATTTTTGTTTTTCTGGACTCTATTTTTGCTTATAAATTTGGCTTAGTTTGTTCTTTTTCTAGTTCTTTAATATGTAAAGTTAGGCTGTTTACTTGTGATGTCTCTTTTTTCTTAATGTAAATGTTTACTGTGATAGACTTCTTAATTAGAACTGCTTTTGCAGCATCTCATATATTTTGGTAAGTTGTGTTTCTAATTTCCTTTGGGTCAATGTACATTTTTATTTCTCTTTTGATTTAATATGCACATATTTGTAGATTTTCCAGTTTTTCTCATATTATTGGTTTCTAGTTTCAATTTCTAAGATTTGTTTGGGAACTATCATATAATTTATCCTGGAGACTGTTCCATGTGCTCTTGAGAGAAATGTGTATTTTGCTGCTATTGGATAAAATGTTCTGTATATGTCTGTTAGACCAGTTATGTATAAAATATAGTTTACATTCAATAGTTCCTTATTAATTTTATATCTGGAGGATCTATGCATTGTTGAAAGTCCCCAACTATTATTATATTTTTGTTTATTTCTCACTTCAGATCTGTTAGTATTTCCTAATGTTCACTGTATATATATTTACCATTGTTATATTGTCTTGATCAATTTACCCCTTATCTCTATATAATGTTACTTTTTGTTACTTTTGTTTTTTGCTTAAAGTCTATTTTGTCTAAAATAAGTATAGTTCATCTTGTTCTCTTTTGGTTTCTACTTGCATGGAATATATTTTTCTATCACTTCACTTTGAGTCTTTGGGTGTTCTTAAAGCTGAAGTGAGTCTCTTATAAACATGATCTAGTTAGATCTTGTTTTTTTCTTTAGTCACTGCATGCCCTTTGTTTGGTAAATTTAATTCATTTAAATTTAAAGTAACTATTTTAGGCAAGGATTTATTAATGTCATCTTATTATTTTCAGGCTATTTTGTAGTTGTCTTGTTTCTTTCTTCCCCTCTTACCGCCTTCTTTGTGAATTGTTTTTTTCCATAGTAATAAGATCTTATTCTTTTCTCTTTGTCTTTTGTGTATCTACTCTAGGTATTTGCTTTGTTGTTAACATCAGTTTTATAAATATATATATTTATATTTATATTTATTATAAATGTAATATATAATATATATTTATATATTAAAAATATATATTTGTAATAAATATATATATAAATTATATATATAGTCTATTTTACATTGATAAGAACTTAATTTCAATTAAGTAGTGATTAATATACCACAATATTACATTCATAGAATATTCTGAATTTGACTAGAAACTCTTTACCAGCATGTTAAGTAAATTCACATGTTTTTATGTTACTAATTAGTTTTCTTTCATTTCAATTTGAAGAACCCCTTTCAGCATTTCTTGTTTAAAATAAAAGTGTAGTAGTAATGAACTCTTAGCTTTTGTTCATCTGGAAAGTGTTTTTCCTTCACTTGTGAAGGACAACTCCGCTGTTTTGATGGATAGGGTTTTCTTGGTCTGCAGTTTTTTTCTATCAGCTCTTTAAATGTATCATTCCACTTTTTTCTGGCTTCTAAGGTTTATGACTTCAATAATTGATAGGTTGTTTCTTTTGATGGTATCCCATAGGTCATGTAGGCTTTCTTCACTCTTTTTTATTCTTTTCTCTGTGTTCTCTTCTGACTCAATAATTTAAAATGTCCTGTTTGTAATTTATAGATTCTTTTCTTCTGTTTCATCTCTCCTGCTTGATGCTCTCTTGCATTTTGATTTTATTTACTGTGTTCTTTAACACCAAATTTCTGTCTGTTTCTTTTTAATGATTTTATCTTTTTGTTAAACTACACAATTTTTTTGTGTACTGTTTTCCTGATTTTGTTAAATTGTCTTTCTTTTTTTGTCTTTTATTAAACTTCCTTAAAACAGCTATTTTGAATTATTTCTTGGATAAATCACAGATCTCCATGTTTGTGGTTGGTTACTGGAAGATTAATGTGACCTTTTTGTAGTGTCATGTTTCCTTGATAGTTCATGTTTCCGAAGTCTTGTGTTTCTGTCTTTGTATTTAAAATAACAGTCACATCTTTACTGATTGACTTCAGGAGAGAAATACCATCCATTAGCCTTGCTAGGGATTCTGAAGCTTTTTAGGACCTTCTATGGCTATACCTCCTCCACACTTCATGCTCCCTCTTGTGGCAGAATTTTAATTTTGTGTGACTTCTCCAAGTCTGCAACAGACCAGGCCAATGCCAACAGCCTCTTTTTTATTTTCCAAGGAGGTGGCATTAAAGCTTAAGTTTGTGGTCTCTCCCTGGCCCACAAATTTGTGATAGCTTTTCATATATACTCACTAGTTATTTGCTAAATCTTACTCTCACCACCACCAAAAGCATGCACAGGGAGCCATTCACAGGGTGAAAGTATATGTGGGTGAGGTACATGGTATTCTTAGGGTTATCCTGGGTCATTTGAAGACCCGTAAGCCAGTTGGTAAATCCAAGGGCAAGACAAACCCAGCAGCTCATGGACAAGTTTCTTGATGTAGTCTGTAACACAATAAGATCCACATTCTTTTAATGCCTTCTGAGAGTCATATCTGCTAAAATCAGTCTCTTCTTGACCCCAGTAAGGCTGCTCATGACTCAGTACTCTGGATGTGTTGTGAGAAAAATAAGACGCTATCTTACACAGCTGAGGAAGCTGGGCACTCACGGATATACTCTCATTGCTCCCACTGGAGAAATCACAAGCCCAAAAGATCTTTTTTGGCAGTGGGCTGTGCTATTTTAGGAGGCTAATGATACCAGTAAAGTCAACTTTTTCTCTTACCCTCTCAATGAACAGAAATTCAATTTTGTCTGTTGTATAGTAAACCTTCTCTACTTGAAACCTGAGCTTCCACAAAGTCTCACTCATATGTGGGTAGCTATATAAGACTGTACTTTCCAGGGGATTCTGGACCCTAGATGAGAGGGCCTGAAGTGAGTTCATGAACCACTACATATTACACAGCTGGAATCAAGGCCAATAACCCAAACATACAGGTGAGCAAGACTCCTCTTTGGTCCCTCATGAGATGGTCCTTGATCCCACAGCTCCTACAAAAGTATTTTTTCCTGTGGAAGAGTACCAAATTGTTATTGTTGAGAAAGTGTATGAGTAAGCCACATATTATTCATATTTCTTAATTCCTGATGGGATCATACTTATCAGCATAACAAAAAGAGATGTAATTTTTATCATTAAAAAATATTTTATTTCATTTCTGACAATCCATTATTAGAATACAGAAACACTTTGGATTTTTGAACATTGATTTTGTATTCAGACTCTTTACTGTATTTGTTTATTATTTCAGGTAGTGTTCTTGTAGAGTCTTTAGTGTTTTCTAAATAGAGAATCACACCATCTGCAAATAGTGACAGTTTGACCTCTTCATTTTCTATTCAAATGCCTTCTATTTTGGCAGTGAGCTGTGCTGTTTTAGGAGGCTAATGATTGCACTCACTAAGACCTCCAATGTTATATTGAATAGCAGTGGTGATAGTAGACAGCCTTGTCGTGTTCCTGATCTTAGAGGAAAGATTTTTCAGTTTATCACCATTAGGTAAAATATTGGCTGAGGATTTGTCATATATGGTCATTATTATGCTAAGGTACTTACCTTCTATACTGATTTTGTTAAGTGTTTTAATCATAAATGAATGCTGTATATTTTTGAAGGCATTTTTTGTGTCTATTGATTTGATCATATGACTCTTATTCTTTATTTTGTTTATGTGGTATATCACATTAGTCTATTTGCATATGTTAAACCATCCCTGGGCCACTGGAATGAAGCCCACTTGATAATGCCGCATAATCTTTTTAATATGTGATTTTATTCGGTAAGCTAGTATCTTATTTAGAATTTTTTTCATCCGTGTTCATGAGAGATATTGGTCTGTAGTTTTCTTGTTTTGTGTTATCTTTACCAGGTTCAGGATCAGGATAATATTGGTCTCATAAAATGAGTTAGGAAGTATTGCCTCCTCTTCGATTTTTTGGAAGAGTTTGAGGAGAATAGGTATTAAATCTTTGGATGTTTGTTAGAATTCACTGATGAAGCCCTCTGGTCCTGGACTTTTACTTTTTTAATGATTGTTTCAATTTCCATACTGCTGATCGGTCTATTTAGATTTTTCAGTTCTTCTTGATTCAGTCTAGGAAGTTTGTCAATTTCTTCTAGGTTATTAAATTTTCTGTTATACACTTTTTCACAGTATTGTTGTATGATCCTTTGTATTTCTGCAGTGTTTGTCATTATTTCTCCTCTTT
This sequence comes from Eidolon dupreanum, assembly GCA_028627145.1. NCBI lineage: Eukaryota > Metazoa > Chordata > Mammalia > Chiroptera > Pteropodidae > Eidolon > Eidolon dupreanum. Next base: position 44,123,210 of record CM053505.1, read on the forward strand.
CATACTGATTTTGTTTGTGTCTTTTCTCTATTTTCTTTATTTAGTCTAGCCCAATGTTTGTCTATTTTATCAATCTATTCAAAGAACCAGCTCTTTGTTGCATTTGTCTTTTCTATTGTTTATTTATTTTAAATTTTATTAAATTCTGCTCTAATTTTATTTCTTTCCTTCTATTGATTTTAGGCTTCATTTGTTCCTCTTTTTTCCATTTTTTTTTTAAGATGAAGAGTTAGGCTGTTTTTTTGGGCTCATTCTCGTTTCTTGAGATGGGCCTGAAAAAGACTTCCTTTTGCAATTACAAAAAAAAAAAAAGAACAAAATACCTAGAAATAAACCTAACAAAACATGTGAAGGACCTATATAATGAGAACTATAAAATCTTATTAAAAGAAATTGAAGAAGACACAAAGAAATGGAAAGATATTCTGTGCTCTTAAATTGGAAGAATCAACATGGTTAGAATGACCTTATTACCTAAATCATTATACAGATTTAATGCAATCCCCATCAAAATTCCATTGCACTTTTTAAAGAAATAGAACAAAAAGTCATCAGATTTTTATGGAAGCACAAAAGACCCTTAACTACCAAAGCCATCTTGAGAAAAAAGAAGACTGGAGGTATCATTCTGCCTGATTTCTAATTATGCTGCAAAGTTGGCAATAGTCAAAACAACATGGTATTAGCAGAAAAGAAGACATACAGATCAAGGGAACAGAATTGAGAGTCCAGAAGTAAACCCTCATTTATATGGGCAAATAATTTTCAACAATGGAGCCAAAAACATACAGTGGAGAAAGAAAAGCCTCTTCAATAAGTGATGCTTGGAAAACTGGAAAGCTATCTGCAAAAGAATGAAACTAGACTGTTGTCTATCATCACACATCAAAATTAACTTGAAATGGATTAAGGACCTAAATATAAGACCTGAAACAATAAAATGCATAGAAGAAAATGTAGGAACTAAACTTAAGTACCTTGGAGTTAAAGAGAATTTTATGAATTTGACCTCAAAAGCAAGGGAAGTAAATGCTAAAATAAATGAATAGGACTATATCAAACTAAAAAGCTTCTGCTCAGCAAAAGAAACCATCAACAAGGCAAAGAGACAACCATCCAAATGGGAAAATACATTTGCAAGCAATGCCTCAATAAGGGTCTAATATCCAAAATATAGAAAGAATTCATACAACTTAATAACAAAAAACAAACAACCCAATTAATAAATGGGCAGAGGACTTGAACAGACACTTCTCCCAAGAAGACATAAAAATGGCCAACAAACATATGAAAGGATGCTCAACATCGCTAGCTGTTAGGGAAATGCAAATGAAAATCACCATGAGATACATTCTCACACCTGTCAGAACGTCTATTATCAATAGGACAAATAATACAAGTGTTGGAGAGGACATGGAGGAAAAGGAACCCTCATACACTGCTGGTGGGATTGCAAATTGGTACAGCCACTATGGAAAATAGCATGGAGGTTCCTCAGAAAACTAAAAATTGATCTACCATATGATCCAGCAATCGCTCTACTAGGATATTTATCCCAAAGTCTTGAAAACATATATCCTAAAATATATACTTACACCAATGTTCATAGCAGCATTGTTCACAGTGGCCTGGATGTGGAAGGAACCAATGTGTCCTACAAAAGGCATTTGGATAAAGAAGATTTTGTACATATATATATATATATATATATATATATATATATATAATGGAATGTTACTCGGCCATAAGAAGAGATGAAATGCTGCCATTTGTGACAATGTAGATGGATCTTGAGATAATAATGCTAAGTGAAATAAACCAGACAGAAAAGGTTGAAAATCCACCTGATATCACTTATATGAGGGATATAAACCTAAATTCAACAATCATACATGACAAACAAACAAAGGCTCATAGATATGGACAGTAGCCTAGTGGTTACTAGAGGGAAGAGGGGAGGTAGGAGGTAGTTGGGGTAAAAGTTGTCAAATATGAAGTGACAGAAAGAAATCTAACTATGGGTGTTGAACACGCAATGCAATAGATATGTGAATTACTGTTGAATTGTACACTTGAAACTTATTGGATTTTGTTAATCAATGTCACCATAATAAATAATAAAGAAAAAGAAAAATATTCCATTAATCAGTTTCTTCCAGGTACCACCCAATTTTCTGTCACCTTTTTATAGCAAAACCCTTTGAATTATCTATATTAGTTATTTGTACTTCTTTTTCTTCAATTAACAATCTCAATTTTAACTTGATTTTAATCAAAAATTTTAATACATACATATAGTAGAAAATTCATCAGAAACAAAGAAACAAGTAATAAATAGTAACTCACACTGCAATACTAGAACCCCTATCCCCCTTCATGGATCCCCAGTCCATCCACTATTATTAATTTCCTTTCTCTCTCAAACTTTCCCTAGACTTTTGTCCTTACCATTTGATGGAAATGAAGTTCTCCAATGACTTTTATGTTCAATTCCACTAGCAGCATTTGATACATTTGCTTCTCCTTTGCAAATATTTTTGCTTTTTTACTGTTTCATTATGTTTTCTTGTTTGTTTTCTTTCATCTACCATACTAGATAATCCTTTTCAAACTCTGTCAATTTTTCTCTCTCCAGTTGGGCTTTTTGGAAAGCCCAAAGTCTCAGTTTTTGGACTTCTTCTCTTCCCTATCTATAACCATTCAGTATACAATATCATCCAATCCTATAGTTTTATATGCCACCTAGATGTTGATGAATTCCAAATTTGTATTTCTATCCCACCTAGGCTTCTCCTCTAATTTCCAAACACATATATACTACTGCCTTATTGTCATCTTCACTTAGATGTCTAATATATACCTCACATTTAATATGGAAACAAAATTTTTGCTCACTCATAAGTATACTCAATCTCAGAAATTAACACCATTATTTACTTGGTTGCTCAAGCAAACACACACACACACACACACACACACCAACGTATCTTTGGTGTAATTCATGACTGTTCTCTTTATCTAGAAGCTAATATCCAGTCATCAAAAAATCCAGTGAGAACTATCTTTATAATATATTTAGAATTCAGTCACTTCTCATCACCAATTCTGCCACAAAATTGAGATCATCTTAACCTCCTACATAGATCATTGTGAAATCCTCTTAACTTGTTACCTTGTGGATTTGTTTCCAATTGCTTATGTGAAAATTATCATAAATTCAATGAATTAAAAAGATATAAATTTATTATATTCTAGTTCTAGATGACAGAAAGCCAAAATCAGTAATTTTGAGCTAAAATCAAGGTGTCAGCAGGGCTGAGCCTTCCTAGAGGCTTCAGTAGAGAATTCATTCGGTGCCTCCTCCGGTTTCTGGTGGTTACCAACATTTCTTCATTTTATGACTGAATCACTCCAATTTCTGCTCTGTTGTCATATTGCCTTGTCTATTTTTAATTAAATCTCATTTAGCTTCCCTCTTTAAAAGACAATTGTTATTACACCTAGGACCCACTTGAATAATCCAGGATAATCTTCCCAATTGAAGATTTTTACCTTTATTATGCCTACAAATTCCTTTTTGTTATAGAAGGTTACATTCACAAGTTCCAGGAATTAGGAAATGGATATCTTTAGGGTTTATTATTCAGCTTACTACAGTTTTCCCTGGACCATAATGATCTATGTCTTTCTTGTATACAAAATACACTTCTCCAACCCAATATCCCAAAATCATCTAAAAGTGCTAAAAATGATCCATCCAGGACCAAAATTTCTATCTTTTAGAAAAAAAAAGTCTGCTTTCAAAATAGAATGATTGGAGAGGATACTATAACAATTATAAACACCATAATTCCAAAAAGGAGAAAATTAAAGTAAAAAAGGAATCACCAGCCATAAGCAATTTCTAAATCCAACTGGGCAGACTCCATTAGGTTTTAATGTCTGGGAATAATCCATTGTGGCTTGAAGCTCCACCCTCCAAGCCTTTGACTCTGCCTTCTGAGTTAATTTTCCTTTTTCTTAAAGGGTTGCACATGTTTACAACTAAGTAGTTTTGTCAGCCTGTTTCTTGCCTATACATTGTTGTCAGTTTAATGACCACATTTTTTTTCATTTATGTCCCATTTTCTCCAATTTGGAAGTGTTTCTGCATATATAACAGTCAAAATATGTGGTTCTTTTTTTCTATATCATTAAAATTTAACCATTAGACAAGATGTTCCTCTATAACTTTTTTCTATATAATCTTATCTCTATTTCTTGCTCTCATTGATGTGGCTAAATGGATCCAAAAGTCATATACCTAATTTTTCCTTCAACTGAAAAATGGTTATCCAACCACACTCTTGGTTTTTGTTCCAGAGCATACTTTCATGCCAGTGAATCTCTTAATTTTAGCATTTATTGAAATCTAGATACGCTGAGAGATTACCAAATTATCAAGTTCTCATTCCTTTTTTTCTTAAGAATTTTCCCCTTAATATTATCTTTTCTTTTATATTTTACTATAAGCAGCTAGAAGAAACTATATTGTACCTTCAATGCTTTGTTTGAAAATCTCCTCGGCTAAGTATCTAAGTTTATCACTTAAAACTTCTCCTTCCACATAATCAAAGAACATAATTGACCTAAGTTTTTACAACTATATAAAGGATCCCCTTTACTTCAGTCTCCAATAATGTATTTTTTACTTCCTCTTGTGCACTCATCTGATGTATCTTTAATGTTCATTTTTCAATTAAAATGGTCAATACACAAATTGACCATTTATGTATTATTCTCTAAAATGATATAGGCTTTTTCACTGTTGTGTTCTTCACTTCCTTCTGAGCACTCCTAATCAACACCTTTAATATTCATATTTCAATAATAGTTTGTTTATGAAAATTTAGGTATTCTCTATGATGGTATAGGCTTTTTTCTAACATGCTTCTCACTTCCCCAGAGTCCACATCAGCAGTCATTAACATTCATATTTGTACTAATGGTTTTTTTAAGGCAATCTAGAATTTTTCTATTGTGTTTCTTTAAATCTTTCCAGCCTCTGTTCACTGCTCAATTCCAAAGCCACTTCTCTATTTTTAGGTATTTGTTACAGCAACATCCACTACTACTAGGACCAAGATTTGTATTAGTTTTCTATTATTGCTGTAGAAAAATACAACAATCTCAGTGAACTGAACAACAATTTTTTTTCCAAATTTATTGAGGTCAGAAGTCTGAAATCAGTTTTACTAGGATAAAATCAAGGTGTAAGCAGGGCTGATTTCTTCAAGAGGATCTGAGGAGAAAACCTATTTCTTTGACTTTTTATAGCTTCTAGTGACCACATGAATTCTTTGGTTTGGTTTCCTTTCCCTTTCTTCAAAGTGCATTGCTCCCATTTCTGCTTTTGTTATCATTTTGGCTTCTCCTCCTTTGACCTCTTGTTTTCCTCTTATAAAATTCTGGTGATTACATGTCATGCCTTATTTGATAATAGAGAATAATTTTCTGATATCAAGGTTTTTAACTTAATCACATATGTAAGGTCCCTTTTGCCATATAAAGTAACATTCAGAGGTTCCAGAGATGCAGCAATAGGTATTTCGAGAGGTCATTTATCATCCTTTCAAAGTGTCCATAATTTATTAGTTAAATAAAAAAATTATGAAAATCACATTATAATGTCTTATTCAAATATGAAAGATTTTTTTCCCTTGAGGGTATTCAATTGATTAGTACCATCTATTGAAGATACCATTTTCCCCCAATGCATAACTTTGGAATAGTGTGTGTTATTATAGCTATATGTCTTTTTTTTTTTTTTTGTATTCCCTATAATGTTCCACTGGTTATTTATCTTTGTGCTAATAAAACATTGTCTTAACTTCTTTCACTTTTTAATAAGTTATGTATTGACATTTGGTAATGTATATTCTTCACGTTTATTCTTTTCCTTCCAAATTGTCTTGTGTATTATTGTTCTTTTCTTACCATATAAAATTTACAATCCACTAGTCAGTTATTCCAAAAATGTCAAACATTTTATTGGGACTGCATTGAATCAATGTATCAGTTTGGAAAAAATTGATGTCATATTGAATCTTCCAATTGCCGTTTTCCTTTTTTACCCTTTTCAGTTAATTTTATTTATCTTTTTCCTGTTTTATTGAAATATAATAGACAATTAGTTGCTCAATGAGTTTTTTTCAATTATACTTGGAATACAATAATATACCAGTTTCAGTTGTACAGCATAGTGATCAGAGATCCACATAACTTGCAAAGTGATCACCCCTAAAATCTAGTACCCCTCTTCCCCCTTATATATTTATTACAACATTTTAAAGATCTTCCCCATGCTAAACATTATATCTCCATGTCTATTCTGCAACTATCCATTCATACCTCTTAATCCCTTTGCCTTTTTTCATCATCCCCCAAACCCCCTCTCATCTAGTAGCCATCCAAAAATTATCTGTATCTATGAGTTTATTTCCATTTTTGTTGTCATTGTTTATTTTGTTCTTTAGATTCCACATGTACATGAAATCATGCGATATTAGTCTTTCTCTATACTTTCCATTTTATTCAGCGCAATACCCTCTAGTCTATCAAGGCAAGAACTTTTTCCATCTTCCTTTTACTCTGTGTGTGTCTTTTAATCTGAATAGAGTCTCTTCTAGGCAACATATGTAGGGTTCTTGTTTTCTTATCCATTCAGCCACTCTATCTTTTGGTTGGAACACTTAATTCTTTTCCATTAGAGGTACTTGTTGATAGGAATGTAGTTATCACCATTTTTTATTCCTGTTTTTCATACATGTTCTTTATTTTTAAAGAAGTCCCTCCACCATTTCCTGTAAAACTGGCTTGATGTTAATAAATTCCTTTAGATTAATTTTGTCTGAGAAGCTCTTTATCTGTCCTTTGACTCTAAATGATAGCTTTGCTGGATAAAATATTCTTGGTTGTACATCCTGGCTTTTCATCATATTGAGTATTTTGTGCCAAGCCTTTCTGTCCTGCATAGTTTCTTTTGAGAAATAAGTTGTTAGTCTTATGTGAGCTCCCTTGTAGGTAACTATCTGCTTCTCTCTTGCTGCTTTTAAGATTCTCTCTTTGTATTTAAACATTGGCATTTTAATTATGATATGTCTTGGTGTGGGTCTCTTTGGGTTCCACTTTCTTGGGACTCTTTGAGCTTCCTTGGGTTGTTTGTCTATTTCTTTCACCGGGTTATGGAACTTTTCCATCATTATTTCTTCAAATAGCTCTTCAATGTCTTACTTTCCTTCAGATACCCCTATGACATGGATATTTTACATTTATTAGTATTCAATAGGCTCCTTAAATTAATATAGTCTTGGCTTCTTATTTCTTGCCATATAATTCAGTATCCTTGGCTGCCTCATCTTCTATATCAGTGGTTCAATTCTCTTCTTCTTCCACTCTGTTGATTCCCTCTAATATACACTTTATCTCAGATAATGTACTGTTCATTTCTTACCGCTTACCTGTTATAATTTCCATTTCCATTTTTATGTTTTTTTAAATCTCTGTTAAAGTTCTCATTGAGTTCATCTAAACTTCCCCTAAGTTCACTGAGCATCTTTAAATCCAGTGTTTTGAATTCTGCATCTGTTAGATTGCTTGACTCCATCATTCCTGGATCTCTGTTCTATTCTCTCATATAATTTCTGCTTCTTTGTCTTCCGATTTTGGCTGCCTTTTATTGTCTGTTTCTATATACTAAGCAAAGCTCCTACATCTCCTGGTCATATTAGCATGGCTTTGTGAAGTAGGTGTCCAGTGGCATATTCCTGAGAGAGGTTCAGCTGCAAGCCAAGATTAGCCCCAGGCTGTGCCCCTCCGGGGCCACCTGTTAAGATTCAACAAGCAATCCACAGATGCTGTGCTTATAGTTGTCTCAAGAAACAACACCAGAAACTGAGGTTAGCTACCACCAACGTGAGTCTTGGCGCTGCTCAGAAAGGAGCTCCTGACTGGCCACGGAGGACACACCTGAATGTGGCTTGGGTGGGGTCGTGAGATGGGGGAAGTGGAGTTTCAAGAAATCCTCTGGGCAGAGCGATCTCTGTTATCTAGTTTGATGATGTTTCAGCTATGGTGGCATTGCATCTGCACACTGGGAGAGGGGAGGGCTCAATGGAGGAACAACAGATACCGCAGGCACTTTCGTTAGGGAAAGAGCATCAACTCTGGTCCTCACTTCAACAACTCGGTGTCCTCCTGCAAGCCTTTGGTGCCACCCTCAAACAGTCTAGTACACCCAGCACTGCTGCTCTGAGCAAGCAGGTGTATTACTGTGAAAGTCCGCTTACAGACAAAGCCCCTTTAAAAAGTGTCTGCAGCTCCTGCTGCTACTGATGTTGTAGCCTCTCTCCCACTCAGCCGCTCAGACTGGGCAGTCTCTTGTCTTCACACCCTCCTACCTTCTACTGTTGCAGGCTTATTGATTATTTCTCTCCCTAGTTGTAGTGCTTCTGGTCATCTAGATCCCAGGTGACTTTACTTGCTGTTCGCTCCATGTTCTTGTCACAACTTTGATTTGGTCACAAGAGGGATGAACAAAGCTTCTATCATCTACGCTATTTTTCCCTCCCCTTGTTATTTTCTTTAATTTAACCTTAATATTTGTTTCTACTCTTTAGTGTAGAGGTAAGGTACATACAATTTTTTAGATTTATTCCTAATTATTTGGTATTATGTTATTATGTAAGAGATATTATCAAAATGTTTTCTAATTTTTATATATAAAAATATAATTTGTACCTAACAAATTTACTAAATTTATTTGTTAATTCTAATTGTGTGTCTAGATATTTTCATTTGTCTATGAAAGCAATTGAAGTGCCTGTAAATAAAAACTATTGTATTCTTTTTCTATTCTTAGACTTTTTTTTTTTTTTTTGGTCTTATTGCACTGGCTAGGACCTCCAGTACAATGTTAGATTGAAGTTGTACTAATGGACCCTTTGCTATTTTTCCTGAGCTCAGAAGAAATGTTTCCAACACTACGCCATTGAATGTTACTTTTGTTCTAGTTTTCTGTAGATTCCCTTTATCAGACTAAGGAAGTACCTTCTATTCTTTGTTTGTTAAAAAAAATTACCATAAATGTTAGATTTTATCAGCATTTTTTCTGCATATTGAGTTGATCATATAACTTTCCCTCCTTTATTCTAATGTATTAATGTGGTAAATTTTAAAATATATTGTGATGGAAGGAAATTTAACTTCAGGTGGTGAACACACAATGCAATATACATATGACATATTACTTATTTATTAACTTATGTCACCCCAATAAATTTAATAAAAGTAAAATAAATAAATAAAATGTTAAAACAACCTGAAATAAGCCCTATTTATTTATGATACAACATCCTTTCTATGTACTGATTTTAAAAAATGTTAAAGGATTTTGGCATCTATGTTTATGAAATATATAGGCCTATAATTTTATTTTCTATTAATAATTGTATCAGGTTTAGGTATCAAGGTTATGCTCTTCTATAGAACAAATTGAAAAGTGTTCTCTTTTTCTATTCTTTGAATTTTTTTTATTTTTGTATTTTTCTATTCTTTGTGAATAGTTATTATTTCTTCTTTAGGTGTTTGGGAGAATTGATCAATGAAGACATCTTGGCCTGGAATTCTCCATGTCGGTAAGATTTTAATTATCAGTTCAATGTCCTAAGTATATGTATAATAATTGAGATTTACCCTTATTTCAGCTTTCATGTTTATTCTTTTTCAAGGAATTTTCCGATTTCATCTAACTTTTCAAGTTTATTGCCATAACACTTTTTTCTTTTTCATTACTTTCTATTTTTATTTTCTGTCTTACATTTGTTGTTTTCAATTTACTTTTCTATTTCCAACTTCTTGAGTTGAATAGCTAAGCTGTTGAATTTCAGCCTCTCTTCTTTTCTAAAATACAAATTTAAAGTTTTAAGCTTCTACAAAGCTCTCTGATTCCCACAAATAATTAAATATCATATTTATATTTATTATATTCAATAAATTGTCCATTTTTTTCTAATTTTCATTGCAATTTATTTTTAACACATAGATTATATTTTTATTGTTAGTTTGTTTTGTTATTGATTTCTAGATTTAGTCCACTGTAGTTGGCAAACATATATGCCCTATATCGGTACTGTCATACTTGTTAAGACTTTCATTATGGCCCAGTTTATGGCCACTTTTGTTAAATGTATTATATAAATGTGAAAAGAATGTGTATTGTACAGTTGTTTGTTGTTGTGTCTTTATATTATGTCAAATTTTGTAAATCATGTTATTCATATTTTCTATAATTGTGCTGATATTATTTTTGTTTTCTTAGTCTATAAATTGCTAAAATAAGTATGCCAAAGGTTCCGAATATAATCGTGAATTTCTATTACTACTTTTGGCTTTGTAAATTTTTGCTTTATGTGCTTTAGAGCTATGTCAGTAATAAGTGGGTACATTCTAATTTAGAATCATTACAACTTTCTATTGTATTTATCCTTTTACTATTATAAACTATTACTATTTATCTTTATTTTTCTTAAAGTTAACTTCATTTGACATTATAGCCCCATGAGCAAACTATCCATTAGTGTGTGCACCGTATTGCTTCTCCTTTTTTTTTTTTTCATTTTCAAACTTTGTGTATCTTTATATTTTAGGTGTATCTATGATAATACAGTGTGACATTTCTGAATTTTATATATTTTTCCTTTTTTAAAACAGCTTTATTGTTTTATTTATTTTCACTTTTTATTAAAATTGTTGTGGGGACATTTGTTAATAAAATCAAATGAGACTCAAGTATACGATTCAACAATATGTCATATGTATATATTGCATTGTGTGTTTCATCACTCAAAGTTAAATTTCCTTCCACCACCAAATATCTGACCTCCCTTACCTTATCCACTTCCTCCCTCCCTGCTTCCCTCTGGCAACCACTGATTCACAATCCATGCCTATAAATTTCTGTTTGGCATGTCTGTTTGTTGCCTTCAGATTTATATATCACATATAAGTAAAATCATATGGTTCTCAACTTTTTGTTTTATTTATTTCACTTAGCATGATTACCTCAAGACTGATCAATGTTGTTGCAAATGGCAGTATTCCAACTTTTCTTATGGCTGAGTAATATTCTATTGTTTGTGTATGTATGTATGTATGTATGTATGTATGTATGTACATATAATATATCAGTTGCTTACATGTCCTGGCCACTGTGAATAATGCTGCTATGAACATCAAGGTACATACATCTTTGCAGATAAGTGTTTTCAGGATTTGGGGGTAAATACCTAGAAGAGGAATTGCTGGATCACATGGTATTTTATTCTTTTTTTGTTGTTGTTTGAGAAACATCCATACTGTTTTTCACAGTGCCTGTACCAGTTTACACTCTCACCAGCAGTGTATAAGAGTTCTTTTTTCCCCACATCCTCTCTAATACTTGTTATTACTTGTCATGTTAATGATAGTTATTCTACAGGTGTGAAGTGGTATTTCATTGTGATTTTTATTTGCATTTCCTAATACTAGTGAAGTTGAGCATCTTTACATATGTCTGTTGGTCATTTGCGTGTCTTCTAGGAGAAGTGTATGTTCAAGTCCTATGCTCATTTTTAATTGTATTTTTTAAATCATTTTTGAACTGTATGGGTTCTTTATATATTTCAGATAATTGGCCCTTATCAGTGGTGTCTTTTGAAAATATCACTTCCATTTGGATGATTGCCTCTTTGTCTTAATGATTTCTCTCGCTGTGTAGAAGCTTTTTAGTTTGACATAGTCCCATTCATTTATTTTTGCTTTGATTTCCCTGGACTTTGAGGTCAAATTTTTAAAAAATTCTCTCTAAATTCAAGGTTAATGAGTTTAGTACCTAGGTTTTCATCTATTTAGTTTATTGTTTCAGGTCTTACATTTAGGTTCTTGATCCATTTTAAGTTAATTTTAGTGTATAATGACAGATAGCAACCTAGGTTCATTCTTTTTCACGTGGCTTTCCCATTTTCCCAGCATTATTTATTGAAGAGACTTTCCTTTCTTCATTTTCTGTTTTTTGGCTCATTTGTTGAACATTATTTGCCCATATGTAAGGGGTTTATTTCTGGACTCTCAATTCCATTCATTGGTCTTTGTATCTGTTTTTCTGCCAATACCATGCTATTTTGATTATTGTCACTTTGTAGTATAATTTGAAGCTAAAAAGAATGATACCTCCAGCCTTGTTCTTTTTTCTCAGGATTGCTTTGGCCATTCAAAGTCTTTTTTGCTTTCCTACAAGTTTGATGACTTTTTGTTTTATTAAAAAATTCTGTTGAGATTCTGTCTAAGATTACATTACATCTGTATAATACTTTAGGTAATAAGGTTAATTTAACTATTTTGATTCTTCCAATCCATGAACAGGAAATATTTTTCTATTTCTTTGTGTTCTCTAATTTATATCAATAATGTCTTATAGTTTTCAGTTTATAGGTCCTTCACATGCTTCATTAAGTTTATTCCTAGGTACTTTATTCTTTTTGTTGCAAACACAAAATAAGTTTTTTTTTTCATTTCTTTTCTGAAATACTGTGCAGGAACAGTATGGATTTTTGTACATTGATTTTGTATTCTATAACTTCACTGTATTTGTTTATTGTTTTATGAGTTTTTGGTGGAGTCTTCAGATTTTTTCATATAGAAAATCATGTCATCTTCAAAAAGTAACAATTTGACTTCTTCATCCCAATTTGGTGCCTTTTATTTCTTTCTCTTGCCTGATTGCTCTATCTAGGACTTCTAATATTATATTGAATAGTAGTGGTGATAGCAGACAGCCTCTACTTGTTTCTAATCTTAGAGAAAATGTTTTTATGTTTTCACCATTAAGTAGGATGTTAGTTGAGGGCTTGTTGTATATGGCTTTTAATAAGTTGAGGTACTCTTAGAGGGAAGGTTTTTCATTTTTTACCATTAAGTATAATTTTGCCTGAGAGACTATCACAGATGGCCTTTATTATGTTTTGATACTTTCTTTCTTTACCCATTTTATTAAGTGTTTTAATCACAAATGGATGCTGTATTTTGTCAAATTCTTTTTCTGCATCTGTTGATATGATCATATAATTTTTGTTTTTTGTTTCATTCATAGTATATCACAGTAATCAATCTGCATATGTTAAACCATCTTGAGCCCCTGAGATGAAGCCCACTTGATCATGGTGTATAATCTTTTTAATGTGTTTTTGTATTCAATATGCTAGTATTTCATTTATGATTTTTGCATCTGTGTTCATAAGAGATATTAGTCTATAGTTTTATTTTTTGTGTAATCTTTACCAAATTTTGATATCATGATAATGTTGGCCTTATTAAATGAGTTAAAAAGTATTGCTTCTTCTTCAGTTTTTTGGAAAAGTTTGAAAAGAACAAGAATTAAATCATCTTTGAATGTTTCATTGAATACACTAGTGAAGACATCTGGTCCTGAACTTTTACTTTTGGAAATATTTTTGTTGATTGTTTTCATTTCCAAACAGTTTAAGTCTATTTAGATGTTCCAGTTCTTTATGATTCAGTCTAGGAAGGCTGTGTATGTCTAAGAACTTGTTCATTTTTTCTAGATTACTAAATATAATAGTGTATAATTTTTTATAGTATTCTTGTATGATCATTTGTATTTTGTAGTATCCATCATAAATTCTCTTTCATTTCTAATTTTGTTTATTTGTGTCCTTTCTCTCTTTTCCTTAGTGAGTCTAGCCATGGGTTTGTCAATTTTATTAATCTTCTCAAAGAACCAGCTTTTTGTTGCACTTATTTTTCTACTGTCTTTTGTTTTTAATTTCATTTACTATTGTTCTACTTTTTATTACTTCTTTCCTTCTGTTGACTTTAGGCTTCATTTATTACACTTTTTCTAGTTTCATAAGATGTAATATTAGGTTGTTTATTTGGGCTCATTCTTGTTTCTTGAGATAGTCCTGTTATGATATGAACTTTCCCTTATTACTACTTTTGCCGTGTCCCAAAAGTTTTGATATGTTGTACTTTCATTCTCATTTGTTTCTATGTATCCCTTAATCTCTCTTTTTATTTTTTTCTATGACCCAGTCATTCTTTAGTAGTATATTGTTTAATCTCTGTTTATTTGTGGTTCTTTCTGTTTTCTTTTTATAGTTAATCTCCAGTTTCAAAGAAAATATGCTTGGCATGATTTCAATCTTCTTAAATTTGTTGAGGTTAGATTCATGTCACAACATACAGTCTATCCTTGAGTATGTTCCATGTGCACTAGAGAAGAATTTGTTATCTGATGTTTTGGTTAAAAGGCTCTGTAAGTGATAAGTATGTCCAATTGGTGTAAAGTGTCATTTAAAGATAATATTTCCTTGTGGATTTTCTGTTTGGATGATATATCCATGGCTAATAGTGGGGTATTGAAGTTCTTTACTATAATTGTGTTTTTGTTAGTTTCTTCCTTTAGTTCTGAGAATAAATGCTTTGTATATTTTGGTGCTCCCTGATTAGCAGCATAGATATTGATAGTTAAATCTTTTTTGGTGTATGGTTCCTTTCATCATTATGAATTGTCCAAAATTGTCTCTCGTTATGTTTTCTTTTAATCTTGAAGTCTATTTCTTCTGATATAAGTATGGCAAATTTTCTTTTCTCTGGATGACATTTTTTTTAAATTAACATTTTCCACCTTTTCACTTTGAGTCTATATTTGTTCCTACAGCTGAGATGTGTCTCTCAAAGGCAGCATATGGTTGCTTGTTTGTTTGTTTTTCTTTAATTTTATTTTATTATTAATTTCAAGTATACAGTATATTAGCCAGACATTTATATAGTTTATGAAATAATCTACCTGATTACTCTTTCCTCTGACTCAGGTATTGTGGTTTTGATTTTTGATCCAATCTGCTACTCTGTGCCTTTTTATTAGTGAGTTCAGTCTATTTACATTTAAGGTGATTTAAAATATGTGGTTTTCCTATAACCATTTTATATTTTGTTTTCTGGTAGCTTGGTGTCTCTATTGTTTCTTTGTCTTTGTTTTTTGTCTGTTATTTTAATTTGTTGGTGTTTTATGGTTTTCCCTTGTGTTCCTTCTGGTTTTATATTATGTATCTCATTCTGGAATTTTTTTTGTGTGTGTTCTTATCATTAAGTTTATATAAAGGACTACTATATATATATATATATATATATATATATATATATACATATATATATGTATATATATGTATATATATAAATCCTTTTCTCTGTATGCCTTATATACATTCCCTTTTGAAGATTCAGATTCTTCTTCCCTTTTCTGTTTTTGTTTCCTCAAGTTATCCCTATTTATGCTATGCATTTATTTCTAGGTTATAGTAGCTCTTTTATTCTTTTTTAAAATGTTATATTTTCTCTTTAACTATTATGTAATATTTAAGTTTATAATACCCTGTTCTTAATTATGGTTCTACTATCCTGTTTCTGCCTGTGTGTTGGTCATCTTACTTATAGTTTTGTATTTTTTGTCCTTTTGTTTCAATTAGACTGACCCCCTTCAGTATTTTATGTAAAGCATGTTATGTAGTGGAACATTCCCTCAGATTCTGTGTGTCTGAAAAGATCTTTCTTTCTCCTTTATATCTAAAAGAAAACTTTGCTGGATATAGTATTCTTCTCTGATAATTTATTTCTTTCAATAGTTCAAATATTTGCTTCTACTACTTCCTAGCTTGTAAAGTTTATGTCAGAAGTCCAATAATATTCTAATAGGTTTTTTTTTCTATAAGTAACTATTTTATTTTCCCTGGCATCCTTGAGGGTTTTTTTCTTTGTCACTAATTTTTGACATTTTTAATATAATGTGTCTTAGAGAAGGCCTCTCAGGGATCTGGTTCTTTCCACAGGTTTGAGAAATTCTCATTCACTATTTGTTTGTATATGTTCTCTGTTCCCTTCTCCCTCTCTTCTCCTTCTGGTATACCCATTATTTTTACACTTTTTTTTTTTTTTATGGTGTCAGGTAATTCTTGTAGAGATCTTTCTTTTTTTCACTCTAAAGACTCTCTCTTCTTCCATCTGTATCATTTCCAGGTCACTGTCTTTGATATCATTAATTATTTCCTTCATCTAGTCAGCCCTATTTCCTAAGCTTGTTATTTCATTATCTCTTTTAATGAATTTTTCATCTCCAGAATTTCTGTGTTTTTTTTTTGTTGTTGTTTGTTTGTTTGTTTGTTTCAATCTGCTTGGTAAAATATTCCTGTTGTTTGTTGATTTTGTTTCTAAGTTCTTTGAACTGTTAAGTAGAATTTTCTTGGACCTTGTTGAGCTTTTTCAGAAGTGCAATATTGAATTTTCTGTCATTTAAATTACATATTTTTATATCTTTAAGCTAACGTTCTGGAGATTTAAAGTTTTTTTTATTTTTTTCTGCACTGCCTTGTCACCTTGTTTGTTCATCGTTTTTGATGAACTATTTCTCTGCCTTGGAATTAATCAGAATATATACTGCTTTGAAAAAAGAAAAAAGAAAAAAAAAGAAAATCTATTATATAGTGATCTATCTCTAGCCGGTTAAGAAGAGGTTTTTCTTTTGATTTTCTGTAGTTGGTGCCCAAACCTCCTGGACCTCTGCTTTGAGGTTAAAACTACTTTTTATTCTATGGAAAAGTGTGAGTCTCCTGTGTGACCAGGTCTCCTCATTCCCAGGACTCCATCCCCACAGAAGGATGCAAAGGGTAATGGGGGTCCAGGCCTCTGAAAAGGCCCTGAAGTCCTGTTACTCCACCAACAGTCAGATGCAATTATCCTCTCTTTCTTTCCAAATCAGCCTGACTGGATGTGGGTGGGTTGGATTGGGAAAGGCTAGTGGTGTGTATGGCTCTTTCACTTATGGTAATACTATCCATCAGGTTTCAGCTGTTTTGCTTCTGTATCATTACCTTGTCACTAGTACTGGCTGCAGTGTATGTTTTAGTTCTGGTTACACAAATTCCCCTAGCTCTGGGATGATAAATGGGGTGGTGCAATGCTCTGGGATGGTGGAGGGAGGTAGTCAGGCTCTGTGACTCAGCTTTCTTCTTGGCAATGGTGGTTGCTAATACATAGCTGTCGCCCCTTGGCATTCAGTTTCTGCCCTGCTTTCTGCTGTGATCACTGGACTTTGCTGCGTAGAATATGCCAATCACTCTGGCAGAACTGTTAGGGCTTCTAAAAGCAAAGAAATCACCAGTAATTCCTTCCCTCCCCCCTTGTCCTGCTGGGAGCTCTGGGTTACATTCCATAGTGCCTTTGTTTCTGTCTTCTAGTCAACCTTTCTAACTCAATCAGCTTACCTTTGATGCTGTGATGCACAGATCTATTAGACCTGCTTGTGTACAGGATGGGTGTTAATTGTTGGATTGTGCTATTTGGCTCATTTTTATTTCAAGGGGAGAGATCAGAGAGATCCCTCATGTCACCTCACTTCTGACATCACTGACATTTTTGTATTTTAAATGATATGTTTAATCCATATACTTTTTAGTGGTAAAAACATTTAACATGAGATTTACGCTCTTAACAAATTTTAAGTGCAAACAGACATAAAAATTAAGTGTACAAAACAGTACTGCTAACTATAAGCACTATGTTATACAGCAGACCTCTAGAACTTAATTATCTTAGTTCATTTATTTTAATGTAACTAGTTTATATTTGGATTTAAATCAAATATCTAATTTTTATTTATTTATTCCATATTTTGGTTCATCCTTCTTATTTCCTTTTGTATTAATTAAACTTTTTAAATTAAATTTTCTCTTCTACTTTCTTTTTAGTTATATATCCTTTTATTATTATTTCATAGTTATCTTAGAGATTACAACATAATCTTTTGAATTATTAGAGTTTAGTACAAATTAGTATTTTTACATATCTCCAGATAATGCACACACCTTTCAGCACTTTACTTATTCCACCCACCTTTATACACTATTGTTACCATATATTTTATTAATTAATTAATTAATTAATTTATTTATTTATTTATTTATTCACTCATTCATTCATTCATTTAGGTGAGGCAACCTTTGGTTGACCTCACAGACTGCAAACACCTTGTCAGCTTACATTCTCCCCCTTTTTTTTTTATGCCTACAGCACTTGGTCTTCCTAGGTGGTCTCCCATCCAAGTACTAACCAGGCTTAGCTTCTGAGATCAGATGGGATTGGGTTTGTTCAGGGTGGCATGGCCATAGACATATTTTATTTTTTATAACATTTTAATTTTATTTAAAACCCAACAGGTTGTTATTATTTGTAAATACTTAATATTTGTGTTCTGTACCTACATATTTGCTCTTTTTGATTCTTTTTATTTAATCTTGTATTAACTATGCATCACCTTGGGTCATTTTCTTCAACTCGAAGAATTCTCATTTTTATTTATTTTAGTGCTTTCCAAAAGCAATATAATTTGTTAATTTTTGAAAAATATTTCACTGTATTAAAAATTAAAAGTTGACACTTTTTTCTTTTATAACTTTAAAAATATTACATTGCTTTCTAGCATTTATCACTTATTTTCTCCTTTAGGGCAAGATACATATTAGGATCACTTATGTACCAAAGAAATATATACACACCATTTTTAAAATTAATAATACTAATATGCTTTGAAAGGAAGAAAACTACTCAGTTTCCTTATATTTTAACTTCAGTAATCTGAGGCTGAGACCACACCTTTATGAAGCAATATGCCATGATACTTGCTAAATTGTTACTTTTCTCACTTTTTATTTTTATTTTTTTTAATTTTTATATTTTTCAATATACTTGACATAGAATATTATATGAATTTTAGGTGTATAACACAGTGATTAGACATTTATATAATTTATAAACTGATCACCCCGATTAATCTAGAACCCATCTGGCATGCGTAGTTGCTACAATACTACTGACTATTTCCCAAGCTATACTCTACATCCTCTTGACCATTTTGTAACTACCAATTTGTACCTCTTAATCCCCTCCCCACTTTGCTTATCTCTCCACCTCCCAATTTGACAACCATCAAAACGCTCTCTGTATCTTTAAGCGTGTTTCCATTGTTTATCCTGTTCTCTAGATTCCATATATGACGTTAGTCTTTCCCCGTCTCACGTACTCCACTCAGCACAAGATGCTCTAGGTTATTGCATGTTGTTGCAGATGGCAAAATTTCATTCTTTTTTATGCCTGAGTAATATTCCATTGTATTTATATACATTCATTGATGGACACCCAGGTGGCCTCTATATCTTCGATATTGTAAATAATACTTCAAGGAATATTATGAATGCACATGTACCTTCAAAGTAGTTTCTTAAATTTCTTCCAATAAATACCTAGAAGTGAGATTATAGGGTCTTTCTTTGTCTCTTGTTATAGCCTTTGTTATAAAGTTTATTTTGTCTATGTAAGTATTATTATCCAAGCTTTTTATTCCTTTTTTTTTGTTGTTTCCACTTTCCGTAAAATAAATCTATCCCTCTCTTTACTTTCAGTCTGTGTGTGTCTTTCTATCTGAAGCGAGTCTCTTGTAGGCATCACGTGAAAGGGTCCTGTTTTCTTATCCATTAGGCCATCCTATCTCTTGATTAAAGAGTTTAATCCATTTACATTCAAAGTAATTGTTGCTAGATATATTGCCATTGTCATTTATTATTCATATTTTTACCTTTTTAAAATTTTTATTTCTTCTTCTTCTTAAAGAAGTCCCTCTAATATTGTGTGCAATATAGGCTAGGTAATGATGAACTCCTTTAGCTTTTTCTTGTCTGGGATGTTCTTTATCTGTACATCCATTCTAAATGATAACTTTGTTGGGTAAAGTAATCTTGGTTGTAGGTCCTTACTTTTCATCACTTTGAACATTGCCTGCCAATCCCTTCTGATCTACAAAATTTTTGTTGAGAAATCAGCTGACAGTCTTATGGGAGCCCTCATGCAAGTAACTAACTGCTTTGCTCTTACTGCTTTTAAGATTCTCTCATTGTCTTTAACCTTTGGCATTTTTAATTATGGTGTATCTTGGTGTGAGCCTCTTTAGGTTCATTTTGTTTGGGACTCTGCATTTCCTGGCCTTGTATGTCTCTTTCCTTCACCAGCATAGGGAATTTTTCAGTCATTATTTCTTGAAATATGTTTTCAAATTTTTGTCTTCTCTTCTCTTTCTAGTACACCTATGATAGGAATGTTGATATGCTTGATGTTGTCCCAGACATCTCTTAAACTATCTTTATTCTTTGGATTCTTTTTTCTTGTTTCTGTTCTGACTGGGTGCTTTCTGTTGCTTTATCTTCTAAATTGCTGACTTGATCCTCCACTTCTTTTAATCTACTGTTAATTCCTCCTTAGATATTTTAAATTTCAGTTATTGTATTCATCATTTCAGACTGATTCTTTTTAATATTTTCTATCTGCACTTTTATGGTTTCTATCTCTTTGTTTAAATCCTCACTGAGTTCATCTACTCTTCCCATAAGATAGATAAGCATCCTTATAACAAGTGTTTTGAACTCTGCATCTAGTAGATTGCTTGTCACCACTTTGTTCATTACTTTTTCTGGAGCTTTGTTCTGTT
The DNA here is from genome assembly GCA_028627145.1 of Eidolon dupreanum. Taxonomy (NCBI): domain Eukaryota; kingdom Metazoa; phylum Chordata; class Mammalia; order Chiroptera; family Pteropodidae; genus Eidolon; species Eidolon dupreanum. The sequence goes on from CM053505.1 coordinate 44,143,836, forward strand.
CTTTTGTTTGGAATATGTTTCTTTGTTTTCCCATTTTGGCTGCCTACTTGTCTTTGTTTCTATGTATTAGGTAAGGCTGCTATGTTTCCCAGTCTTAGTAGAGTGGCCTTATATAGTAGGTGTTCTATGGGAACCAGTGGCAGTATTACCCGATCACCTGAGCTGGGTAGTTCAGGTATGTCTCTTGTATGGATTGTATGTGCCCTCCTTTTGTAGTTGAGCCTTTGTTGCTGTTTGCTTATTGCTGGGAGGGATTGATTCTCAGCCTAATTGGTTGTGATAATTGGCCATTACCAATGGAGCAGTTGTTGTGCAGGGACTGACCCTACAGAGCAGAATTCATTTTAACAGGACCTTAATGCCTGCTCTGTTTATGCTTTGTGTGTGTTGTCCTCATATGTGACCCTAGGTGGTGATCTGGCTCAGATAGAAACTGGCAACCAGATATGCTGGCTGAGGCCACCTGGGAGTAACCTTATCACAGGTTAAATTCAGCATCAGCCTATGCTTTGTCTAGGGCCACCTGACGTGAGCCACCAAACAACCCACAGATGGCTGTCACCCATGCTGGGCTTTCAAATGTCTCAAGAGGCCAGGCCACAAACCGAGGCCAACTGCCACTAATGCTGCACTTGGGGTTACCTAGCAAGAGGTACGAGGCATGCCGAGGCCAGATGCTGCTTGTTTAGGTTTGTGAACATCTGAGAGATTTTAGGAAAATTCACAGTATGACCCAAGACAGGCCATTTTATGGAAAATACACAAAGCAGCTAGGGTGGGCCCACAATCTGGGACATGTGGGGTCTCGGGGAATCACCAGGGTGGGTCAACCAGTGTTAGCTATGTTAAAGGTAACTCAGATATTGCATCCGCCTGGGTCTGTAAGCCATGTGGGGGAGGGCTCAACAAAGGAACAGTGCCCCCTGTCATTCCTCGCCCTGAAGCCAGACAACTCATTCCTTCCCTTGTGCCTTTTGAGCTGCTGCCCCAGTGCTAGAGCTCAGCGCTCGTGAGTCAGTCAGCAAGTAAGTCTGTGAACTAGTCCTTTAAAGAGGAATGTCTGTTACCCTAGAGGCCCTTCATCTCACTCAGGCACAATCTCTGTTGGTTTTTACAGCCATAAGTTGTGAGGACTTTTCTTCTTGGCACTGGAATTCTGGGCTGGACAGCCCAGTGTGGGGCCAGGGTCCTTCAATCCTCTGGTGGGACCTCCGCAGCTGAAATGTTTCTCCCAGTTCTCAACCACCACAGGCAGGCGTAGGACCAGATCGTTTTACACTTCTGCCCCTCCTATCAGTCTCAGAGTACCCTCTTCTGTGTGTATCCAGTCATAGGACTTCTGTTTAGCTGGACTTCAGGTGACTCCTAATGATGACTATTCTGTAGTTAAGGTATAATTTTGATGCGGTCATAAGAGGAGGCAAGCACAGCATTTATACCTACTCTGCCATCTTGACTGGAACCCCTCTCACTGTTTCTTGATTGCCTTTTCTAGTGTTCTCCAAATTGAGGTGCACTCCAATGGATTACATGTACAAAGTAATCCATTGAAGTATGAAAAGACAATATTTGAAATTCAAATTATATGTTTTATTTTATCTTTCAAAATTTTCTATCTTAATGTATGATTTATAATGTATATTATTACAGTAGAATATAAATTATACACATACATATTGAGTTTTGACAAAAAGAAAGTTTTGAAAACACTACCTGAGACTGTAGGAAGGAAGTCAAAATTAAGTTCAAAGTATTTTCCTAGAATATACAAACACTGATCCAGCCAGCAAACTTAAATTTCTAGGATCCCAAGCCATATCTTCTAGCTACCCTACTGAATAAATGTGACTTCAACATAGACTAGTAGATCATTAATCAATTGTCTTTGGGAAAAGCAAAAAGCACAAGCTTAAACTATTTCAGATCTCTGTGAAATTTTTCTTTTCCAAGACCACGTATAATAGTGGTTCTTAACCAAAGCTGAAATTCCAAATCACCCGAGAGAGTTTTCAAATATGAACTTGATTAAGACACCCAAATATTCTGCTTCATGAGTCAGGGAGTTCTCAGGAATTTTACATTTTTAAAAAATTCTAAGTTAATTCTCATGTTTACTTCAAGTTGAGAACCACTGGAATAGCTATTTTTATTACTCAGTGTCTCCAAAATCTTTCTTAAGTAAGTCAGTAGTTATCTAATGGTGAATATGGAACAGGGTTTGTGCTGGATACTAGAGCTTTTCTTAGGGAATAAAAAATATTTATTTGTGACTCAAAAGTAAATATATTTGAGCATTTTAACTTATTTTTGGCTTTGTTTACTACCTTGATGTTTTAGAAAAGTAAAACAATATGTAGAACATATGATTATATAAATAAAATCTCACGATTAAGAATGGTCACAACTCACTATTCCAGCTTACTAATAAGGAAGTAATGTTTATTTTAAAAACAAATTATAGCATGAATACCCTCAGTAGACAATGTGATTATTATCAAAACAAATGTTCACTTTAGATGGAAATTACCATCAACAAAGTTTTCCGTTGTAAGAAAAATTCAAAATCCAGTTCAACAGTTATAATATGTGCCACTCTCACACGTCATTAATCGTTCGATTTCATTTAAGTACTGAGAACATTAAAAAGCTATGGGTATTTTTTCCAGAACGTATTTAATTAATTTAGAAAATGTGTGAGTTTTTGACTTTTTCACTGGAAAATTGAAGAAAGAGTGGTTTAATTAACTGTTTTCTATAATTGAATACAATTTTATATATTTAATAATGTGTCAAATTAATATATTTATTTCAGCTTTTGTTCCATGATTTATTTTTGTTCCAGTTCCTGGTGAAAATACACTTTTGTTTATCTATAACTTGGTCTAGGAGAGGGGAACTGTGATGTGACCTAGAAGTAAACATTTTTAGATAATGGAGTTTAAAGAATGCATGTTTCTCAAAGTTTAATATTAATGGCTTATTAATAATAAAAATATTTTATGAATTATAATAGTTTCCAATTGTAATTGACATAAAATATTATATTACTTTCAGGTGTACAACATAGAGATTAGATATTTATATAATTTACGAAGTGATCAACCAATATCTAATACCCATCTGACACCATACATAATTATTACAATAATACTGACTATATTCTTTATAGTTTACATTCTTTACATTCCCATGATTACTTTGTAACTACCAATTTGTACTTTTAATTCTATCCCTGTTTTCATTCCTCCAAGCCCCCTCTGATTTGGCAACCATTGAAATGTTCTCTGTATCTATGAGTTTGTTTCTCTTTTCTTTGTTCATTTATTTTATTTTTTTTTAGATTCCACATATAAGTGAAACCATATGGCATTTATCTTTCTCTATCTAACTTACTCCAATCAGTGCAATACCCTCATGGTGTATCCATGTTGTTGCAGATGGCAAGATGTCATTCTTTTTTATGGCTTAATAATATTCCATTGTATATATGTATCACTTTTCTTTATTCATTTATCTATTGATGGACACAGGTTGCTTCCATATCTTGGCTATTGTAAATAATGCTTCAATAAACCTGGGTGCATATGTCTTTTCGAATTAGTGCTTTAGGTTTCTTTGTATAAATACCCTGGAGTGAACTTACTGGGGACTTCGTTGTCTCTTGTTATAGCTTTTGTTTCAGAGTCTATATATTCTAGTATAAGTATTGCTTCCCCTGTTTTTTGTTCATTTGTTTCCATTTTCATAAAATACCTTTTCCCATCCTTTCACTTTCAGTCTGTGTGTCTTTTGATCTGAAGTGAGTCTTTTGTAAACAGGATAATGGTTTTGTTTTCTTATCCATTCAGTCACCCTATGTCTTTTTATTGGCACATTTGATCCATTTACATTTTAAGTAATTGTTGATAGACATGTATTTATTGTCATTTTATTATTCATATTTATGCTCTCTCTGTTTTTTTCTTCTTAACAAGTCCCTTTAACATTTCTTGTAATACTGGTTTAGTGGTAATGAACCCCTTTAGATTTTTCTTGTTTAAGAAGTTCTTTATCTGCCTTTCAATTCTAAATGATAGCTTTCCTGGATAGAATAATCTTTGTTGTAGGTTCTTACTTTTCATCATTTTTAATATTTTGTTCCAAACCTTTCTGGCCTGTAATGTTTCTGTTGAGAAATTGGCTAACAGTCATATGGGAGCTCCCTTGTAAGCAACTAATTGTTTTTCTCTTTGTTTTTAAGATTCTCTCTGTCTGTAAAATTTGGCAATTTAATGATGATGCATTTTTATGTGGGCCTCTTTGGGTTCATATTGTTTGAAACTTTTGGTGCTTTCTGAGCTTATATATCTATTTTCTTCACTACATTAAGGAAGTCTTTCATCATTATTTCTTTAAGTAAGTTCTCAATGCTTTTCTCACTCTCTTCTCCTTTTAATAACCCTGTGATATAATTGTTGCTATACATGACATTTTCCCAGATGTCACTTTAACTATCCTATTTTTGGATTTTTTCTTTTTGTTTTTTTTTTTTTTGATGGGGTATTTTCTGCTACCTTACATTTCAAATCATTGATTTGATTTTTTGCTTCATGTAATCTACTGTAGATTCACTCTAATGTATTTTTTTTTTTAGTTATCACATTATTTCTACCTGGTACTTTTTTTATCTTCATTTTTATTTTTTCTTTCTCTTTGTTAAAATGCTCACTGAGTTCATGTATTCTTCCCCTAATTTCATTGAGCATCTTTATAACGAGTCTTTTGAACTCTGCATCTGGTAGATTGTCTCCATTTTACTTAATTCTTTTTCTGGAACTTTGTTTGGTTCCTTCATTTTTAGCATGTTTCTTTGTCTCCTTATTTTAGTTATCTCCCTATGTTTGTTTCTATGTATTAGGTAGAGCTGCTATGTCTCCCGGTCTACTAGTAGAGTGACCTTATATAGTAGATGTCCTGTGGGGTTCAATGGCATAGTCTCCCTAGTCACCTGAGCCCGGTGCTCCAGGTGTTTCCCTTGTATGGGTTGTGTGTCCTCCCTCCTGTTGTAATTGAGACTTGCTTGCTGTTGGCATGTCAATGGGAAGGATTTACACTCAGGCTTAATGTTTGTGAGGACTGGCTGGTGAGTACAGAGAAGCTGTTGTGTATGGGCTGACCCTATGGAGCAAGATTCACTTCAGCTGGGCTTCATTGCCTGCTGAGTCTGCCCTTTGGGTGTTTTGTTTGTGGAGGTTGTTAGGTGGTGTTCTAGTGTGTTCTAAAGCAGGTCACCAGCTGTGTTGGCCCTGTGTCCTCTTGGGAGTGGCTCTGCCAAGGTCAGCTGCTGTTTGTACCCTGCCTGGGGCCTGTTTATCTGAGCTACAAAGTCATCTGCAGATGATTGCTACTTGTGCTGGGCTTGGAGGTGCCTGTGGGAGTCTAAGCTGCAAATAGAGGTTGGCTGCCTCTAGTGCCAATTTTGCGGCTGCTTAACAAGAGGTATGGGGCACACTGAGGACAGATGCTGCTTATTTTGGGTTTGTGAACATTTGAGAAATTTTAGGAAAGTTTGCAGCATAAGCCAAGACAGACCATTTGTATGGAAAATCTACTAGAAGAGGCTTGGATGGGTGCGCAAGTTGGGTTGGGCAGGGTCTGAGGGAATCACCCGGACAGCATGAACGGTGTTAGCCAGGTTGATGGAGACTCAGATATGTTGCCCACCTGCATCTGAATGCTGGGTGTGGGGAGGGATCAGTGAGGAAACAATGGCTTCTGTCAACACTTCTGTCTGAGAGAAACCTGCCCCCCCCCAGCCCTAAAGCCAGACAATTCAGTTTCACATTGTTCCTTTTAAGCCACTGCCCTGTGCTGGGGCTCAGAGTGAGTGAGTCTATCAGCTGGTAAGGTTATGCATGGGCCCTATCAAAGAAATGCCTAAAATTTCAACAGCCCTCTATCTCACACAGCCACAATCTCTGTTGGTTTTCACAGCCATAAGTTATAGAGATTTCTTTTTCTGGCACTGGAACCCTGGACTGGGGGACCTGTTGTAGTGCTGGGGACACCACAGCTTAGATATCACTCCCGATTTTTATTCACCACACAAGTGTCTGGGATCAGGTTCTGCATCTCTGCTCCTCCTACCAGTCTCCATGTGGCTTCTTCTATATACTTTTTATTTATAGGACTTCTATTCCACTAGACTTCAGGCAATTCTCAATGATAGTGTTTTTGTTTGTTTGTTCATTTGTTTGTTTTGTAGTTTAGTTGTAATTTTTAGGTGGTCATGAGAGGAGGCAAGCACAGAGTTTACCTACTCTGCCATCTTGATCAGAAACCTCTTAGCTTCTTTACAAGTTTTCAGTCTGAACGTGAATAAGCTGTCACACTTTTGTGGTTTCAGCCTTCGCATCTGTAAAATGGAGCTAACACTTTACCTGCTGTTGGTGGAGATAATAGAGAGGATGTGACCACTAGTTAATCTGTGAGCTGGACCCCTGTTATTATTATTTTTTATAATAGTTAAAATTCAATTAAAGCATTTTCTTTTTTCTTTTTTTTTTTAACAGACAAGAAGTTAATATCAGAAAATATGATAATTCCATACCAAGTAAGAATTTATTTTTTGGTGTTAAATATTGTTTAAATTATATCTGAAAATAAATTTAAAGACAAATGTCTAGTATCTTTTATTAAATGTGATAAAGCATAAAATGTCTTGCATTTCTGTTAAAATTAGGAGAATAAAATTAAGAGAGTCATGTATGTGTATGCATGTGTATGTTTGTATGTATGTGTGTTTTAAATATTTCTGGCCTTGACCTAGGTTTGTACTCACTATTTTAAAAGAAAATATTTAATTGGTTCTTATTATAAAAGGCAGCCTTAATTGCATAAGATAACTTTGTGTTTAAAATCCACAATAACAAAACCCAAAGTAGGAAAGAAAAATACAGTCAGAAAGATGAAAGTGGATGGTCTATTTGTTAAGCAGATAAAACTTATGAAAAGTTCTCTTTAATATGTCGAGCTCAAATCTGCCTGCACACCTACAACTTTTACCATTGGTTATAGTCCTTCCCTCAGGAAACACATAAAAGGAGTCTCTAACTTTGTGGTTAAGTGAATAGACTCTGTAGCCAAACTATATGTGTTTAAATTTTGATTCTTCTACTTACTTTATGATTTGGGACAATTAATTTAACCTCTCTCAGTGCTTCATTTTTCTACATCTGTTAAATGGAGGTAATTATAAATTATCTAATTAAATGTTTTGTTTGAGGATTAAATGAGTTGATATGTATAAAGTGCTTAAAACACTGTGTGGCACATAGTAAAAACTATATAAGTGTTAGCAGTTTCAGCTCTTCTTTATTGCTATTACCACTATTCTTCCATATAACATCTCTTTAAATATTTAAACACAGGGATCACATCTTTCTTTAGTCTCCTCATCTTCAACAGAACTATCCTGAGTTACCTCACTAGTTCCTCTTTTGACATAGCTTCCAGATCATGTGGTCCTACCAGTTACTGTATTCTGGATGTCATCAAGTATATGTAGATGTCCTTTTTAAAATAGGGTTCACAGAACTGAATGCAGTATTTTGGTCTGTGTCCCAAATTTATGTCATTGATGTCAGAGAAAAATAAACATTAGATTTAATCGATTGAGACTTTTATTAATTAATTTATGCTCAGCATTATGCTAGCTATTATGGGGACTATACAAAGAGTCATTGTCTGAAATGTAAACAAAAGGACATAAAGGAAAGAAACCAATACAGAGGAGATGATGGAAATTTTTGAAAAGAAAAAGAATCTTTCTCTATTTTCCATTCCTGTCATTGATTGTATTATTTTAACTATTACAGTTTAAATAACTACCTGTAAAATTTTGTTTAACATAGGAAAAATTACAAATATTTTAAAACATAATTTAGTACTAAATGGGAAGATAAGCTTTTGTGGGAAAATTTTATTGAAATCCTTAATTTATATGCAAATAAACTATAAACTCCAAGGTGAAAAGCTATATTTTGAGTTATAACTAAGTTTAATTTAAACAATATATTTTTTAGTCAAGAGCATTTTAGTGCTTATGAAACTCTAGCTACTAATTACAAATTGTTTATTGTCTTCTCTCATTTTAGTCAGTGAGTCAAGCATGAAATTATGGAATCAAGAATACTTCACTTTGACATTTCCCAAACCACACCAGCCAGGTCAAAAAAAGACAAGATCTTCAGAATTACAAATTGCAGTTCCTGTAAGTGTTAAAAAGGTCATTTTTAAACAAAATCTAAGATTATTCAATATACACACATAAATAGATACATATAATTTAAATTATAGTACCTATAATTTCCCATATAATAGATTGCCCTCACCTGTTTTGGATCAAATTTTTATTTATATGTGGTTCTCCATTTCAAAGGTATTAAACAGTTTTAATAGGCTAGGCAAGCTAGAGAACCTAATGCTGCAACTTCTGGGTTCTTTCAGAAAATGTTTTCCAGCTACAAAAACATTTACATTTTTTAGAATTAAATTTATTGGGGTGACAATGGTTAATAAAATTATATAGATTTCAAGTGTACAATTCAATAATTCATCATCTGTATATTGCATTGTGCATTCATCACATAAAGTTAAATCTCCTTTCATCACCATATATTTGACCTCCTTTACCCTTATCTGCTTCCCTCTCCCTCCTTTCTCTCTGGTAACCCACTAAACTGTTGTCCATGTCTATGAGTTTTTGTTTGTCTTGTTCATTTCTTGCTTTCAGTCTTATATCCAACATATGAGTGAAATCAAATGGTTTGACATAGAACAGAAGCGGATCTTGATGAGATTTCAGAGCCTCTTCATTTTCTTTAATCTTATACTTGAGATACTAGATACTAGGAGATTCAAGTTTTCCACCACCTTTATAAAGTGGAGTTATCAAGTAGCAAAAAGAAAAACTAATACACCGAGGTCACCCATAGTGATATCGAAATATGTTTTAAAAGCATCTCCCAAAACAGTTATAGTCAGTGCATTTATTCAAGCATTATCTATTACATTTGTAGTGATTCAAGTATATGCTTCTCTTAATGGTCCTCCTTTAATTCCATGTGACCATTTCATTTACTAGTGATGTTTTACTGAATAGTTAAAGGAATATAATGAATAAATAAATATAATAAAATTAATCTAGTGGCCACTATGACAACCAGATTTAACAAATGTTTGGGTGGGAGTTTAAAATTACACTACTGCTACACAAATTAATGTGGACCAAACATTTATTTCACTTTATGTTCTTGTTTTGGGCAGTATTTCACAATAGGGCTCTCAGTCTCTCAATTTGATCAAAGACCTTAAAAGTAGGGGTAGGAATCAGGTTAGGCCTGAAGCCTAAAGCTATTACAAGAATTTTCATGCCAATTTAGCTTATTTCTGAACTAACTTGAGAGTGAAGGGTGCACAAAATATTCCAAAAGATCTTTCCCATATTGAGGTCCAAAAGAAACCCACTATCAACTGTGAGTACCAGCCCTGAAATATGGATAATTGTGGATCTATTTCAACCCCAATATGAATCATTGAGGAAATCCTGAGGTTTCTCCTAAAGTAACACACACAAACACACATAGGACATTGAAAAAGATGGGTGGTTAATAAGAAACTAGATTATTTTTATGTATCAATAAGTAAAGGTATAACTCATTCAAAAATCCTTATTATCCTTCTAACTAATCTTTTCAGAGATCTGCCGAAAGAAAATTAGAGGAAGTTCAGAAGCCAGCTCATATATGGACACAGAACTCTTTAAGAAAAATTTTCCAAAGACCATCTATTTACTTAACTGTCAGGAGACAGGCTCCATTTAGACATCCTTATACTCCTAAAACTCATCCTAAAAAGGCAGAATATAAAAAGTCCAAAGATGACCAAAAAAAAACAACTTTTAAGAAATATTACAAGAAAAATACACGTCCATATAAAATAACTCCAGAATCCAAGAAAACAGTATATGATAAAAAACCTAAAAGACAAAATAAAGCAGATAAATCTCCATCGAAATCATCACATGAAAATGAACTATCTATGAAGTCAAAGTACAAATCAGAAACAAACTCAGAATCCAAAGATTCTAAGGTATTCTTAATGAAGCATCCAAAAAAAAATAAGAGAGATTCAAAAAATTCCAAGGAGATAGATACTGAGTACATACATACAAAGAAGGATTCTAAGAGCTCAAAGAATAATTCTGATGTCAAATCACAGATTTGCTCAAAAAACACTTCAAATGTGGATTTAATGATGTATCTAGAGGAGTCAGGTGCTGAATCCATGGAATTTGGTATATGGTTAAAGAATTGCTCACAGAATAATTCAAAGAAGGCTTCAAAGAAGGAAGCAAATAAAAGCTCTGATGCTGAATCTTTAGATTCAAAAGATGTGAAGAAAGATAAGAAAACTACAAAGAAAGACAAGAAGAAGGATTCAAAGAAAGACACAGAGTCTACTGATGCAGAATCTGTAGACTCAAAGGATGCAAAGAAAGATTCAAAGAAGGCTAAAAAAGAGTCAAAGAAAAATGATAAGAAAAAGGATGCAAAGAAAGATGCAGAGTCTACTGATGCAGAATCTGTAGACTCAAAGGATGCAAAGAAAGACTTAAAGAAGGGTAAGAAAGATTCAAAGAAAAATGACAAGAAAAAGGATATAAAGAAGGACACAGAGTCTACTGATGCTGAGTCTGAGTCTGAATTGGAGACAAAAAAGGGTAAGAAAGATTCAAAGAAGGATAAGAAAGTTTCACAGAAAGATGACAAGAAAAAGGATACCAAGAAAGACGTAATGTCTACTGATGCTGATTCTGAATCTGAATGGAATTCAAAAAAGGGTGAAAAAAATGAAAAGAAGGATAAAAAAAATTTAAAGAAAGATGACAAAAAGAAGTCTGCAATGAAGTCTGAAGAGTCTAGTGAAACTGAATCTGATTGGGAGTCAAAAAAGGGTAAGAAAGATTCAGAGAAAGCTAAGAGAGATTCAAAAAAAGATGTCAAGAAACATGATGCAAAGGACATAGAGTCTACTAGTGCTGAGTCTGATGAGTCTTCCAAGAAAGATCCAAGGAAGTCTGGAATGTTGAAAAGTTCAGATGCTGAATCTGAAGAGTCAATATATAAATTTGGGGCTAAAAAGAGAGTTGATGAATCAGATGACACATCTACAGATTCAAAGAAAACACCGGAACAAAAAAGCCAATTTAAAATGTCATTCAAAAAGACCACATTCAAAGGAAAAGAGACAAAAGGACACATAGGTAGAATTCCTCCATCAAGAGAAAGACCAGCACTACCTCCTTGTGAGCCTTTACTATCATCTAAGGTCAAACGTCTCTGTCGGTGCAAGATGCCTCCTCCACCTCCAAAGCCAAGATATGCTCCTTTGGTATGTTACTTCTGTTTTATTTTAGTGACAATTTTATTAAAATGAAATATATTTTAAATATTTAAATTTATGTTTTCTCTAAAGAATAGTCTCTCTTACTGGAATATTGAAAAGTTTGGGACTTGCAGGTAAGAAAGATAAAGAATACTTCAAAGTGACTCAAAAGAGTTGCAAAACAAATGTCAAAAGTTAAGAATAATATTTAGACTGGAGTAGAGAGAACTGGCTTATGATTTAAGAAAAACATTTAAATTTATTTGTAAAAAGAGTCATATTACAAAAATGGTTACTGTTCTAAACAAGAAAAAACAAACATGAAAATTGACTAAAACTTCTACAGAGGCAGATTTAAGTGAGATATAAAGGCGTTTCCTAGGAAGTTGCTGAATACTGTAAAAACTCAAACAAAATCCATACATAGTAGCTTGGAACTATTATATACCAGGATCCAGATGTGCAAAAAAAATAAATAAATAAATTATTTAATTCTTATCTGAACTAAACTTCTTTATGAATCATCATTCTTATTGATGATCAGCAAAAAGTTAACTTGCCAGAAGTAACTGGATCTCCTCTGGTTTACAAAAATCTGAGGTTAACTCAGTCTCTTTGATGATAAATATTCTGTAAGTTTATTTAAAGTTTCTATTTATGCCCTCCGGAAGACTTTTCTTCCATTCTTCCTCCAAAATCTAGCTGTAAAAAGAAGCTTAAGTTTACATCTCACTTTTTTAAATAATTTTATTTTTTTATTTTTTCAATTACGGTTGGCATTCAATATTATTTTTATTAGTGTCTGGTGAATAGCATAGTTTTTAGACATTTATATAATTTATGCAGTGATCCCCCAATAAGTTTAGTATCCACCTAGTACCATATATAGTTATTGTAATATTATTGATTATACTCTCTATGCTGCACTTTACATCCCCATGACTACTTTGTAGCAACTACTAATTTGTACTTCTCAATCCCTTCACATTTTTACCCAAGCCCCTCAACTTCCCACCCATCTAGCAACTATCAGTTTTTTCTTTGTGTCTATGAGTCTGTTTTTAGAAAGTTGTTTAACATGCACATTGCTAACTTCATCTCAGGTTTTAACTTGATAAGTCTGGGGTGGGGTCCATGGACCTGAATTTTTAATAAAAAATAACAAAAATGATATCCAAGTTTTTTTTTTTCCCACCTATGGTATTCTGTGTTTTGATGTGGCTCTTAATACACAAGAAACTCTCTATAATTAAAGATGAATGACATTTTACTTTTTACTTATTCCTCAGCCTGAAGCAAAGTGGATTCAAAAGTTTCTTTAAAGAACAACTGAGCACTTGGTTTCACAGGATGGCCTTACCACAGTAAACACTAGCTACTGTCAAATGAACATCTCTACTTCTGTGGAACTGTAATAAATAAAAACAAGTCTTCTGAGTACCGGGAGATGACTTTTTGTATGTAATTTATAAAGGTAATTTATAGAAGTGTATGCTTAATTTATTAAGTACCTTAACCAAAACTCTGAAGCATTTTACCTCATGTTCTGAAGCTTCACGTTAGAAGCCATTTCTGAGTTCAGGTTAAAATTCAGTGATCTTCCTTTGGATGCCCCACAAATTTTGTTAAATTCCTCTTTTATTTATTATTGAGAAAAAGTAAACAAAATAGAAGGAGGGAAATGAATCTATCACACCATTAAAAGAAATAGGAGCTTTATGTAAATAGTAATTTCTACCTCCCACATCTATATACAGAGTTCTCAATGTAATCATTTACCATTATTTATTTTTCCTTTAGTTTATTATTTTATTTAATAATAAACTGCAAGTGTCCCTGGAATAACACATTTACTGATCATTTTACATATTTCCATAATTATGCTTGTCACATTGTTTCCTGAGAGCAGGAAAGGGGTGTGGAAGAAAAGATAGATGATAAATGATAGATGATGATAGATAGATAGATAGATAGATAGATAGATAGATAGATAGATGATAGCTATAGATAGAAGAACAAATAAATCCCAAAGTCAGGAGAAGGAATGAAATAATAAAACTTAGAACTGAATCAAATAAAATTAAAATGAGAAGACAAGATAAAAATACTAATGTAACAAAAGGGTTTTTTTGAAAAGACCAATAAAATTGACAAGCCCCTGGCTAGACTCACTAAAGAAAATAGAGAAAAAGCACAAACGGAATCTGAAATGAAAGAGGAGAGGTTGCTACAGATAAAACAGAAATACAAAAGATTGTACGAGAATACTATGAAAGATTATATGTCACCAAACTCAATAAACTGAAAGAAATGAACAAGTTCTTAAATATATAACCTTCCTAAACTAAATCACAAAAACTGGAAAACCTAAATAGACCAATTAACAGTATGAAAATTGAAACAATCATCAAAAACATTCCCAAAATAAAAGTCCATGACCAGATGGTTTCACTAGTGAAGATGATTTAAAACCTGTTCTTCTCAAACTTTTTCAAAAATTTGAAACAAAACAAAACAAAATTTCCAGGCTCATTTAATGAAGCCAACATTACCCTGATACCAAAACCTGGTAAAGATAACACACAAAAATAAAATTATAGACCAATATCTCTTATGAATACAGATGCAAAAATTCTACACAAAATATTAACAAATCAAATACAACAGCACATTAAAAAGATTATATACCATGATCAAGTGGGCTTCAACCCAGAAGCACAAGGATTACTTAACATACACAAATCGATTAATGTAATATATCACATAAACAAAATAAAAAATAAATTATACAATCATATCATATATATTAAAAAAGTGTTTTATAAGATACAACATCAATTCATGATTAAAACAGTTAATGAAATGGAAAAGTACCTCAACTTATTAAAGGCCATATACAACAAACCCTCAGCTAACATCATATGTAATGGTGAAAAACTAAAAACCTTCCAAGATCACAAACAAGACAAGGCTGTATGCTATCACCAGTATTATTCAATATAGTGCTGGAATTCCTAGCTAGAACAAACAGGCCAGAGAAAGAAATAAAAAGCTTCCAAAGAGGGCTTGAAGAAGTCAAACTGTCACTGTTTGTAGATGACTCAATTCTTTATATAGAAAACCCTAAAGATCACTAAAATCTATTAGAAATAATACACATATACAGTAAAGGTTCAAGATACAAAATTAATATAGAAAAATCCATAACATTCCTATATTCTAACAATATTTTTTTAGAAAAAAAAAGGAATTATTTTTTCAATTGTACCAAAAAGAATAAAATGCCTAGGACCTATACGCTGAAAGCTATAAGAAATTATTAAAATTAATTTTAGAAGATACAAAGAAATGGAAAGATGTTCTGTGTTCATAGATTGGATAAATCAACATAGTTAAAATGACCTCATTACCTAAAGAATTATACAGATTTAATGCAATCCTTATTAAAAGCCCAATGGCAGTTTTTGAAGAATTAGAACAAAAAATCAGCAGATTTGTATATAAACATAAAAGACCCTGACCAGCAATAGCAATCTTGAGAAAAAAAAAGAACAAGGCCACAGGTGTCACTCTGCCTGACTTCAAATGATACTACAAAGTGACAATAATCAAAACAGCATGGAATTAGCAGTAAAACAGACACAGAGACTAATGGAACAGAACTGAGAGCCCAGAAATAAACTCATATATATATAGTCAAATAATTTTCAACAAAGGAGCCAGAAACATACAACGGAGAAAGAAAAGACTCTTCAATAAATGGTTCTGGGAAAATTGGAAACCTCTTGCAAATGCATAAATGAATATTAATTCAAAATTGATCAAAGGCATAATTATAAACCTAAAATAATAAATTTCACAAAAGAAAAGATAGGTACTAAACTCATGGAACTTAGATTTAGAGAGGATTTAATGAATTTGACCTCAAAGTCCAGGGAAGTCAAAGCAAAAATAAATGAATAGGACTTTATCAAAATAAAAAGCTTCTGCACAACAAAATAAATCATTAACAAGACAAAGAGTCAATCGTCCAAATAAGAGAAGATATTTGCAAACAATGCCACTGATAAGGGCCTAATATTTGAAATACATAAAGAACTCATACAATTCAATAATAAAAAAACAAACACTCCAATTAAAAAATGAGCAGAGGACCTGAACATACACTTCTCCCAAGAAGACATACAGTGAGCAACAAACATATAAAAAGATGTCAGCTTCACTAGCTATAAGGAAGGTGAAAATCAAAACCATAATGAGATACCATTTCATACCTATTAGAATATCTATCACCAAGAAAAAATGTAATAAGAAGTGTTGGAGAGGTTGTGGGGGTGGGGAAAGAAACCCGCATCATGCTGGTGGGAATGTAAATTGGCACAGCCACTATGAAAAATAGTATGAAGTTTTCTCAAAAATTTAAGAATTGAATTACCACATGGCCCAGCAATCCCTGTTCTGAGTATTTACAAAATGAACTTGAAAACATTTATCTGCAAAGATATATGCACCGCAGTGTTCATAGCAACATTATTCATGATGGCCATGACATGGAAACAACTGAAGTATCCATTGATGGATGATTGGATAAATATGATGTGGTACATATATAGCATGGAATATTGCTCAGCCATAAAAATAGATTAAATACTGCAATCAAGACAACATGGATGGATCACGAGATTATCAGGAAATGTAATAAGTCAGAGAAAAAGTTGAAAAACATATGATTTTACTCATATGTGGGATATAAAACTGAAAGTAACAAACTTGACAAACAAATAGAGATTCCTATACATAGACAAATTGATACACATGAACCACAGATTAGTGGTTACCACAGGGACGAGGTATAGGGGGTCTAATATTTGGTGATGGAAAGAAATTTAACTTTGGGTGGTGAACATACAATGAAATATACAGATGATGTATTACTGAATTGTAAACTTGAAACATGATTTTATCAACCAACGTCACCCCAATTTCAATGAAAATAAAATAAAATGATATATACAAAAAGTTAAAAAAAAAACAAAATTACAATAATACCAGATTTTATAATTTTTTAATATTTAACTTTACCAGATGCTTTTATTTCTTCATGGAGTTTTAAGTTGGTGTTTAATTTCTTTTTATTTCAACCTGAAGAACTTCCTCTATAATTTCTTGCATGACAGGTTTAGTGGTAAAGAACTCTATTGGCTTTTGTTTATCTGGGAATGACTTAAATTCTTCATCATTTTTGAAGGACAGTTGTGCTAGATTATGATTCTTTGTCGATAGTGAGTCTTTTTTTTCTAACTATTTCATAGTTTCTCTGTTCCAGGGATCAGCCTTCAGTGAAATCTTAAGATCTTTTTAGTTCTTTTCTGAGTCTGTGCTTTTCCCTGAGCATGCATGTAGTTTTTTACATTTCCCTATATATGCAGTGAACTTTCAATGTCAAAAAAAGTACAGCTTCTTTAAATATTTTAGAAGCTGCTTTAGGTAATAAGAATTAAAACAATGATGACCAACACTCTTTCATACCTCAGCAATCAGAGCAACAATTCATAATGAGAACATATAACCATAATCAGAAGAATATTTGAGAACAGGTCCATATTTCTCACTCCAGATCCAGCAAGCTATGCCATAAATACAAGTTGGATTCTTCTCAGCTGCCTGCCGTGCAGCAAGGAGTAGGGAATGAGTAGCTGTCACCACACTGATAACTGAATTAGGGCAAAATTAACTGCAATTTACCAGCCTCACTGTCTCCCGGAACTTGCAAGCATAAAAATAAACTGATATTCCAAAATATTTACTTTCAACAGATACTGTTCATACTATTCATACTATTGTTGTCTGGGTGGAGAAACAGATTCCTAGGGCTTCCCTGATGTCACCCCAAACCCTAATGAATTATAAACTTGAATTAGGGGGCTGGTGATCATATTGTAAGGTATAAAAATATCAAATCAATATATTTTACACTTAAACTTAATATAACTAATATAATTTTATATATCAACTATACTTAAATAAGAAATAATTAAAATTCAAAGCAAGATAAAAGGCTTCCTTGACAGGAAAAGGCTAAAGGAACTCATTACCAACCAGCCAGTGTTACAAGAAATGTTAAAAGGACTTCTTTAAGAAGAAGGGGACATAAACATACAAAATAAAATTGCAATTACTATGTACCTATCAATAATTACTTTTAATGTAAATGGATTAAATATTCCAATCAAAGGGCATAGAGTAGCTGAAAAAATAAGAAAACAAGATCCATACACATGCTGTCTATAAGAGACCCACTTCAGATCGAGAAGACACACATAGACTGAAACCAAAGGCATAGAAAAAAGATATTTTATACAAATGGAAATAGAAAAAAAAACAGAGTTAGCAATACTTAGACAAAACAGACTTTAAAACAAAGGCTATAATAAAAGACAAGCAAGGACATTACATAATGATAAAGAGATCAATGTAACAAGAGTATATAACCTCAGTAAACATATACATACTCAACATAGGAGCACCTACATATATATAGTAATTATTGACCAGCATAAAGAAAGAGATTGTCAGTAATAAACTCATAGTAGGAGACTGATACCCTATTGACACCAATGGAAAGATGTTCCAGACAGAAAATCAACAAGGAAACAACAGCTTTAAATGACTCATTGGACCATATGGATGTAATTAATACTTTAGAGCACTTCACCACAAAGCAACAAAATATACATTCTTCTCAAGTACACATAAAGCATTTTCCAAGATAGACCATATGTTATGTTGCAAAACAAGTCTCAAAAAGTTTAAGAAGGTTGAAATCATATCAAGCATCTTCTCCAACCACAATGGTATGAAATTAGAAATCAATTACAAGAAAAAAACTGAGGAACAAACTGAAGGCTAAATAACATGATATTAAACACTAAAAAGGTTAGCAATGAGATCAAGAAAGAAATCAAAAGATACCTTGAGACAAAAGTAAATAAAAACACAATGACTCAAAATCTATGGGACACAACAAAAGCAGTGCTTAGAGGGAAATTCATAGCAATACAGGCCTACTTCAAGAGATTACAAAAATATCAAATAAACAATGTAACCTTATACTTAAAGAAACCAGAAAAAAAAAAGCAGCAAACAAAACCCAAAGTGGAAGGATGAAAATAACAAAGATCAGAGCAGAAATAAACAAAGTAGAATCTAAAAAAAAAAAAATCAATGAAACCAAAAGCTGGTTCATTGAAAAGATAAACAAAATTGACAAACCTTTAACTAGATTCATTAAGAAAAAGAGAGGACCCAAATAAATAAAATCAGAAATAAAAGAGAGGAAGTAACAACTGACTCCACAGAAATACAAAAGATTATAGGAAAATACTATGAGCAATTATATGGCAAAACAAGAAAATGGACAATGTGGAAGAAATGGATACATTCCTAGAAATATGTAGTCTCCCAAGTCTGAGTCAAGTAGAAATAGAAAATCTGTAGTGATTGACTACTACTAACAAAATTGAATTGGTAATCAAAAAATTCCTAACAAATGAAAGTACTGGACTGGGTGGTTTCACAGGTGAATTTTACCAAAGTGTCAAAGAAGAATTAATACCTATTCTTCTTAAACTATTCCAAAAAATTCAAGAGAAAGAAAGGCTACCATGCTCATTTTATGAGACCACCATTACCCTGATTCCAAAACCAAAGACATTGCAAAAAAAATATAGGCTAATATCTCTGATGAACATAGATGCAAAAATCTTCAACAAAATATTAGCAAACCAAATTCAGCATGACATTAAAAAAGTCATACACAACAATCAAGTGGGAATTATTCCTGGGGATGCAAGACTGGTCCAATATCCATGAATCGGTTAATGTGATACACCACATTAACAAATTAAAAGATAAAAATCACATCAATAGGTACAGAAAAAAACATTCAACAAAATCCAGCATCCATTTTTGATAAAAAAAAAAAACACCTCTCAGCAAAGTGGGAAGAGAGGGAAAATACCTCAACATAGTAAAGGCCATATGTGACAAACCCACAGATAACATCAAACACAATGGGGAGAAGTTAAAAGTGTTCTCCTTAAGATCAGGTACAAGACAAGAATGTCAACTTTCACCACTTTTATTCAACATAGTATTGGAAGTTTTAGTAACAGCAATCAGACAGGAAAAAGAAATATAGGCATCCAAATTGAAAAGGAAGAAGTAAAACTGTCATTATTTGCAGATGACATTATATATAGATAGATTGATATAGATAGATAGATAGATAGATAGATAGATAGATAGATAGATATAGAACCCTAAAGATTCCACCAAAAACTTGTTAGAACTGATAAATGAATTTGGAGAAGTAATAATATAAAATTAATATTCAGAAATCAGTTGTACTTTATACACCAATAATGAACTATCAGAAAGAGAAATTAAGAAAACAATTACATTTGCAATTGCAGCAAAAAAAAATAAAATAAAATAAAATACCCAGGAATAAATTTAACAGAGGAAGTAAAAGATCTGCACTCAAATAATTACATCATTAAAGATTGAAATTGAAAAAGATACAAATAAATGGAAGCATGTACTATGTTCATGGGTAGGAAGGACTAACATTGTTAAAATGTCCATACTACTGAAAGCAATCTATAGATTCAATGCAATCTCTATCACAATACCAATGGCATTTTTCACAGAACTGGAACAAATAATCAAAAAATTTATATGGAATTGTAAAATACTCTGAATAGTTATAGCATTCTTGAGAGAGAAAAAAAAAAAAAGAAGGTGGAGGTATTACGCTACCTGATTTCAAACTATACTACAAGGCTATAGCAATCAAAACAGCATGGTACTGACAGAAAAACAGATACATAGATAGACACAGAAAAGAGAGTCCAGAAATAATCCCATGCCTATATGGTCATTTAATCTATAGCAAAGGAGGCAAGAATATACAATGGGGTAAAGACAGTCTACTCAATAAATGGTGTTGGGAAAACTGGACAGATACATGCAAAAAAATGAAACTGGACCACCTTTTAAAACCATATACAAAAATAAACTTAAAATGGATTAAAGAGTTAAATGTAAGACCTGAAATCATAAAACTCCTAGAAGAAAACATAGACAGTAAACTCTCTAATATTTCTATTAGTAATATTTTTCTGCATTGAAATTACAACCAAATTATAAAATAATCATTGTGGAGAAACACCTGAAGTCCAGCTGATCATAACACGTATATCTGATAATATAAAGAAGGAACAAAATCAAAGCCAGTAGAAGGGACAAAGTCATGAATGGGGCTAGATCTACACCCAAGGGTGGTGGAGAAACACTAGGAGAGTAAGGCTGTAGAGGATCCCCTGAAGGAAAGAGAAGTCCTGGCCTCATTTGGAGGCTCCCTAGCCCAGGGTCCCAGCCCAGGGAAGAGGAGTTCTCAAAAATTCCAACTGCAAAAATCAGAGGAAATTCTGGGTGTCTGGGTCAGATGTAAGGAGACTGAAACCCTTGATGTCCCTTTAAAGGGCCCATGCACAGGCTCTCCCACCTGTGGACATTCACCCAGAGTACTGGTCGTGGTCAGAGGCTCATGCAATATTCATAAGGGGAAAGACTGCATTCTCTGGTGGCAGAATGAGGGTTACAGAGGCAGTCACTGTTGTGCCTTAGTTCGACACCCCCCCACCACAGGGTAATCTACAGGCCGTGCCAGTTTGCCCATGCAGATCCCTTCTACAGGGCCAATACGGAAGTGCTGGCCTGAGGAGATCAGCCCAAACCAACCAACCTGCAGATTGCCTGGGATATTTTTTGTTGGATAGCTGCCACACCCCATAACCATTTCTGGGCAAAATAATTGCAGCAGGCAGCCAGCACTGCGAGTGCGCATTTTGGAGACAGTTTCAGGCAGATCACTGCTGCCAACATGAACTTAGGCAGATCTCAGGGATCTGTGGGCCAGTCCCAGACAGGAGCTGGTCTTGTTGCGATCTGTGATTTTGTGGGAATGCAGGAATGGTTACTGAAGTTGCAGCAAGACTGAGATTTGTTGATCTGATGGCCATTATCTCCCTAAGACCCCACCCCACCCAACCCACAAATTGCTCCAGGTAGCCCACTGACAGTCAACCGCCATGACCTGCCCCTCCTCCAGGTTTCGCAATCCACACTGGCAAAAAACTTTAGCTAGCACAGTGTGGGCATTGCGGGGAAATCAGCTGCAGGCAGATTCTGCTGCCTGTGAGAGCTGCAGTATAGTGTGGGGGGATCACAGGGGTCTGTGGGACTGCCTCATACAGTAACCAGTCTCACTGTGATCTGTGACTACAGAGGGAATGCACAGACAATAAAGTTTCAGCAAAACTGAGGCTGTATTGGCCTGATAGCCCTTGTCTCCCTGAAATCCAGCTTCACCCAAGCCACAGAGTGCCTGCAGCCCATTGACAGGCAGCCTTTCCTACACTGCTCTTCTCTGGGGTTGCGCATTCTGTGCAGGCAACGGACCTCGGCTAGCACAGTGAGTACATTTCAGGTAAAAATGTTGTGGGCAGACCACTGCTTCCTGTGAGCTACAGTATCTCTTGGGGGAATCACAAGGGCCTGTGGGACCACCCCAGACAGCAGCTTATCTCCCTGAGATTGGTGACTACTGCGAGAATATGCAGACACAGAAATTGCAGAAAACCTAGGCAATTGCCCTGAAGGTCCTTGAATCCCTGAGATCATGCCCAATGCAATACGCAAAGTACCCATGACATGTTGACAGACAGCTGCCCTTGCTCTGGAATGGTGCATTTTGTGCAGTCAACAGAACTCAGTCAGTAAAGTGAGCAAAGTTCAGGGTATCCAGTAATGGGAAGATCACTACTGACAGCATGAGATACAGTATTGCTTGGGAAGATTTTGAGGGTTTTGTGGGCCCATCACAGATGACAGTAGACTGCGCAGTGATATTTGACTTTAGTGGAAGCCCACGATCCCAAAGAAGGCAGCCAATCTGGTGCTATGTAGGCCTGACGGCACCAGGACTCCCTGAGACGATGCCCTAACTAACCCACATCTTACTTGTGGCAAGCCTGCTCACAGGCAACCCAGTCCCATCCTATGCTTTCCTTGGGTCATATATTCAACAGCAAACAACAGCACTCAGTTCATGTAGCCCACACAAAGCCCTTTCATCCAAGGGAAGCATTCAGCGGTGACCATAAATTCACCCACATGAGCTTCAATAATTCTTAAACAGAGTTTGGGTGTTTGCAGGCTTGAGGTAGGCAGGAGCTGGCCTTGCTATGAGTGGAAACTTGTGCAGGGAGCAAAAAAACAGCTCTGGCATGTAAACTGACACTGTAGTGGCAAGGGGAAATTTACTCAATAGACACAGGAGACTCCAGGGGTCTCTGCATCACCCAACAAGAATATTACCCAGAGGCTCTTCCAGCTTCAGAGACTTACAGGCAACTGATAGGCAGAGTCAAGCCTTGAGGAGTACTGGTCCATCTACTAAACTGCTCTAGTCAGGGACTGAGGATAACTGGACTGCTGCCTACAGTGTTGTCTCTTCCACTTACCTATAGATCCAGTATAGGAAACAGTCATCTGTGGATCACTTTGTAGCTCCCATCAGGTAGTCCAGAACAATCAAAGGAAGTGGCTGACTTTAGCCTACTAAGGAGCCCCTCCCAAGGGACCATAAAACCAATGCACATCGAGGCTGGCACTAGACCACAAGAGAGCAAATCCCGACTAGTCTCATAAGTGGTAGACAAATGGGTGGTCTCAACAAGTACACAGGCCTGCTAGGGCAAATCCCACTCATTGAGGTCAGCCCCCACACAGCAACACTTACCCTGTGAGTGCAGCCAATTCCCACAGTTAGTCAACCTGAGCATTAATCCCACCCACTGATGTATTAACACCAATATAGGCTTAGTAACAACAGAACATCACACACAACTCACACAAAGATCATGTTCAGAGCTCCCAGCACAGGGAATCAGGGAGAGTGCACCACTGGGCCACAGAAAACACCTCTCACATAAGGCCATCTGGCCAAGGCTGAGAGATGAAACAAATATTCCTAAAACATAGAAATGAACACAGAGAGGCTAATAAAATGAGAAAACAAAGAAACATGCCACAAATGAAACAACAGGAGAAAACCCCAGAAAATAAGATAAATGAAATAGAGGAAAGCAACCTACCAGAGACAGAGTTCAAAATAATGGTTATAAGGATGTTCAACGAACTTAGAGGGAGAATACATGAGGTTCTCGACAGAGAGATAGTAAGCATAAAAAACAACATAAAACCCATAAAAAAGAACCAGACAGAAATGAATAATAGAATAACTGAAATGAAGAATACAGTAGAAGAATTCAACAGTAAACTGGATGAAGCAGAAGATCAAACCAGCAAACTGGAAGACAAGGTAGCAGAATACACCCAATTAAAATAACAAAAAGAAAAAAAAACAATTAAAAAAATAAGGATAATTTAAGAAACCTCTGGGACAACATGAAGCATAACAATATCCGCATCATAGGAGTACCCAAAGGAGAAGAGAGAAAGCAAGGGATTGAGAATCTATTTGAAAAAATAATGATAAAAAATCTTCCTTAACATGGCAGAGGAATTAGACATACAAATTCAGGAAACATAGAATCCCAAATAAGAGGAATTCAAACAGACCCATACCAAGACACATCATGATTAAAATGCCAAAGGTCAAAGACAAAGAGAGAATCTTAAAAGTAGCAAGAGGAAGGCAGCTAGTTACTTATAAGGATTCCCCCGTAAGAATGTCTGCGGAATTTTCTATGGAAATTTTGTAGACCAGAAGGGACTAGCAAGAAATAGTCAAAGTTATGAAAAACAGGAATCTATAACCTGAATACTCTAATGAGCAAGGCTTTTGAATAAAATGGAAGGTGAGATAAAGAGCTTCCCAGACAGGAAAAAGCTTAAGGAATTCATCACTAACAAACCAATATTATAAGAAATGTTACGGGGACTTCTATAAAAAAAAAAAATAGAAGAGGTGGTAAAGAAAAAAAAAAACAAGTATGAAAAATAAAATGGCATTAATTATGTACCTACGAATAATCACTTAAAATGTAAATGGATTAAATACTCCAATCAAGACATAGGATAGTCAAAATGGTAAGAAAACAAGACCTATGCATAGGCTGTCTACAAGAGACCCACTTCAGATCAAATGACACTCACAGACTGAAAGTAAAGGGATGGAAAAAGATATTTCATGCAAATAGAAAGTTTAAAAAGGCCGAGATAACAATACTTATATCAGATAAAATTGACTTTAAAATAAAGGCTATACTAAGGACAAAAAAGGGCATTACATAATGATAAAGCGATCGATAAAACTCAAGGACATAACCATAGTAAAGACACATGCACCCAACAGAGGAATACTTATATACATAAAGCAATTATTGAGTGACATAAAAGGAGAGAGCAACAGTAATACACTCATAGTAAGAGACTTTAACACCCTTTTGACACCAATGGACAGACCTTCCAGGCAAAGAATCAACAAGGAAACAATGGACCTAAAAGGTACACTAGACTAAATGGATTTAATAGATATTTTCAGAACATTTACCCCAAAGCAGCAAAATATACATTCTTCTCAAGTGCACATGAAACATTTTCCAGCATAGACCATGTTAGCACACAAAACAAGTATCAATAAATTTAAGAAGATTGAAATCATATCAACTATCTTCTCCAATCAAATTGTTATGAAATTAGAAATCAACTACAAGAAAAAAAATGGAAACTACACAAAAATATGGAGGCTAAATAACATGCTACTAAACAATGAATGGGTTATCAATAAGATCAAGGAAAAAAATCAAAAAATACCTAGAGACAAATGAAAATGAAAACACAATGACTCAAAATCTATGGGCACAGTAAAAGCAGTACTAAGAGGAAAATTCATGGCAATACAGGCCTACCTCAAGAAATAAGAGAAAGTTCAAATAAACAATCTAATCTTACACTTAAAAGAACTAGAAAAAGAACAGCAAACAAAGCTCAAGGTGAATAGAAAGAAGGAAAATATAAAGAACAGAGTGGAAGGCTTCCGGGAAAACATGGCCTAGATGACAGAGGCTTTGTTCATCCCTTTTGCAATCAAATCAGAATTGTGACAGAAACATGGAGCAAACAGCAAGCAAAATTGCCTGGGATATAGATGAACAGAGCATTACAACTAGGGAGAGAAATAAGAAATCAATGGTAGAAGGTGGGGGGGGTGAACATGTGAAGCTTTCTAGTCACAAGTGGCTGATTATGACAGAGACTACAACAGTGGCCACTGGCAGCTGCAGACACCTCTTAAAGGGCTGTGGGAGCGAGCAAACTTTCACGATGATGAACCTGCTCACTGTGAGTACCAGTGCCAGTTTTGCTGGTCAGAGGGCACCAGGAACTTACAGGTGGACACTAAGTTGTCAAAGTGAAGGCTGGAGGTAAGGATCTCTCCCAAGAAGAAGTGCTGATAATATTCATTCCTCCTCTGTTGAGCTCTCCCTGCTCCCAATGTACAGTCCCACCACCATCATAGCTAAGACATCATCAACTGGATAACAGAGGATGTTCTGCCTTGAGGATTGCCTGAAATTCTGCCTCCCCCAACTCATGACCCCACCCAAGTCAAATGCAGTTGTATCCTCAGCGAATCTGGTGCTCCTTGCTGAGCAGAGCCAAGACTCACACTGGTGACAGTTGGCCATGACTAATGGCATGGCCTCTTGAGGCAACTATAAGCACAGCACCCATGGATCGCTTGCTGAACCTTAACAGGTGGGTCCAGATAAGCACAGGCTGGGACTAAACTTGGCCTGCAGCTGAACCCCTCTTAGGACTGTGCCACTGGACACATACTACACAAAACCATGTTAATAACACCAGGAGACTAGTATATAGAAACAGACACAGAAAGGCAACCAAAAAAGGAAAGACTGACAAAGAGAAACCATATGAGAGAACAGAAAAGAAATCCAGAAATAATGGAGTCCAGCAATCTAACAGATGCAGGGTTCAAAACACTAGTTATAAAGATGCTCAATGAACTTAGGGAAAGTGTAGATGAATTAGGTGAGAACTTTAACAACAAGATATCATAAAAATGGAAATAGAAATTATGAAAAAGTACCAGTCAGAAATGGAGAACACATTATCAGAGATGAAGAGTATATCAGAAGGAATCAACAGAGTGGAAAAATTAGAGGTTCGAACCACCGATAAGGAGGATGGGGAAGACAAGGACACTCAATCAGAACAGCAAGAAAAAAGAAGCCAAGACTATAATAATAACCTAAGAAGCCTATGGGAAACAATTAAATGCAAAACTATCATAGTGGCACCTGAAAGAAAACAAGAAATTGAAGAGCTATTTAAAGAAATAATGATGGAAAACTTCAGTATCCAGGTGAAAGAAATAGACATAAACCCCAGGAACCTCAGAGAATCCCAAAAAAGATGAAACCAGAGGCCCCCACCGAGGCACACATCATGATTAAAACACCAAAGGTTAAATACAAAGAGAGAATCTTAAAAGCAGCAAGAGAAAAGCAGTTAGTTACCTACAATGGAGCACCCATAAGACTGGCAGCTGATTTCTCAAAAGAAACTATGCAGGACAGAAGGGCTTGGCACAAAATAGTCAATGTAATGAAAGCCCAGTATCTATAATCAAGAATATTTTATCCAGCAAAGCTATGATTTACAGTCAAAGGACAGAAAAAGAGCTTCTCAGACATAAATAAGCTAAAAGAATTCATCAATACCAAGCCAGTATTACAGGAAATATTGGCAGGACTTCTTTAAGAAGTAAAAACATATATCAAAAACATGAATAAAGACTGGTAATAACTACATTCCTATCAACAAGTACCTCAAATGGAAAAGAATTAAGTACTCCAAACAAAATAAATAGAGTGGCTGAATGTATATGAAAACAAGACCCCTACTTATGCTGCTTCCAAGAGACTCACTTCAGATTAAAAGAGATGCACAAATTAAAAGGAAGGGGATGGAATGAGACAGTACTTTGATGAACCTAGAGAGTATTGCATTGAATGAAATGGGTTGGATAGGGAAAGACAAATATCACATGATTTCGTGTACATGTGGAATCTAAAGAACAAAATAAGCAACAATAACAAAAAAGATGGAAATAAACTCAGATACAGAGAATATCCTACTACATGGGAGGGGAGTTGATGAGACCATGAAGAAAGGGCAAAGGGATTAAGTACAAATGATTAGTTAGAAAATAGACATGGATATATAAAGTACAGCATACAGAAAATAGTTAATAATGTAATAAACATCTAAGATTTAGTTGAGTGATTTCTTTGTGAGTTATATAGATCTCTAATCACTATGCTGTACAACTGAAATGATTATATTATTGTACACCAAGTATAATGGAAAAAAAACTCACTGAATTGTATAATGTATAAATAAAATAAAATAAATTTTAAAAGATCAGAGAGGAAATAAATGAAGTGGAGTCTAGAAAAACAATACAAAAGATTAATGAAACCAAGAAAGAGCTGGTTATTTGAAAGAATAAACAAAATTGACAAATCCTAATCAGATTCATCAAGGAAAAAAAAGAGAGGACTCAAATAAATAAAATCAGAAATGAAAGAGGAGAAATAACTATGGACTCCACAGAAAGACAAAGGATCATAAGAAAATACTATGAGCAATCATATGTGAACAAATTGGACAACATGGCAGAAATGGATACATTCCTAGAAACATACAACCTCTCATGACTGAGTTAAGAAGAAACAGAAAATCTGAACCGACCGATTACCACCAATGAAATAGAATCAGTAATCTTTAAAAACCTCCCAAAAAACAAAAATCTTGGACCAGATGGCTTCATAGATGAATTTTATCAAACATTCAAAGAAGAATTAACTCCTATTCTTCTCAAACTATTCCAAAAATTTCAAGAAGAGGAAAGGCTCCCTAACTCCTTTTATGAGTCCACCATTACCTTGATTCCGAAACCAGTCAAAGACATTATGGAAAGAAAGAAACTATAGGTCAATATTCCTAATGAAAATAGATGCAATAATCCTCAACAAAATATTAGCAAATCGAATTCAACAATACATTAAAAGCATCATACACCGTGATCAAGTTGGATTTATTCCTGGGGTGTAGGGTTGGTACAATATCTGCAAATCAATTAATGTCATGCACCACATTAACACATTGAACGATAAAAACCATATGACCATATCAATAGATGCAGAAAAAGCATTCAACAAAATCCAGCATCTATTTATAGTAAAAACTTTCAGCAAAGTGAGAATAGAGAGAACAAACCTCAAAATAATAAAGGCCATATATAACAAATCTACAGCTAATGTTATACTCGATGGGGAAAGGCTAAAAGCATTTTATTTAAAATCAGGAACAAGGCAAGGATGCACACTTTCACCACTACTCTTTAACATTGTATTGGAAGTTGTAGCCACAGCAATAAGACAAGAAAGAGAAATAAAAGACATCAAAATTGGAAAGGAAGAAGTAAAACTCTTGTTATTTACCAATGATATGATACTGTATATAGAGAACCCTAAAGATTCCACCAAAAAAAAAAAAAACTGTTAGAACTCATCAATGAATTCAGTAAAGTAGTAGGATACAAAATACATATTCAGAAGTCAGTGGCATTTTTACATACCAATGATGAACTTTCAGAAAGGGAAATTAAGAAAACAATCCCATTTACAATTGCATCAAGAACAATAAAATACCCAAGAATCAAATTAACCAAGGAGATGAAAGACCTGTTCTCAGAAAATTATGTCATTGAAAATAGAAATCGAAGAAGACACAAATAAATCGAAGCATATACTGTGTTCATAGGTAGAAGAATCAGCATCATTAAAATGGCCATACTACCTTAAGCAATCTATAGATGCAACACAATCCTTATCAAAATACCAATGGCATTTTTTTCAGAGAGCTAGAACAAATAATCTTAAAATTTATATGGAACCATAAAAGACCTAAATAGCTATGGCAATCTTGAGAAAGAAGAACAAAGCTGGAGGCATCATACTACCTGATATCAAATTATACTACAAGGCTACAGTAATCAAAACAACATGGCACTGGAATAAAAACAGATACATTGATCAATAGAATATAATAGAGTGCTCAGAAATAAATCCACACCTATACACTCACTTAATATATGCCAAAGGAGTTAAGAATACACAATGGGGTAAAGACAGTTTCTTCAGTAAATGATGTTGGGAAAATTGGACAGATACATGTAAAAAAAAAAAAGAAATTGGACCACCTTCTTACAGAATATAAAAGAATAGACTCAAAATGGATTAAAGACTTAAATGTAAGGTCCCAAACCATAGAACTCCTAGAAAAAATATAGACAGTAAACTTTCTGATATTGCTAACAGTAATTTATTTTCAGATATGTATCTCCTCAGGCAAGGGAAACAAAAGAAAAAACAAACAAATGGTACTACATCAAACTAAAAATTTTTTATACAGACAAAGGAAACCATCAACAAAACAAAAAGACAACTAACTGAATGGGAGAAGATATTCACTCATAATATATCTGATAAGAGGTCAATGTCCAAAATATATAAAGAACTCATACAACCTAACAACAGCAAAAAAAAAAAAAAAAAAAAAAAAAAGACAATCTAGTTAAAAATGGGCAGAGGATCTGAAAAGATATTTCTCCAAAGAGGGAATACAGATGGCCAATAGACATATGAAAAAATGCACAAGGTCACTAAGCACCAGAGAAGTGCAAATTAAAACTTCAACGTGATGTCACCTCACACTGTCAAATAGCTATCATCAATAAATCAATAAACAGGTGTTGACAAAGATGTGGAGGAAAAAAACCCTCATGCAAGTTGGTGGAATTGCAATTTGATGTAGCCACTGTGGAAAAAACTTTGGAAGTTCATAAAAAAAAATTAAAATTCCCTTTTGACCCAGCAATTCCATTTCTGGGTATTTATCTAAAGAAAATCAAAACACTTATTTGAAAAGATATATGCACCCTTTTGTTCATGGCAGCACTATTTACAATAGCCATGATATGGAAGCAATCTTAAGTACCCATCAATAGATGATTAGATAAAGTAATTGTGGTACATATATATGATAGAATAGTACTCAGCCATAAAAAGAAATAAAATCCTACTTTTTTGCAACTACATAAATGGACGAAGAGGGTATTATGCTAAGTGAAATTAATCAGACAGGGAAATGCATATACCATATGATCTCACTTATATATGTACCCTAAAGAATAATGTAAATGAGCAAACAAAATGGAAACAGAGTCAAAGCTAAAGAGAACCAACTAATGATTGCCAGATGGGAAAGTTTTGGGGCTGGGTTAAATAGGTGAAGAGATGACTATTTCAAGAAGTACTAATTGATAGTTACAAAATAGTCATGGAGATGTGAAGTACAGCATAGAGAATATAGTCAATAATATTGTAATAACTATGTATATTTCCAGATGAGTATTAGAGTAATAGTAAATGTCTAACCACTATTGCTGTACACTTGAAACTAATATAAAATAACATTGAATGCCCACCCTAATTGAAAAATAAAAATTTAAAAAATTAAAAATTGCATTCACTGATTAAAAAATAACAAATTAAAAAGAGATTTGAATGATAATTAGTTATTATATTTACTCAAATATTCATTACATCCATCACTCTTATCCATTTGTGTAGAATAAGATTTTCAAATGATATTAGCTGAGACCAACTTTCCTCTGCTTGCAAGACATTCTTATAGTCCTGACCTTCTGGTGATAAATTATTTCAGCTTTAGTATGCTTGAGAAAAGTTTTTGTTTTTCCTTCATTTTTGAAATATATTTTAAGGAGCAAAAATTTCCAGCTTAACAGGATTTTTATTTCAAAATTTTTAATATGTCTCTGCAATGTATTATAGGTTGCATTGTTTATACTAAGAAATCCACCTTTACACTTAGCTTTTGTCCTCTGTAGGTAATATGTATGCCCTTTATTTCGACAAAATTTAAGATTTTCTCTATTTCTAGTTCCATAGAGTAGTTTGTGTTGCTTTTCCTCCCCATGGACTTGTAGACATTATTGGACATATGGTTTATGTATATCAGATTTTTGGGAGAAAATGGCTATAATTTCTTCAAATACTTTTTCTGCCTCCCTTTCCATGTCACTATATAACTTGTTGTATCTTTCATCTACCTTCTTATACATAGTAATTACAGTTATAATAATGCTTTCAGTGGTCTTGTCAACTAATTCTATCATTTGTATCAATTCTGGGTAAAGTTCTATTGATTGATCTTTTTCTTAATTATAGGTGGTATTTTCCTGCTTCTTTGCATTTCTGATTAGTTTTTATTGGATTCCAAATATTAAAATTTTTCCTGTTGATTGCTGGCATTTATGTATTCCTATAAACATTCTAGAGCTTTGTTCTGGAATGCAATTAAAAGGTTTGATCATTTTGGATTGTGATTTTTAGAATTTTTAGACACAAATACAGCAACATTTAATTTAGGATTTTTTTCCACACTGAAGCAAAAATCTTTTGAGTATTTTCTCTCAATTGTTGTAAATTATGAGGTTTTACACTCTGGATAGTAATAACTGGCACATTTCTTACTTCTTTATGAGCTCCAATGATTCTTCCCTATAAGCCTGGTGAATTATTCTTTCCTTGGCCTTAGGTAGTTTTCATATATGTTGTTCTACTCAGTATTGGAAAACTCTGATAAACCTTGGAGTCCTTTCAAAGAGTTGTCATCTCTTTTCTGATACTTTGTCCTGTAAACTGTGGTTGTCTTGAACCTCAAAAATCTCAGAGACATCGCCTCAAATATGGAACACTACCAGGCTCCATCTGCATTTCCCTGCTCTGAACCACAGTTTGGAAACTCAAGTCATTAAGTTGGGCAACCACAGGGCTCACCTCATTTGTGTCCCATCTCATAGAGTTCACTATTCTTTGTTTCCTGATATCAGAGCTTTGAGTAATTCCAAGTAGTGTTACTCCTTTTGGCAGAGGAAGAAGATCTTGTTTTATCTTAGCACAGATTGAATCAGATGTTTATATTTACATGTGAAGTAAAGACATAATGTGTTCTATGTGGTTGAGCTGCTGTGTGTATTCGAATGCCTTTAAAAATAGGGTCAAAATTGTTATAGAGAATGATCCAAGATCCTCAATTTGTCACTCAAATACTCCACATTCTGAAACAAATCTACATTTTCGAACTCATTTTCCAGAAGTTCCATTTTACTGCCACACATTTTCACACTTGGAATGATGTACTATTCTTTTGTGTAATGCTATATAATTTTGCTAATATTTTTGTGAATAACCTTCATTCTACATACATGAGGGATATTTATTTGTAGGTTTCTTGTAATTCCTCAGTCTGATTTTTGGTATCAGTGTAATGCTAACCTCAGAATGATGAGGAAGTGATACGTCTATTTTTTGGAACACTTTCTCTTGAATCAGTAATTTTTTAATGTTCACTGTAATTCACCATTAAAACACTTGGGCCTGGAGTTTTCTTTTTTTTAAATTTTGTTTGTATTATGGTATCATTGGATAACAAAATCCAGTAAGGTTCAAGTGTGCAATACAACAGTAAGGCATATATACTTTCCATTCTGTGTTCATGGCCCATAGTTAGATGACTGCCACCATGTATTTGAACCCTTTTACCCAATCTACCTCCCCCCTCCACCTCCCCACCTATACTCTTGTATCCACTAGTCTATTGTCCATGTCCATGAGTCTCTGTTTGTCCTGTTTGTTTGTTTCTTTTAGGATTATATCCTACATATAAGTGATGTCATGTGGTTTTCAACTTTTTAGGTCTGGTTTATTTCGCTTAGCATGATTATCTTGAAGTTGTCGTAAATGGCAGTATTTCATCTCTTCTTATGGCTGAGTAATATTCCATCGTATACATGTACCACCGATCCTTTATCAAATTATCTATCATAGGACACTCCAGTTGCTTCCATGTCCTGGCCAATTTCAGTAACGCTGCTATGAACATCGCTGTGCAAATATCTTTTCGGGTATATGTTTTGAAGTTCCTGGGGTAAATATCCAGTAGAGGGATTGCCGGATCATATGACAGATCAATTCTTAGTATTTTGAGGAATCTCCATACTGTTTTACATAGTGGCTCTACCAATTTGCAGTCCCACCAGCAGTGTATGAGGGTACTTTTTTCTCCACATCCTCTCCAACATTTATTATTTGTCCTATTGATAACAGCTATTCTAACAGGTGTGAGATGGTATCTCATTGTGGTTTTGATTTGCATTTCAGTAATAGCTAGCGATGATGAGCATCTTTTCTTATGTTTGTTGGCCATTTATACATCTTCTTGGGAGAAATGTCTGTTCAGGTTCTCTGCCCATTTTTTGATTGGATTGTTTTGCTATTGTTGTTGTTGTTGTTATTCAGTTGTATGAGTTTTTCTGTATATTTTGGATATTAGGTCCTTATCAGAGGAGTTGCTTGTAAATATATTTTCCCATTTGGATGATTGTCTCTTTACCTTGTTTATGGTTTCTTATACTGTACAGAAGCTTTTTAGTTTGATGTAGTCCCATTTATTTATTTTTGCTTTTATTTCCCTTGCCATTGAGGTCAAATTCATGAAATCCTCTTTAAGTCCAAGGTCCATGCGTTTAGTTCCTATGTATTCTTCTATGCAATTTATTGTTTCAAGAGGTCTTACATTCAGTTCGTTAATCTATTTTGAGTGGTGATGAACAACAGCCTAGTTTCCTTCTTTTGCAGGTGGCTTTCCAGTTGTCCCAGCACCATTTATTGAAGAGGCTTTCCTTTCTCTACTGAATGTTTTTGGCTTTTTTGTTGATAATTGTTTGCCCATATAAACATGGGTTTACTTCTGGACTCTCGATTCTTTTTCAGTGATCTGTGTGTCTGTTTTTCTGGCAACACCAAGCATTTTGATTATTGTTGCTTTATAGTATATTTTGAAGTTGGGCAGAGTGATGCCTCTATCTTTGTTCCTTTTTTTCTCAAGATGGCTTTGGCAATTTTGGATCTATTGTGCTTCCATACAAAATAATGATTTTTCTTCTTTTTCTTTAAAAAATGCTGATGGGATTTTGATGGGGATTAAATTAAACCTGTATAATGATTTAGGTAATAAGGTCATTTTAACTATACTGATTCTTCCAATCCAAGAATGTGGAATATCTTTCCATTTCTTTGTATCTACTTGGATTTCTTTTAATAGCATTTTGTAGTTTTCATTATATAGGTCCTTCACATTTCATTAAATTTATTCCAGGTATTTTATTCTTTTTATTGCAATTGCAAAAGGAATTATTTTTTCCACTTCTTTTTCTTACACTTGATTATTAGGGTATAGGAACTCTATAGATTTTAAATGTTGATTTTGTATCCAGAGACTTTACTGTATTTGTTTATTGTTTCAGTAGTGTTCTTGAGTAGTCTTTAGGGTTTTCTATATAGAGAATCACGTCATTCTCAAGTAGTGACAGTTTGACTTCTTCGTTTCCTATTTGGATGCCTTTTATATCTTTCTCTTGTCTGATTGCACTCGCTAGGACCTCCAATGCTATATTGAATAACAGTGGAAGTAATGGACAGCCTTGTCTTGTTTCTGATCTTAGAGAGAAGGTTTTTAGTTTTTCACCATTAAGTATAATGTTGGCTGAGGGTTTGTCATAAATGGGCTTTATTATGTTAAGGTACTTTCTTTCTATACCGATTTTGTGAAGTGTTTTGATCATAAATGGATGCTGTATCTTGTCAAAGGCTTTTTCTGCATCTATTGATATGATCATATTATTCTTATTTTTTAATTCATTTATGTGGTGTATCACATTAATTGATCTGCATATGTTGAACCATCCCAGTGCCTCTGAGATGAAGCCCACTTGAATGTGTCCTATAATCTTTTTAATATGTTGCTGTATTTGGTTCGCTAGTATCTTTTTTAGAATTTTTGCATCCATGTTCATGAGAGATGTTGGTCCTTAGTTTTCTTTTTTTGTGTTATCTTTACCAAGTCTGGTATCAGAGTAATATTGGCATCATAAAATGAGTTGGGAAGTATTGTATCTTTGATTTTTTGAAAGGGTTTGAGGACAATAGGTATTAAATTTTCACTGAATGTTTGGTAGAATTCACTGGGGAAGCCATCTGGTCCTGGACTTCTACTTTTTGGTAGGTTTTTGATGATCATTTCAATTTCCATACTGCTGATCGGTCCCTTTAGATTTTCCAGTTCTTCTTGATTCAGTCTAGGAACATTGTATTTTTTTAAGTAGTGGTCCATTTCTTCTAGGTTATTAAATTTGGCTTTATATAGTTTTTCACAATATTCTTGTATGATCTTTTGTATTTCTGTGATATCAGTCATAATTTTCCCTGTTTCATCCTTGATTTTGTTTATTTGTGTCCTTCCTCTTTTTTCTTTAGTGAATCTAGCCAGAGATTTGTCCATTGTATTAACATTCACAAAGAACCAGCTCTTTTGTTGCATATACTTTTTTATTGCTTTTTTGTTTTCAATTTCATTTATTTCTGCTCTAATTTTATTTATTTCATTCTGCTGACTTAAGTTTCATTTGTTCTTCCTTTTCTAGTTTTTAAAGATGAAGAATTAGGTTATTAATTTTGGCTCATTCTTGTTTTTGGAGGTAGGCCTGTAATGACTGCTTTTGCTATGTCTCAAAAGTTTTGATATGTTTTACTATAATTATCATTTGTTTCTACGTATCTCTTAACCTCACTTTTTATTTCTTCTCTGACCCAGTTATTCTTCAGTAGCATGTTGTTTAATCTCCATGTATTTGTGGTTCTCCTCATTTCTTTTTGCAGTTGATCTCGATTTTGAAAGCATTATGATCAGATAATATAGGTTTTATGTTTTCAACCCTCTTATATTTGTTGAGGCTATCTCTGTATCTCTGTATGTGGTCGTTTCTTGAGAATACTCCATGTGCACTGAAGAAGAATGTATAAGCAGCTGTTTTGTGATTAAAGACTCTGTAAATGTCAATTATGTCAGTTGGTCTAATGTGTTATTTAAGGATGTTATTTCTTTATTGATTTTCTGTTTGGATTATTTGTCCATATCTGACAATAAGGTATTTAGGTCCCCAAGTAGGATAGTGTTTTGGTCTGTTTCTCTCTTCAATTCTGTTAATAATGGCTTACTATATTTCAAGGCTCCCTGACTGGGTACATAGATATTAATAAGTGTTATGTCTTCTTGGTGTATGATGTTAAAGAGAATCATGCACCAAGAAGAAATAGTCTCTTTCTTTACATTTTTATTTTGAATTCTATTTCATCTGATATTAATACCACCACTCCTGCTTTTCTCTGAATGCCATTTGATTGAAATATCATTTTCCACCCTTTCATTTTGTGTCTATATTTGTCTTTGGAGCTGAGATGTGTCTCCTAGGGGCAGCAAATGGTTGAGTTCTCTTTTTTGATCCATTCTGCAACTCTGTGCCTTTTCATTGGCAAGTTCAGTCTATTTTCTTTTAGAATGGTTATTGAAATATGAAGTCTTCTTATATTCATTTTATCTTTTGCTTTTTGGTAGCTCAGGGTTTCCATTTTTTCCTTGTCTTTATGTTTCTGTTTTCTTTATTTTGGTTGGCTTTGTGGGTTTTGCCTCCTGTTCTTCTTGTTTTATATTATATACTTCAGTTCTGAATCTCAGGTATGTGTTTACCACTATGAATATGTAAAGGATAGTGTGTGTGTGTGTGTGTGTGTGTATGTATATATATATATATATATATATATATATATATATATATATATATATATATATATACAGTCATGCATTTTCTTCTGTGTGTGCCTTATCTCCATTCCCCTTTTTGAATTTGGATATTTGAATCCTCCATTTTTCAGTCATTATTATCTCAATTTGTCCATATGTATGCTAAACATTCATTAGCATCTCGTTATAGCACTTCTCTTATTATTTAAGCTTATAATGTCCTGTTCTGTTTAAGGTTGCACTCCTCTGCTTCTATTTACCTGATAGTCACTATACCCCTATTATGTTTTTTTTTTTTTTTTGTCATTCTGTTTTAGGTGAGCTGACCTCTTTTAGTATTTCCTGTAGTGCAGGCCTCATAGTGGAGATTTTACTCAATTTTTCTATGTTTGGAAAGGTCTTAATTTCTCCTTCATATCTAAAGGAGAGCTTAGTTGGATACATTATTCTAGGCTGGTTGTTTCTTTCACTTAATAGTTTAAGTTTTTTATTCTATTCCTTTCTGACTTGTAAGGTTTGTGCTGAGAAGTCCAAGGAGAATCTAATGGGTTTGCCTTTACGAGTTACCATTTTCATCTCCCTGGCTGCCTTGAGAATTCTATCTGTAT
The DNA here is from genome assembly GCA_028627145.1 of Eidolon dupreanum. Classification (NCBI taxonomy): domain Eukaryota; kingdom Metazoa; phylum Chordata; class Mammalia; order Chiroptera; family Pteropodidae; genus Eidolon; species Eidolon dupreanum. Next base: position 44,181,776 of record CM053505.1, read on the forward strand.
TGCTGATTTTTGATAATTTGAATACAATGTGTCTTGGTAAAGGGTTTTTTTAGGTTGAGATAATTGGGTGTTCTGTTGACTTCTTGAATTCCAAGCTCCAGCTCATTCCTTAGATTTGAGAAATTCTCATCAACTATTTGACTGAAAATACTTTCTAGTCCCTGTTCCTTTTCCTTGCCTTTGATAATGCCCATTATTTTTATATTTCCTCTCCTGATGGTATCAGCTATTTCTTTTATTTATATTTAACTATTTTTCATTCTTTGCTTTCTCTTTTCTTCCTTCTGATTTATTTCCAGACTTCTATCTTTGATATCACTGATCTTTTCCTCCATGTGGTCAACTCTATTTCCAATCTCACTATTTATTTTTTAACTCTTGCAGTGTATTCTTCATCTCCAGAAGTTCTATTTTGTTCTTTTTGGCAATTTCAATCTCCTTCATAAAAAAACTCATTCTGCTCATCTAGTTACTTTTTTAAATTTCTCAAATTGTTTATATGTTCCATTTCAGAACTCATTGAATTTTTTCTGAAGTCCTATCCTGAATTTTCTGACATTTAAGTCACATATTTCTATGTTTGTAAGCTTATTTTCTGGAGACTTTTCTCTTTCTTTTTGAGATGCCTCGTCTCCTTGGTTGTTCACGTGTTTAATGGACTTTTCTGTGCCTTGGCATCAGTGGAAATGTATTTTTTTTTTCCCCAGAAAGATTTATTATATAAAGGTCTCTCTTTAGCCTGCTGCAAAGAAGGCACTCTTCTTTTGTTTTCCAGTAGGTGGTGTCTAAGCCTCTTGGATCCCTGCTTTATATAATGCCTTAAAAATGCCTTTTTAATTTTCTTGTAGATATTTAATCACGCTCACTACCCTCAGTTTCAGTTCCTGTCAGTGTTAGCAACAGTTTCAGTAGCTTTTGCTCAGATTCCCCTGGGGCTCTGCAGTGTTTGTTCTTGGATGGTATGGGGGGAGGTGACCTCTGGATTGGAAATTGGGGGCTGCAGCTCAGTCTTGGTTTTGCAACCAGCATCAGTAAAAATCAACCATAGTTTCTCTGCAGTCCCATCCCACTTCTCTGCTTTCTATCTTGATGACTAGGCCCTGACGCCAGCTGCGTGGAAGTCACAGCACTCCCACGTAGGGTTGTTCAGGTCAGTAGCCACAGCTTCTCCCCTTCTCCTCCTCCTGTAGGGAGCTCTGGAGGCTGTGAGAAGTAGGTTCAGTCTCAGCAGTGTTTGCTCAGATTCCCTTGGGGCTCCACGATGTTTGATCTCAGAGGGTATGGGAGATGGGTTCCTCTGGGTTGGGATTGGGGGTTGTGGCTCAGCCTCAGTTTTGCAACTGGGGTTGGTAAAAATGAACTGTTGTTTCTCTGCGGTCTTGTCCTGCTTCTTCACTTTCTTCCCTGTTGACTGAGCCCTGCAAAGCTGTTCAGAGAAGCTGCCACTCCTTCTCTCCTCCCCCTCCTCTTACAGGGAGCTCCAGAGGCTGCGAGAGGCAGCTTTATTTCTTCCAGTCCACCAACCTGTGATAGCTCTTATGTGCAGATGAGCTGTTGTGCAGTTTGCGTGTTTTTTTGTTGGGTTTTAGATGTTCAGTTTATTATTGTTTCAAGGAGAGAGATCTGGGGACATCTCTCACTTCATCATGTTTCCAAAGATCCTATTCATTTTTTTTAATTGTTTGCTTCTTGTCTGAAGTAGTCTGTCAGAAATAGTCAATAATATGTTTTCTTCTCCTTTATCCTCACTGGGAAAGGACCTTCCCTTATTCAGGATATCCTCTAATGAAATCTAGAAAATCTTCCTTTCCTCAATTTATACTAACATGATAAATTATCTTTGCACACTTCTCATCAATATCAAGTTTCTCAAAAATAGTTGTAGCTCAGAGCAGCAAGGCTTGTAGGAAATAACACCACAGAGCCAAGACTAGCCAAATCAACAACAAGTTGTCCATCTTCTCTTCCCATTATTCTTATGTTTCCTCTCCTATTTCTCCACCTGGACATTAATGGAAGTGTATTCTGCTTTTTTTTTTCCGGAAAGAAAATTTATTACATAAAGTCTCTGTTTAGCCTGTTGCTAAGAAGGCATTTTTCTTTTGGTTTCCAATAAGTATGTTATACACCTGATTCCATATACTTTTTTCCACTTTTCTCAAATAGTAACATCTTACAAACTTATAGTAGACTATCACAACCAGGACATTGTGATTAATACAGACCATTTTTGTCATCACAAAATCCCTCACGATGCTATTTTATAGCTACTTCTCTCCTGCCCCCATCTCTAATCAATTCCCCATCTCTATAATTTTTCATGTCAAAAATATTATATAAACACAATCATATATATGTAACCTTATTGAACTGGCATTTTTTACTCAGCATAGTTCTCTGGAAAGTCACCCAGGTTGCTGTATCTATCCATATATTCCTTTTTCTTGCTGAGTAGTATTTCATGATATGGATGTTCCACTGTTTGTTTAATGATTCAACCACTGAAGTACATCTGGGTTTTTTCCAATGTGGGGTTATTATGAATAAAGTTGTTACAAATGTTTGTGTACAGATTTTTGTACGAATATATATATTTTTCCACTGGTTGAAACCCTAAAATAATATCGCTGTGTCACATAGTAGATCCATGTTTTTTTTTTTTTCAAAAAACTTCCCAACTGTTTTAAAGGTGTCTACACTTTTTTACATTCCTACCAACAATGTAGGAGGGATGTAGTTTCTGCACATGAATTTTTTTTTTAATTTTAGCTGATTCAATGGGTGTGTATAGTGATATGTCATTATGATTTTAATTTGTATTTCCCGATGACTAATGATAATGAATACTTTGTCATGGATTTATCTGTGATCTGCTTATCCCCTTTTTTCTCTCCCATCCTGTTCTTAACTGATGATATTCTTTTTTTTCTTGTTTTATTGAAATATAACAGACACTTAGTTGCTCGTATTTACATTGTACAAGTCAATGAGGTTTTTTTTTTCAATTATAGATGGTATACAATAATATACCCATTTCAATTGTATAGCATAATGAATAGAGATCCACATAACTCACAAAGTAATCTAGTACTCCTCTTCTTCCTTACATATTTATTACAATGTTATTAATCATCTTCCCCATGCTACACTCTACATCTCCATGTCTATTATGCAATTATCCATTTTTACCTCTTAATCTCTTTGCCTTTTTTGCCATTCCCAAAATGCCCCTCCTTTATAGTAGCCCTCCAAGTATTCTCTGTACCTATGAGGTTTTTTATGCTTTTATTGATGTTGTTGTTTATTTTGTTCTTTAGATTTCACATGTATGTGAAATCATCCAATATTTGTCTTTCTCTATCCAACTCATTTCATTCAGCACAATACCCTCTAGGTCCATCAAGGCAATATCATTTTCCTTCCCCTTCCTTTTACTCTGTGTGTGACTTTTAATTGGAAGTGAGTCTCTTGGAGGCAGCATAGATAGGGGACATGTTTTCTTGTCAATTCAGCCACTCTATCTTTTGGTTGGAGCACTTAATTTTTTTCCATTTGAGGTACATGTTGATAGGAATGTAGTTATTGTCAGTCTTTATTCCTGTTTTTGATGCATGATTTTTTCTTCTTAAAGAAGTCCTTCCAACACTTCCTGTAATACTGGCTTGATGTTGATAAATTCCCTTAGCTTATTTTTTGTTTGGGAAGCTCGTTATCTGTCCTTTGACTATAAATGATAGCTTTGTTGGATAAAATATTCTTGGTTGTACATACTGTGTTTTCATTACATTGACTATTTTGTACCAAGACCTTCTATCCTGCATAGTTTTTTTTGAGAAATCAGCTGCAAGTCTTATGGGTGTTCCCTTGTTGAGAACTAACTGCTTCTCCCTTGCTGCTTTTAAGATTCTCCATTTGTACTTAACCTTTGACATTTTAATTATGATGTGTGTTGGTGTGGGTCTCTCTGGGTTACTGGTTTTTAGGACTCTCTGAGCTTCCTGAGGTTGTATGTCTATTTCCTTCACAGGGTTGGGAAGTTTTCCATCATTATTTCTTTAAATAGCTCTTCAACATCTTGTTTTCATTCCAGTACCCCTATGACAGGGATATTTTTACATTTAATAGTGTCCCATAGGCTCCTTAAATTGTTATTATAGTCTTGGCTTCTTTTTTCTTGTTGTTCTGCTTGGGTTTCCTTGGCTTCTCCATCTTCTATATTGATGGTTCGATCCTCTTCTTTATACACTCTGTTTATTGCCTCTAATATATTCTTCATCTTAATGTGTTCTTCATTTCTGACTAGTTCCCTTTTATAATTTCCATTTCCATTTTTATGCTAAAATTTGTTAAAGTTCTCACTGAATTCATCTATACCTCTCCTAAGTTCATTGAGCATCTTTATAACCAGTGTTTCGAACTCTGCATCTGTTAGATTGCTTGACTCCATTATTCCTGGATCTCTGTTCTGTTCTCTCATATGGTTTCTGCTTCTTTGCCTTTCCATTTTGGCTGCCTTTCTGTGTCTGCTTCTATGTACTAAGCAAAGCTCTTAAGTCTTCCCGTCTTATTAGCATGGCTAGTGTAGTAGGTGTCCAGTGGCACAGTCCTGAAAGGAGTTGAGCTACAGGCCAAGTATAGCTCCAGCCTATGCCCCTCCTGGGCCACATGTTCAGATTCAGCAAGCAGTCCACAGATGCTGTTCTTATAGTTGCCTGAAGAGGCCACATTAGAAATTGAGGTCAGCTACCTCCAGGGTGAGTCTTGAAGTTGTCTCAGCAAGGAGGACCAGACTTGCCAAGGATGCAACTGGATGAATCTTGAGTGGGGCCACAAGTTGTAGGAGGTGGAGTTTTAAGAAATTCTCTGGGTGGAGCAACCTCTGTTATCCAGTTCAATGACATTACAGTTTTGGCTGTGCTAAGTCTGCACAGTGGGAGGGTTGAAGCCTCAGTAGAGGAACAATGGATACCACCAGCACTTCTTTACTGAGTGAGCCTCACCCCCGTCTCTCAGTCTGACAACTCAGTGTCCCCCTAAGTCCCTGGTGCCCCTGAAGCAGCCAACCTGGTACTGATGCTCAGATTGTAAAGGTCCGTCAAAGAGAAAATCTGCTCAAGGAAGTAGCCCCTTTAAGAGGCATCTGCAGCTGCCACAGCCTCTGTCCCACTCAGAGCTCAGAATTGAGCAGCCTCACATTCTCACCCCCATCCTACCTCTCCCATTGCAGGCTAATTTTTTATTTTTCTCCCTAGTCGTAGGGCTTGTTCATCTAGACCCCAGGCAATTTTTCTTGCTGTTTGCTCCTTGTTTCTGTCACAACTTTGATTTGATCTCAAGAAGGATGAACAGAGGCTCTGTCATCTATGCCATTTTTTTTCTCTCTTGTGTGTACTCTTTATTTAACTATATCTTCATGTTTTTTGTGTATTCTCTAATTGAAATTGATTTGGTTGAATTTCGAGAGTTCTTTACATACTCTATATATTGTACATTGTTAGATATGTGGTTTGCAAATATTTGTTCCCATTCTATAGCTTGTCTTTTCTTCCTTTTAACAGATCTTTTGCAGAGCATACATTTTTTAATTTTAAGAAAGTCCAATTTATAGATATTTTCTTTTAAGGATCATGCTTTTGGTGAAAAGCATAAAAATTCTTAGCCTACTCCTAAAATCTGAAAATTTTCAAAAATTTTTTGTAGTTTTATTTTTTATACTTAAGTCTATGATTTATTTTGAGTTAATTTAGTGTGAATGTGGGGTTGAGGTTGAAAATTGTTCTTTTTTTTGGCTTATGGAAATCCAATTATTCTAGTATTATTTGTGGAAAAGGATATAATTCTCCCATTTAATTACTTTTGAACCTTTGTAAAAATAATCAATTGAACATATTTGTATTGCTCTGTTTCTGGATTCTCTATTCTATTCCATCGATCTGTGCATCTATTCTTCCAACAATACCACACAGTCTTGATTATTGCATCTATATTGTAAGTCTTGAAATTCAGTGGATGGTTCCTTCTTCCTTTAGTCTTTCTTTTCAAAACTGTTTATTTATTTTTTATTTTTTAAATTTTTTTGAAATCGTTTTAGCTATTCTATTTCCTTTGCTCTTTCATATAAATTTTAAAATAATTTTGTTTGATCTCGTAAATATCTTGCTGGAATTTTGACAGGCATTTCATCAAATCTGTGTATCAACATGAAGAGAAATGACATCTTTACTATATTGATTCTTCCAATCCATGAACACAGTATTTTTTTATTTAGATATTTTATTTATTTTCTTTTTATTACATTTATTGGGGTGACATTGGTTAATAAAATTACATAGGTTTCAAGTGTACAATTCTATAATACATCATTTGTATATTGCATTGTGTGTTCTCCACCCAAATCTCCTTCCATCACCATATATTTGATCCACTTTACCCTTATCTATGTCTCCCATTCCCTTTCCCTCTGGTAACCAATAAACTGTTGTCTGTGTCTATGAGTTTTTGTTTGGTTGTCTTGTTTATTTGTTGCTTTCAGTTTTATACCCCAGGTATGAGTGAAATCATATGGTTCTCATTTTTTTTCTGACTTATTTCACATAACATTATAATCTCAAGATACATTCATATTGTCACAAGTGGTGGTATTTCACCTTTTCTATGGCTGCATCATATTTTGTTGTGTATATGTACCACATCTTGATCCAACCATTGTTCAAGGGACAATTTGGTTGTTTCCATGTCTTGCAGCATACAAGTCCTATACATATTGTTAGATTTGCAACTATTTTATTTTTTGAGAGATTGTAAATGTTTTTGCATTTTTAATTTTAGTGTCCCTATGTTCATTTTTAGTATATAGAAATACAATGGATTTTTGTATGTTTATTTTGTATCCTGCCATTTTAGTGAACTCATGAGTTTTAGCAGACTATTTTTTTGGTATATTCCTTGGGATTTACAATGCAAACAATCGTGTGATCTTCAAATATATTTTTTTAATTTTCTTTCTTGCTTTATTTCACTGATTATAACTTCTCTTACTATGTTGAATAAGGGCAGCTAAAGTGAACATTCTTGTCTTGTTCTCAATCTTTAAGGGGAAAAGCTTAGATCTATCACCATTAAGTATATTAGGGTTTTTATAGTTACTCATCATCATGTTGAGAAAGTTTTCCACTATTCCTATTTTTCTGAGGATTTTTATTATGAATAGGTATTTAATCTTGTCAAATCCTTTTTCTGCATCAACTTTTATAATCATGTACATTTTCTTCTTTAGCCTGTTTATTTGGTAAATTACATTAATTGATTTTCAAATATTGAACCAGCCTTACATCCATGAAATAAACTCCACTTGGTCATGGTGTGTAATTCTTTTTACATGTCTCTGGAATCTGGAATTTATATTGTTAAGGATTTTTACATCTATATTAATAAAAGATTTGCAAGTGTAGTTCTCTTTTTTACTGCCTTTGTTGTTGGTATCATAGTAATTCTAGCTTCATAAAATGAATTGAGAAGTATTTTTTTTTTAATTACAAATTTAATTCACTGAATAGTTGTAGGACTATTCAAACCATTTATTTCCTATTAGGTGAGATGTGGTAGTTTGAGTTTTTAAAGGAATTGTTCTATTTCATCTAAGTTGTCAAATTTATGCGAGTAGAGTTGTTTGTATATTCCCTTATTAACTTTTTGAAGTCTGCAAAGTCTGTATTTGTATCCTCTCTTTAAGTTCTGATATTTTTAATTAGTTTCTTCTCTCTTTTTCCTTTGGTGGTCTTGCTACAGGTGAGTGAATTTGACTGACCCTTTCAAAGAACCTGTTATTTGTTTCATTGATTTTTCTCTATTGTTTCTGTTTCAATTTCATTTATTTCTGCTCTTTTCTTTATTATGTCTTTCTATCTGCGTGGTTTAGGTTAATGCTCCTTTTTATCTAGATTATGAAATGGGGCTTAGATTATTGATTTGAGACATTTTTTCTCTTTTCTAATGTATGCATTCAGTGCTATGCATTTCCCTCTGAGCACTTTAGCTGTGTTCCACTAATTTGATATGCTGTATTTTTATTTTCGTTCAGTTCAATTATTTTTTTTTCTATTTCCATTGAAACTTTTTCTTTCACTCATGAATTATTTAGAAATGTGTTGTTCAATTTATAAGTGTTTGGATATTTCCCTGTTATCTTTCTCTTTATTATTTTTAGTTCGATTCTACTGTAGTCAGAGAATGCATTCTGTATGACTTCAGTTCTTTTAAATGTGTTGAGATATGTTTCAAGATATGGTCTATTTTCATATATGTTCTATGGACACTTGAATTCTGTAGCTGTTGAAGGGAGTGTTATAAAAATGTAAATTAGATCTTATTGGTGGATGGTGCTGTTCAGTTCTTTTTTTATTCTTGCTAATTTTCTATTTAGTGGGTCTATTAATTGTTGACAATGACATTTTGAAGTCTCCAACTTTAATTGTGTGGGTTTTTTTTTTATATTTCTACTTTAAGTTTTATCAGTTTTTGCTTCATGTATTTTGCAGCTCAATTGTTTGGGGCATACACATTTAGGACTGATATGTTTTCTTTGTGGGTTGCTCCTTTTATCATGGTTTAATTCCATCTCTTTTTCTCTGGTCTACTTTATCTGATATTAATATAGCCACTCTTGCTTTCCTTTGCTTACTGTTTACATGATATATCTTTTTCCAACCTTCTATATTTAGCTGTCTATATCATTATATTTGAAGTGATTTTCTTGTAGACAGCATGAGGTTGGGGCATTTTTTAATCCACTTCGCCAATCTGTTTTACAATTGGTGTATTTAGACCATTTACATTTAATGTAGTTAGTGATAATGTTAGGGCTTAAGATTAACGTTTTTATTTTTTCTCTTTGTTCTCTTTGTTGTTGTTGTTGTTGTTTGCCTATTTTATTTTTCCTGTATTCTTGGGGTTACTTGTATATTTTTTATAATTCCATTTTAATTTATCTATAACAAAATGGGTGTATTTCTTTGTATGGCATTTTAGTGGTTACTCTATATATTACAATATATGTATACAATTTATGACAGTCTACTGGTATCATCATACAGCAATTCTCATGAAGTATAGAAAATTAAACTTTTTATATCTCTTTATTCTCCTCAAATTATAATACCATCATCTTAAGTATTTTCTTTACTTATTTAAAGCAGTGTTATAATTTTTGCTTCAACCATCATGTACCAGGTATTATAAATTAGGAAACTTGACAAAAAGATGTTTATTGCAGGTATCCATATTTTTTCTGCTCTTTCTTCCTTCTTGCTGTTCCAAGTGTCTTTCTTTTATCTTTTCCTTACTATTAAGAGAAAATAGCCTTGTCTAAAGACTAATAGTGTAAGTTTGATAGCAATAGGTTCTCTTTGATTTCCTTCATCTGAAAATGTCTTAATTTCCTCTATATTCCTGAAGGATATTTCACTGGATAAAGGACTCTCAGTTGACAGTTGTTTTCTTATATCCTTTGAATAATGTGACATTTTCTTCTGGCACCCATGGTTTCTAATGAGATATTCTTGTTATTTGAATTATTTTCCCCTTATAGCCACATTGTCATTTTCCTCTGGCTGCTTCAAAAATTTTTTCCTTATTTTTAGTTTTCATAAGTTTGATTATGATATGTCCTATAGTGAATTTTGTGTTTATTCTGTGTTGGTTTTGCTCAGTTTTTCGAATCTGTAGATGCAAAAGCCTGTTGACACTCAAAGAAAATTAATCTTTATCACTGCTGGTTGGGGGTATTACAATTCCTTTGCTAGGCCTCCTCTTATATTCTTATATCTTCTTTGTTGGCTAAGGCATGAGTGTCTCATTACTGCTCTCCACATGGCTTTCCTTGATATCAAAAGGTATGTGGGATTGTCTCATTACATCTGTGTGATGGTGAAAATTCTGACTCTCCAAAATTCTGACTCTCCACTGTGTTTCCTCTGACATTATCCCAGATGTGGATGGAAGTCCAGCCTCCCTATTGCCCTTTATGGTGTCTGCTGACACTAAATATGAAAGATGTTTATCTCCACTCAAAAGAAATTAAAGTCTTATCTTTCTACCTTACCATCTCTGAAAGTACCTTTGAAGTGAATTTGTGGTGCCTCATTAGAAGGCAGAAGTCTGGGTTTTCCATTTGGCTTTTGCTGGCAGGGGTAAGAACAGATTTTGCAGCTGTTTATGTGGTGTTTGGCTAAAATAAAGCAGTTATTGTCTAAATTTTTTTTCTATCTTGCTTAGCTGCCATTTTTGTGTTACCTTGGCTATAGAGTGTAGGCTTTCTGTTGAAGTTTTCCTCCCTTGAAACCTGGGGCATTTGTAGGTTGCTAGCTTGTTCAGCACTCAGTCTGGGATACATGAGGCAAAAAGAAAATTCAGGAAATTCATCACCATGTTGTTCTTCCAGTCCCAAGGTCCCTAGTTGATTTGTCATCTCTCTACCTTTCAGAGGTATCTTATGTTTGTCTTACATATAACGTCTAACATTTTTATTTGTATTTAGTGGGAGGAATATGAAAAGTGCATATATACCATCTTCTCAGAAGTGGAAATCTCTCTTGAACATACTTTTCACATTTAGTTTGCATGAAGACTCAGGTGCATTTTTAAAGGGAGGGGAGGTATCATTATGCTTTCCTTATAAAACTGGATGAGGAGAAATGCTGACTTAATTTTGATCAATGTTTTGATTATTGTCAACAATAAATATGATATTACTTTCAGAAAGTTCTTTAACTTCTCTATAGTATCAGGAACTATTTTAATCCTCTATCAATATTCTGTTGTTAATGAAAAAATCAACTACTAGTGAAGATTTTTTCTTCTGAAATTTAAATTTTCAATAGTTGATATGAAATATGTTCCATTTTTTCCCGTGATACTTTTCCCTTTTTTACTTTTAATGACTGAGTAAATAAATTGAGTGGCTGAGAGAAGGAAGTAGGGTTTTATCTTTTATTTATTTTGCCAGTTAAAGATTGTAACATTGGAGTAGAAAGCAAAATTGGGACAGCTTTAGCTACTTATGTTGAGGGTATCAATAAACAGTATTTCAGTTTTTATATCATGACCTACAAAAATAAATAGATGGATCAGAGATCAAGTACATCCTAGAAGGAGTACATTTAGTAGGAGAGTTACAATTGTGGCTAAAATTCTTTTAAACTGAAATTTGAGGAAGAGGAAAGAAAATGTCCAAATTAAAACTGAATAATATAGAAGATATTGCAAGTGGATTCCAAGTAATATTTAGAATGATTATAGGGTTTGGAATTAAATGTTTGTAATTCTAAATGATATGGGTAATGAGTAATATAAACTTAAGATTTTATATAACAAAGGAATCAGGACCTCATACAAAGTTAGTGTATAGCATATTAAAAATAGACCTAATTGAGAGAAGTAGTGTTACTAGTACTAAATTTATGCCCAGCACCATATACTTAATTTTGTAAAAGTACTTAAATTCCAATGACTAGTGGTCATCAACTCTCACTTGAATATCTCTAATTGTAGAAAACTAATCTCAGAAGGCTTATCTGTTATATTTTATGACAGCTCTAAGGCACATATTTATATAGTAGTGAAAAAACACAGGAACAGTCATGAGATAAAATATATGGTTGATGATCAAAGTAGAGAGAAATCTAAATGAAGTTTTAGTAATATGCAGAGAATAGCAATTTTAACCAAATGCATTGGTACTGCTTTTCTAATATCCTTAAAATAGATTAAACAACAAAGGAAAGATGTAATTCTGACAGAGAATGTCACCTCTTATGAAGACTTCAAACATGAAATCTCATTTTGATAAGAACTGTGCTCCTAAAAATGCTTTACTTGCTCTAATAAAACTTTCATCTTTCAGAAGACAGAAAAACACAAGAAAACTGTCATTCTAAATTAAATATTGATCATAAAGGAAATGCAGCATGGTGATATGAAAGTGATAGGAACCTCAAGAAAAAAAAGAATCGTATTATGTTAAGGTCTGTGATAGTGAATGAAAAGAATGAAGGGTATATCATACATATAACTTAGATTCAAAAAGGGTCAACTTGGAAAAAATCACAAGTTATATAGGTGCAATCCAAAAAGTATAAAAGGGAAAAATGTAATAAATAACATAGGGGAGAGCCATCTAAAATAATGCAAAATAACAACAACAACAACAACAACAACAACAAAGAATTGGATTGCTGACAGGGAGATTGGTGATGAGCTTAAATATAAACAAAATAACATATCAAAAATTAAAGAAAATAATCAAGGATTAACTTTTTGAGTGGTAAAAATCTGTATAGATATTGTCTAGCTGGGCTATATATGAGAATAACCAAAGTTTATAAAAATACTAATGACAACAATGGGATCTTCTTTTATTTTTGTTTGTTTTAAAATTAAAAGAAAAAAGTAGAAAGGAATAGAGACATCACAGAACAAGATTAGGTGATTTTAAGAAATGATAGAGAGAAAACAGAATCGCTTACCTCATATCTATGTTGTCAACCAAAGAGAATAAGTTTCCCATTGCAAAGTTGAAGTTATCATTGTTATGGAGACACACACACACACACAAATAAAAAATAACAAGTAAAATTACCTAAATGAATGTAAGTCTCTAGCCCCTAGTGATTTACATTTCTTGGCACTGAAATAACTTGCATATGTGATCACAAAATTATTGTTAGTAATCTGTGAGAAATTATAGAAAACAAGAATTAATAGAAGCTAAGAATTGTCAATATGGTATCTGAGTTTTCAAAAAGGTGGGAGGAAGTGGATTCCAGAAACTATAAACTAATAGTACACTATAGATCCCTAGCAATGTTCAAAAAATAATTTAATAAAAGATATAACACATTTAAGAAGTGAGGGTCTTTGGGAATCAAACTTTTTTCACTAAAAATAAGTCATACAAATTTACTTTATTAATAGGATTATTAACTTAGAAATGAGAGTTAGTATAAATAATGAATCTTGAATTCAGCATGATATTTGACAGTTTCCATACCTTAGTGGAAAAATGTAGAACTATGGGTCAAATAATAGTTTTATTATGTAGTTCTACAACTAGATAAAAACATTAAAAGATTAATGTGAACCTGGAGGAGGTATAGATGTATATTGGAAAGTAATACAGTTTTGGATTTATCATTTTGTGCAAGTACAGACTGAGGAGGAGAAGGACACAAACTGGCTAAAAGGCAGTTTGTGAGAGGAAAACCAATCAAACCATTGCAACCTTAAAGCAAAATATCTAACCTGGCCAGTAAAAATCTAATGTGATTCTATTTTGCATTAACAGTTCAGTTTCTAGAAAAACTTAGTAGTGGACCATATCTGGGATACTTACTCCTGAAATGAATGCTTTAAGAAAATCAAGAAAGAGTGTTTGGGATGGTGAAGAATCTGAAAAAAAAAAAAAACTGTTATTTAAGAAAGTCTAAAGAATTGTAATATTTAGCCAGGGAAGTAAAGACCTAAGATGGGAGGAGAAAAATAAAAATATTTTAAATTCTGGAAAGGATTGTGATCTGAAAGAGGAAGCATATTTATTGTCTGTTGATTCTAATTTTATTCAGAAAAATAATGTGTATAATATAGGGAAATATTATTTGTCTCAAAATAATTAAAACTTTTTAACAACAGCTGTCTGAAAATGAAATATACCATCATTCAAGGCAGTTAAGTTCCAAGTCATTGCCATATAGCATCAGTTCCATAGGTATGAAATAAAAAGAGTACACAGAGATGTTCATACCTTAGTTGGGGAAGTTAGATGATGATAGAGTATGGGCTAGGAGATCAGAAGCTTAGTATCTAGCAGAAAAACACAAGAATTTGGGTGAACAGTTAATGTACTTTCCACTAGCACTAATCATTGAAAAGAGTAAACAAACAACCTAAGAAATGTTAGGAAAAAAGATAAAGGTGACTTTTTTATACACTTTAGACTTAGAGCTGCTTTATCTATATTTGGAAAGTTTCATATAGTTGGCATATTTTCCCATCTTGAAAAACAATTAAGGCACAAATTGGCTGAAGAATAATAGGACTCCCTAATTTCTTCTGAGAATATATCCTTGAATTATCTGGTGTCTAGTTTCTATCAAAAGCCTGGTTAAGAGAAATAATATTTAAGGTAGGTAAGATAAAGGACATGATGTAGATTATTTTTTTTTGTTTTTGTTTTATGTATTGGAATATTTTAAACATGGACTACATTAGGTTAGTCTCCACAGAATTACTTTATTGAAGTTCACTGTTATGCATTATATTTTTTTGCCGTTTTTTACAGGTTGATAAAAGAAACACCCCTATGAATAGCATCCATTGTTTTCACTGCCTAATACCATTTACCTTTTTTTCCTGAGAATAATACCTTGATTTCAATCCAAATCCAGCCTCCAAATTCAGCTTTTTCACTTTCTATTTCTGTATTCTTGGTATTATTCTCTTCTGGCCTCAGAATTGGTTATCTAAATCAAGCTTGGTCATTCAGATCATTACATTCACTAGGCCACAATACTAATTTAGAGTTGAGCAAGTAACCTAGTTAGAGCCAATTCTATTAAATGAGATTTCTGATGAGGTTTGCCAGATTTAGCAAATAAAATACAGGGTGCTCAGCAGCAAAAGAAACCATCAACAAAACAAAAAGACAACTTACTGAATGGGAGAAGATATCTGCCTATGATACATCTGACAAGGGGTTAATATCCATAATTTATAAAGAACTCATAAAACTCAACACCAAAAACAAAAACAAACCAAAACAAAAAACAAGCAATCCAATTAAAAAAATGAGCAGAAGTCCTGAATAGGTAGTTCTCCAAAGAAGACATACAGATGGCCAATAGACATGTGAAAAGATGCTCAAGGTCACTAATCACCAGATAAATTGAAATTAAAACCACAATGAGATATCACCTCACACCTGTCAGATTGGCTATCACCAATAAATCAAAAACAGATGTGAGTGAAGATGTGGAGAAAAGGAATACTTGTGCACTGTTTGTGGGATTACAAATTGGTACAGCCACTATGGAAAACTGTTTGGAAGTTCCTCAAAAAATTAAAAACAGAATTACCTTTTGACCCTGCAATTGCACTTCTGGGTATTTATTAAAAAAAAAAAAACTAAAATATCAGTTTGTAAAGATCTATGAACCCCAATATTTACAGCAGTACTAGTCACAGTAGCCAAGATATGGAAGCAATCTAAATGCCCATCGATAGATGATTGGATAAAGAAGATTAGATAATATATACAATGGAATATTACTCAGCCATAAAAAATGAAATACTACCATTTGTAGTGATATGGGTGAACCTAGAGGGTATTATGCTGAGTGAAATAAGTCAGATAGAAAAATATAAATATATGATTTCACTTACATATGGAATCTAAGGAACAAAAGAAATGAACAAACGACTAAAACTGACTCACAGATGCAGAGAAAAAACTGGTTGCCAGAGGGGGGCGGGGGCTTAAGGGACTCCGTGATAAAGATGAAGGGATAAAGAAGTAAAACTTAGTAGTTACAAAACAGCATTGTGATTTAGAGTACAGCATAAGAAATATAGTCAATTTTATTATAATGGCTATGTGTAGTGTCAGATGGGTGCTAATCTGGATCGCTTCATAAATTATATAAATGTCTAACCATTGTACTATATATCTGAAACTAATATAAAATAATACAAAATACAGAATGTTCAGTTAATTTTTAGTATGACAGTATGTCCTGTAACTGTTGGGACATACTTACACAAAATAATTTGATATTCATTTGAATTTCGAATTTAACAAGGCATCAATAGAGGCAGGGTCAAGATGGCAGAGTAGAAAGAACTTAGGCCCACCTCCTCCCATGGACACACCTAACTACAACTAAACATAGACCAACTATCTCTGAGAATGACCTAATGATTAGCAGAACAGATTCTCGACGACTGAGGATATGAAGAAAAAAGCCACATCTAGATGGATAAGAAGGTCAGCAGTGTCCCATAAATGGGAGGGATATCAACCATGGGGACGCCTTACTCAAATGTGAGGCCTATGACACCCACTTCAGGCTCCCCAGCTCAGAGGACCTGCACCAGCAAAAGAAGCCTTGTAACATTTGGTTGTGACAAACAGCAAGTCTTATATCCTGGAGAGCTGAGGGGCTGTGGGAACTGAGAATCCTCTCTGAAAAAGCTTACACACAGTCTCACTTTGCTCCAAGCCCAGCCCTGGGAAAGAAGGAAGGCTGGGGAAAAACTAGACTTCTCTCTTAAAGGGACCATGTGCAAACTCACTCACAATGAGTCCCAATGTAGAAACAGCAGTTTAAAAAGCACTTGGGTCATATGCGAGGGAGATATATTGACTAATTTTAGGGCATATGCTAGAAGGATCTGCTGGAACTCTCTCTGAAAACAGAGACAGTGGTGGATGCCATTCTGTTTTTCTTTCCTCCATCCAGCTGTCCGACACTAGTGAGCACCAGGTCTGACATTCTCCATTAACCTGCTAACTCTTCACCCTTCCCAGTGTTCCCCTGAGGACCTACTCACGCCAATCTCCCCACACAGACCAGGGTTCATCCTCCATAGTGGCACCCACCTGCCAGCACCAGGCAGGTTGCCCTGGATTTCTAAAGTGGCGCCCCATCTCCAGTACCAATCTGGTGTTCACAGGAGGCCTCAGAACCCCTCCAAATGGTGCCCAACCTTCTCCCAGCACTCAGAGGATAGCATTGGAGTGCCCCCAAAGTGGGAATGAGAGGCCAGCCTCTGTATACTAATGCACTCAAAACAGTTGAGGCCGGGCTTCTTAGCCACCTACACTAGAGGCCCGCTCTGCACACTAATGCACCAGCAGCAGTAACAGCTGAACCTCACAGCCAGTTTCACTGGTGGTCTGCCCCATACACCAGCACACTCAGAGCAGTGGTGGCTGGGCCTCACAGTTAGCTAGGCCAGGGCCAGCCAAACTCACCAGTGCTTCTGTAGCAGCTGGGACCACACCTCACAGCTGGCTAGCTAGGACCCAGCCCCACCCAAAACATGCATACAACAGTCAAGGCCCAAACACTACAAGAGGGCATACAGCCCTGGAGCACCTGACCCTGGCGAAAAGGATAAATCGTGTTACTGGGCCCTACAGGAGACCTTTTTTCTACATAAGGCCACTCTTTTAATATTATGATATGTAGCTGATTTACCTAATACAAACAAAAACAGAGTCTTAGGCAAAATGAGGAGACATAGGAATATGTTCAAAACAAAAGAACAAAACAAAAACACAGAAAAAAAAAAAACTAAATGAAATAAAGATAAGCAGACTACCAGATAAAGAGTTCAAAGTAATGGCAATACAAATGTTCACTAAACTAAGGAGTCCTATGGATGAGCAATGGCACTGTATGTGTTACTATTTGGGGCGGTCTAAACTCCCAGTGTTGCCGGGGTAACACTGGGGATTCTCGGTTCTTTTCGCTGATGCAGAAAAAATTCCAGCTTAGCGAGATTTAGAAGTAAGATTTATTGAAAGTACATTTTAGAAGGAGACGGGCCACGCTAAAAAAATGCTATAGCCCTGTGGGATTTAGAAGGTGAAAAGATAAAAGATAAGAGTATGTTCCAAGTGAGGAGCAGGTTTTCATCAAAGAAGACTGTAACAAAGCAGAAGTGGGAAGGTCTGTTTATATTTGGGCCATGATGGGAGGTCCTAGATGACACATATGTAAAGTTACCTTGACTGACTGTTGGCTGCCATATACTGCACATGCAGTTACCCAGAATTCAGTCTGTTATAGATTCATAGGCATGGTATTATAATGATGGTATAATGAGGCTGAGGTTATGGGTAGGTTGGGGTAGTACTTTCTGTGTACATATTTGTGGCTGGGTTAGACCAACTATAGGTTTATTGCCTCTAGTCCTTTGTCTTTCAGGATGCAGAAGTGAATTTTAACTACAAAATGGGTGTTATTTGGGTGGTCTCTAGGCTGGGCCTTTGCTCCTTTGTTCCCCCATAGCTTATGTCTGTCTAACTACCTAACATAAGGTTGTCCTATGTTAAGTACATTTAAAACTTTAGTATCAGCAAAAAGTATCTCTTGAAGAATTGGCTTCTTGTCACATAATTATTATGTAATTTGGTGAGTTTATTTTCTTACCTTTCCTGCCAGGAAGCTGAGAGTTAAATTTAATGTTCAATTAAATTACCTTTTAGGCTTTGCTGTCAGCATGCTTTTTATCTCATTTTCATGGTTTTGTTTTTGCGTTTCAGTTTTAACAGCCTTATTTGATACATGTCTGCTACTATAAACAACCTTGAATCTCTTTTAGAAGAAGAGGGAATAAAATCAGTAATAGTGTCTGGCACAGAAACAATATACATCTGTTAAGTAAAAAAAAATGCCTTTATTAACAATGTGTTTTTGTCAGAATCTGAATAATCATCAGAGATCAAATATAGTGGCTTACTTTAAAATACTAAATGAAACAAACAAAGCAAAAAATCTAAAATACCTAAGTTCAGACAATATAACAAATGTATTTGAGAATCTTGAAGCAGGGAAAAGGCAAGGCCTGGGTCCTCACCTGTGCTTAGGCATGGAGATGGAACACGGGGATGAGGGAACACAGGGATGAGGAAAGAAGAGAGATAGAGAGGCTGCCTTAGGCTTTAATAGATCAGATTCTAATTCTAGAAGAAGCCAGTAGCAAAAGGACATAAATTCTACCTTCAAAAATAGACCAACAATTTCAGTTGATCTATCTCTCCAAGTAAAGAGGGGGGCACTAGGAGGAATCATGGGAGAAACAAATACAGTCTACTTATACCCCTCACCCTACCCTATAAGACTGAATCAGTATAGCCTGGTAGACAAAATCATTTCAGGGCCTCAGTGATCAAAAAATATATTCTTTATTTTGGTAGCTAATGCTTAAAATACAAATGCAGAATGAAGTAACATTTTAGTGGAAATAAATTATTTGTGTTAAAATGTACAAATGGTGATCAGATATTTTACTAAGGGGTTGGAGCATGAAAAGCATGAAAGAAGCAAAAGCTAAAGAGAGATGAAAAAGAGCCAGCAGGAAAGCAATTTTTTCAGACTTCTCAAAGCTTCTCTAGGATCTATCTTATTTAAGAAGTTGAGAAAAATAGAAGAGGTACATGCAGACTCCAAAGGCATTTCTGAACCTCATAAAAAATCAAGTTTCTATACATGCATGAACAGTTGCTATAACCTAATATGGCTTACAAATGTATGATTTATTTTGAGGGGTTGATTTTGTTATTTTAGATTCCAAGGTTAAAATATTTTTTCAATACTTAAGAGACTAAGATTTTAATTTGCCATTAATGCAGAAATGATTGTTACCTTATCTAACTTGCTGACAAATTAATTTTCCTGATATGTCCTAAAAAATATTTTTTGTCTCAATTTTCTTGAATTTCCTTGCCTTATAAGAACATTGAGAGTAATCCTAAAATGAGAGAATATTACACTTCAGGAAATATCAAGGAATGTGAATAAACAAATAAAATCTTGAAACATTTTTTTTACAACTGGCTTCTGAACAATGTATAGCAATTTTCAGTGAAATCTCCAAGTAGTTGTACATGTTTACCAAAGCAGACAGCTTTATATCCATAAATGATCAAGCAAGGTCAACTGTAAAATGTTAGAAAGTTGAAGCCTTTTTATTTAGTACCGAGAATGCCAGTAATTTAACATATCTTGATAAATGTTGCTCAGAAACAAAAATAAATACGATTTCTATGTCATCTTTGGCATGTTGTAAATTCAAAATGATAGCCATTTCTTTAGCAGCATGGTGAAGGAGAAAATACTGTAAAATGCACTATTGGATTGGGCATTACATGAAAAATATAGTATAATGAAAATTTCAATGTCAAAAGGAGCAGTGCTTTAAAAAAAGCATTTATAAAATAAATGATGTTATAAATTCCATAATGTGGTCAGAAAAAGAAAAAACAGTTATCTGAACATTGAGGACCTTTTCTTCCAATTGCAACTTTTAAGTTTATAAGTACACATGAATAAAATTACACACAAATTCTATTTCACCCATTTCTGTCTTGAGAATTGCAATAAAATGCCAGTGAATATATTTGCCATATCAGAAAATAAGTCGAGGAATTCCAAAGTACTTGGGAAGTATTGGAAAGACAATGATTTTTTACTGTGGCTACAGCAAACTATGCTCTCTCTGCATAATCCCAATGTTAACTCACAAGTACCCAACACTACATACTGTTTTTAAAAAATCAAACACAGAAACACCACATCCTTCTTTTTTTTATATTGTGGAACTTAATGCAAGATAAATTCTCATTTCCAAACCATGTTGGCATTTGGACATTTAATTAAGGTTTCTTGTATAACTTTAAAAATGGCTGTTAGACTGCTTTCATGATATTAAAAATAATTTTATTACATTAAAAAACAAACTTACATTTACTTTTTGCTATAAATGGTCTCAATTTTAGAGGGAATGAATTTGATAAGAGAACTTAAATGTGACCTGAGCAAAATTAGTTGAAAGAAAAAAGCAATAAATCTAATTGGTCACATTATGATAATTTATTAAGAAACTAAAGCACTTAATACATTCTCTAGAACTGTCTCACATAAAATTAGATGCTTGACAAATACCTTTTGAAGAGATTTGTTCATGTACTTAGACAAATAGAATGAAAGCAAAACAGTCATCCAAAGATGCTCTATTGACCGAGGTTTAGAAATGTGAATATAGAACAAACATAACTTGGCAATCACATATGCATATATTTCTAAGCATTTAGCTAAGATTTCTTGCTGGTCAATAAACTAAAAGGTACATAATTTGAGGACTATAAGATGGCTAGCCTGAATTTATGTATTCTAAAAATTTCCTTTCTGTTTTTCTTCATATTGTGAAGAAACTAAATGCCGATAATTTAAGACTTACTATACCTTTAAGTATTAACAACCAACTTGAATTTGAAATGATCAAGCATTATCACTTTATTCAAATTATATGGATGTCATTATATTGCAAGACTAAAATCAGGAATAGTGCATCCATGAGTACAACGTATTTATGAATCACTATCAATGCCACTATACTCTTGTATAGGAAGGCAAATAGCAAACTACTGAATTGTTCTATTAATTTCAGTATTCATCTTGAGACACATACCAAAATACCTGAATAAGCTTTGAAATGTAAGAAATTGTTCTAAAAGAGTTTAATTGTAGTTGACAAATTTATACTTAATATGGCTTGCATTCTTGCTGAAAAATAACATTGTGATAAATAGAATATCTGTGCCCTGAAATCTAGACACAGAATCTGGAGACTTGGATTCCACTGATAGTTCACATTCAATCTTTCTGTGCTTTTTTTCTCTATCAATACAATAGGAATTGGGACATGGGGGGCATGGGAAGACTCCTTATCTTATAGGTCAAGTACTATAAGAAACAAGAATACAGATAAATATGAGCTTAACAACTGCCTCCATCCACACCATTCTGTCATAGAAGTTTACTGTGATTAAAAAGCTTGGAAGGTTTTTTAAAAATGTAAATTGAGAAGTAGAAAGGAGCTGTGCAAAAAAGGAATGTTTTATTGGATAATCTGGCCCTGGGGCATAGTATGTAAGTTCCTTGCCTCAAAATATCGGCCCTCATAACTGAATTTTAAATTATTCACATTTTAGTTATACTGCCTAAATATGCAGCAACTATAAACTTATTTGATTAATGGATATCTTTCTTGAAAAATGCCAATTATCTATTAGCCATTGATAGAAAAAATTAATGAGCTAGCTCTCCTTTCACCTCTTTAGCTGAAAATAACTACTCTGTGCAAATGAAAGTTCTTACTTGCAAAAAGGAAAGAGTGTGAGGTCCTTTTGCAGCACAGAACCCTTCTGGAGTAATTTAATCATGGGGTCCTCTGTAAGGTAATCAAATGGGAGAGCACGTGGGGCTGGAAAGCTGGAAGAGAATGACAAGTAAGCAGTTCTTTTCTTCTTAAGATATGAAGGGTCTCTTATTGTCAGGAAAATACTATCCAGTCAGTATAAATAACTTTCTGTGGTCAATACTAATTTAACATGATGTTTCAATAAACACCAAGCATCTGTTCTTAAGTTTGTGGGTTGCCTACATATATGAAATCCCTTTGGGCGAATTAGAGGTGCTATCAAAATGTTTTACTGTGTTTAATTATCAATGGCAATAAATTATAAAAATCAATGTTTAGATATTATTGGGTCTAACAAAATAGGCTAAAGTTCAATTTGAAAGAACTAAAAGTTTTTTCCCCCTAGAAAATCACCATCTCTGATGCTACATTTTAATTTTCTTGCAAAAAATTTCCTGAGTTTTTTCATAATAATATGTGCTTTAGGACATTAGATTGTTAGTCTATCCAGGAAAAATTGTTTTCTCTTTTAGAAAAAAAGTACAATATCTTCTTCCTTGCGGATACCAAAAAAAATCTCCAGACTGCGCTATCATTTAATACTACCAAGAAGCATCAACTAGAAAGATTAAACAATGCAAAATAATTGTTCATAAATCTATTAGAAACCATAATATCCTAAAGTTTTATAAAAAAGATTTGTTTTTACTGGTTAAGCATTTAGAGGAGCTCCATCAAAAAATGTCCCATTCACATCTGAATTTGTTGCTCTTGAGTCCAAGCCAAAATGGACATCAGGCATCCCATCCTGGGTTCATTTTACAAAATGAGAATATAATTTGAAGCATTCCCTTATAATAAGGTTTCCCCTACTACTGTTGCTAAAATACTATGTTTGAGTTTTTCAACAGAAAACACTTAAACAATTGTAAGGAAAACCTACTAGCTTATCTGTGTCTTTTACCCATTGTCAATCCTTACTGAGTTATGAGGAATCATGGTGTCCACTGCTTAATTCTGATTGTGTGGCTTTCATAAAAGGACTGTATTACATGACCTTTCAGAGCAAACTCATTGAAAAATTAATTAAGATCATTTACTTCTAAAAACTATTGATTATGGAAAGACCAAAAGTTATTCTGTGATCATTTTCCATTTTCCAGTTTCACTTACTCTAATTCTACTATTAGAAAAGCACACATGGAAATAGTATCTCTGTTCTGAAAACTTAACACCAAAATCATATCTGAGTTTGTCATATTAGTTTTGACAGGAAGGCATAATAGCACAAACAAGTTAATGACAAGAGGAAAATAAGTCAGAATATGCAGAAACAAACTGTTACATGCAGGTACTTTCAGTTATAAAGCAAAAAAAGAAAAGAAAAAGCCAAATAGGGACATAAAAATCTATAAGATATGATGTCAGACTATTTTAAGTAATGTTTTCCATGTGACATTAGATACTATTTAATGTCTTTCAATTACTGCAAAAGGACACCTCAAAATAGGGATACTTTTTTATACATCACATCCAAGAAACAGATCTTTGTTCATGGAATATATACCATTTACATTATAAAGAGAATATGTATAATTTCTTTTATTAAATACTAAAGTTATAAGTCTTTTAGGCTAAACTGTATAATTCGGCAATCAGAAATTCTCTCTCTGAACTAAGCAAAATAAAATACACAGCAAAGAGTGCACCTAGCACACATAAGTAGTTCACTCATATTCAGTAAACAAAACTGTAATATCCTTCAGTTTACATACATGTGTTCTATCAGTAGTAGTAGTGGTGGTGGTGGTGGTAGCAGCAGCTGTTGTTGTAGTAATGGTATTTTCTTCAACAACACAAAAAGATTCTTTAAAATTCCATCATTTAGAGAAAATAATACATACTACACAGTGATTCTCAATCATAAATTTAAGAAGGCCAATTTGGCCAGATTTCTTTTATAATATGATTTTAAAATGTGTTTAAATTTTATGTAGATCATTAATATTGCTTCCTATTTAAAATGTCAGTTTATTTTCTTGAAGTATAACTATTATGTAGCATTTTCTAAAGTTTACTGAAATGCATTATACTAAATCATGTGTGCTAAGCCCACAAGTCCACTACAGTAAAATCTCAACTATATTGTCATAGAATTCAAGGTAGACTAATATGCTACACTGTAATTCAAAGCATATGAAGGTCCAGAAAATAACAGTACAGTTCATTATAAGGGGGACTGATGATTAAATCCAACTGGTTCACTTGAAAGTCAGCTTACATAAAATAGTGTCCAGCTTACCAAGATAGTGTCAACATCATGTACTTTATTTTCAAAGGCTTAATTATGACCTATCAGTAGATCATAACACTAATATAAAAGCCTTTGGCTAAAAAGTCCTTCACTTGTATTACAATTCTATTAGATGTGAAATTTACAAAAGCCTTATGGAAACCTTTATTTCTAGATGTGGCCATTTATGATTAATACACAGGTCTGTCTGTACCCATCATCTGTAATTTAATTCTTCTGTAAAAATTTTGGCACCAACAATATCAGGAATTCACATATTAGCACAAATGAATTCTGCTCTGGAACCAAACTACTCTATCTACATTTTAGTAACTACAGAGTGGAGTTACTACCAAATGAATGGCATCCTTTGATTGTACACAGTAACAAGCTTTTACAATACTCTTTTTATCTGTTTTTCTTTTCTTTTCTTTTTTTTTTTTTTTTTTAACAAAAAAGCCTATCCTTCAGGATCTGATGTCAAAAAATATCTAAATTGCTTGGCATCATACTACTAAATTTGCATCCTGATTGTCGGCAATGACTCCTTAAACCATTATTGTATGAAACCAGAAAAACTATTAAAGTGACTTTATTTGAAAGGAATTTTAGAAGTTAGTATGCGGAGAAGTTGTTAGGACCTTGTGGATCCCACTTATGTACTTAAATACATGGGCACTACCGCAAAGCAACATATTATGAATATTGGGGATCTATGTATGTTTAATTTTTAATCTCACTCCCCCTAAATAAGGAGGTTTAAACAGAATATTCAAGTAATGTAGCAGAAAACAATGCCTTTGATATAAGATCAGGCAAAAAGCCACACATTTAACTTTCTCTTCATCCAGTTTGGCTGAGGAACACGAAATCTTACAGGCCAGTTGATGTTCGCTTTTTCATACTCCGTCGCTGAGCTAAGCTTGAAGCAGCAACAGGCTCTAGGACTGGTTGAAAGGTCTTGTGAGTCAGGACTGAATATGTGGCAACCACTGTTCCCTAAAATAATGAGAATTATCACAAACCGAGTAACAATTGCTGGAGGTAAAACAAACAAACAAAAACTTTCATGTTATATCATGAGATATTTAACTAGAATACAATTTTCCCCCACAGGAAAATAATTGAGTATACTTGATTTGTGCATTGATGCTCCCTTGATAAATTAATACCTGATTACTTGTATTTGTTTTATTGCAATAAATATGATTTTTACAAAACTTCGAAACACTGAAATATATCATTTTATCAGTCCTTCATCACTTAGTTTGCATTTAAATATTTTTAATAGGAATTGAATTTATTTAAGGTATATAAATATATTTTCATATACATATACATAGTAAAATGATTACTATAGTCAAACTAATCAACATATCTTCTACTCACAGTTATCATTTTTCCATGTGATGAGAGCACCTGAAATCTATGCGTAGCAAGTTCCAGTATTCAATACAGTACTACTAATTATAGTCATCATACTGTACATTTGATCTCTAGATTTATTCATCCTACATAACTACAATGTTGTATGCTTTGACCAACATTTCCTCATTTTCCCCCTCATCCTTTCCCCTGGAAATCACTGTTCCACCCTCTGCTTCTATGTATTCAATGTTTTTAGATTCCACATTAAGAGAGATCATGAAGTTTTTTTTTTTTTTTTTTTTTTTGGCTTATTCCAGGTACATCATGTTGTTGCAAATGGCAGGATCTCCTTTTTTAAAGCTGGATAATATTCCATTGTATATGTATGTTAAAATTTCTTTATCTGTGCTCCCATGTTCTTTGTAGCATTATTCACAATAGTCAAGACATAATAACAACATAAGCATCCTTCAACAGATGAATGCATAAGCCATTAAAATTTAAAAGCTAGGTTCAACATCTATAAATATAGGAACATGCACCAATGGTTATTAATTTAGGAACCAACAGCAATTTTTTGTTTGAATATGAAACTTGCATTTAGTCCACTCCTAGATCCACTGTCTCCTAAGAACAAGTCAAATACAATCAAGTCATTTATCATCAGAAAGACAATAGGTAAAGAAGATTAAGAGTTCATGGTTGTTAATCAAAAAAAAAAAAAACAAATCTATAAATACATCTTTAAAAAAATAAAGATACTTTAAGATAATTATATACCTGTCATCAGTGAATAGCATGCAATGTCTTTATTAGTTTATCAAGCACTTAAAAGGTACATAAGAGTATGTTTTACCTGAAAGACACATGATGTGTCATTTCTATTTGGCTGATCATTTGGTAACTGGTCTCTCTGGGTTATCCATGAGTGTTTTAATACTTGTTCTGTTGTGTACCGCTGATGTGGGTCCATATGTAGCATATGGGAAAGCAAATCCTAATTTAAATGAAAAAAATATACATATAATCATTTAAATATGAAATTTAAATGAAAAAGTATATATATATATATATATATATATATATATATATATATATATATATATGAGAAACTATATACCAGTAAAACTTTTAGTAAAACATATCATTTCACATTTTCTTAATATGAAAGCATCATTATATTTGCAACTTGTTTTATTTGACCTACCCTTAGAGAAAACAAATCTATACACTGATGAACTAACTGTCAAAAGAAAATCTTGAAAGAGATTTTTCAATATACAGTAAAACCTTATTAATCATTTTTAATCTAGGGAATACCAAATCTGTGGAACTAGAATGTGGTTAATGAGGAAGGAGGAAAATGTAAAGTAGCAGGAGTTATCCTGGAATGTACTAAATGGTCAAAAGGAAAAAGAACTATTGATCTTTGCTAATAAGCTGGGCTCTGAAGTATAAGGGTATATGTATACAGATACGACATAGAATGGAGGATTCAATGGTCATTAATACACCCAATAACTAGGGCTTTACTGTATAAAATACTAAAGAAAGCAAAACATAAATCCAAGGTTAGAACCTGACTATGAGTGTTGTAGTGGTCAGAATATTATAAGTTTTTCATCAGAGCAACTATGAATATGCTTATTTTATATTTGTTATGATAAAACAGTTATAAATATAATATAACCTTACAGTAAAACAATTTTAAATATATGAAATGATGTAACATTTTAAAATAACTTTCTACCAGGAATCTTTTAGAAAAAAGAGAAGTAAACTATCCTTAACAAGCATCTCCTAAAATAGAAAAAAAAATCTTCATCTTGTGAACTTTTTATTAATAGTAGAAGCAGTCAACCTAAAGACTCTAAGTAGTAACATCAGAATTCGGTTAAAACTATATAGGGGAATAGAACAACCAATAAAAAAAATCTATTGGAAGAAGAACAGATATGCAGAAATAAATGGAAAATAATAATAAAAAAATAACAGTGATTAATTCAACAAGAGACCTAAATAATAATCATACAAAAGATAAATGATAAATGCTCAACAGTATAAGGACTTTGCCTCTGGTCAAGAAGGAATACCAGGGGCTGGATATACTCACTTGATTAAAACAATTCTCCTAAACACCCACCCCCCAAAAAGCCCATAAAATATAGGAAATAACAGCTTTCCCAAGATCAGATATTAAGCAATAAAGGAGACTGATCCCTCACAGATGGGAAAAAAATCAAGACAGACTTATGATTGCCCCAGCTTAAAACCCTGAAGAGAGAGTTTTCAGGCTGCTGTGTAGGTAAGAGAAATCTAGTTGAGGAGACATACTAAGAGTTAGGGGAGACCAAGGTAGATAGAGTTAGCAGGACAGACTACCAGAGAGGTGAGAGGAGGACAGAGAGAACTATAGAGATCCTTAGAGGGTCTCCCTCAAGTATTCAGCAGATTACTGATAAATCCATTATGTGTAGAAAAAAGGAAAGAAAAAATAAGAAAATGGAAAAAGTGAGGAAGGGAGGGAGGGAGGGAAGGAGAGAAGGGGGAAAGGGGAGAGAGGTAGAGAGGGAGAGGTGGAGAGAGAAAGAGAGAGAGAGAAGGGGAGGGGAGGGAAAGGGAGGGAGGGAGGGAGGGAGGGAGGGAGGAAGGAAGGAAGGAAGGAAGGAAGGAAGGAAGGAAGGAAGGAAGGAAGGAAAACTATCAAAGGCAATATGGGAAAAACTATCTGAAAGGATCAAAGAGAAATCAGAACTCATACAGGGTGGAGAGATTATTGCCTGTTCCCACCAGCCACACTGGAATATCTCATAATTTATGGAGTATTTATTTGGTAGAATAATTGGAAGCAATCTGTCTGAGTAATGAGTAGCCCTAGAATAAACATTGCTCTGGTCCTGCTTAAAAAATATTAAAAGGAATACCCAAAAGTATCAAATTATTTCCCCTAACTTAACTGTGGTCTAGAATAAAGCTTAAAAAGGTGAAGGGATGAAGAAGTACAAATTAGTAGTCATGAAATAGTCAATAGCATTGTAATGGCTATATGTACAGCCAGATGGTTGCTAGAGTAATCAGGGGGATCACTTCATAAACTATATAAATGTTTAACCAATGTACTGTATACCTGAAACTAACATGAAATATATTTTTAAAAAGAATATTTATAAAAATATAAGTGTCCAGTACCCACCAAGGTAAAATTCACTAAATCTGGCTTCTTATAAAAAATTACCAGGCACACAAAAGAGAAGGAAAATAAAATGCATAATGAGGAGAAAAAATCAATCAAAATTGACCCACAATGGAAGCATCTGTGATTTTGGTGATGGTTTCTTAGTGGGTAATTATGTCAAAACATTAAGTTATATACTTTAAATACATGCGATTTTTTGTATATCAGTAATACTTCAGTAAAGTTGTTTTAAAAATCAACAGTCTAGCTCAAAAGAACAGGTCTCTTTATTCTCACTCACAAAAGTATATTTCAACATGTAAATCAACTATATATACTAAAATGTAATAAGAAAAACACCACCACTTTGCTCACAATTAAACCTTACCTGATCTTTTATACTTTCCTAAGGATTCTGGAGGATTATTGAAAGGTACAGGTAGTGACGGTGAAATAATAAAAAATAATTTTAAGGGATGGGCCTCTACAAACATCGAAATGTATATTACCATGTCTTAAATTTTACACATGAGGGTCTCTATTGCTAATGGAAAGTTCAAAGATTAACACTGTCAGTAAAAGCTGACAGTAAAGCACTAAGTACTTTATACATTCTTAATACCAGCTAACACTTAGTGAAACTTATATGTGCCAGATATATTAACCTGTTTAATCTACATAACAACCTTGAGTTAGATACTATTACTATCTTCACTTTACAGATGTGGAAACTGAGACATGAAAAGGTTAAGCATCATTTTCAAGGTCACATAACTAGTAAGTAAGAATATGCATCCAGGCAGTCAGTCTGGCTTCTAAGTACTAAACTATACTACCTTTAATTCTTCCCCATTAAACTAAATATTGATGCTTGGAATTTGCATAATTATTACTGCATTCTTTTCAGAGTAATAACTATCATATACACGTAGTAAGTGCTCAATGTTTATAGCATTAAGTAAGCATTCGTGAAAAATATCAAAATCCTCATTTAGGAAAAAAATTCAATTTTTCATAATGAAATGTAACAACATTAAGTTTTATTATATATACATCATAAAAAATTTAACTGAAATTAAGGACAATTAAAGCTAGGGTGGTCATATAATTTGTTATCCAAACCAGGGTACTTGAGAGTGAAAGACAAAAACCAGGACTGTCCCAGGCAAACTGTGATGTACGGTTAAACTAGCTAAAGGAAAAAGGATGTAATTACTCCTGGAGTAAAATTCAGCTAAGTTATATAAGATTAAGGTACTATTCTAAATACCCCACAGGAACTTAAACATACAAAATGGTTTACTTATATTTGGAAACAAAGACTGATTTCCAAAAGCAAAGTGGATTCTCCTGAAAAGAAAATGTAATTTCAGTAAATATGACTATAGCCTAAATGCTTACATTATAATTATTGTTTCATAGGAAAGATATGAACAGAATGGTGATTGTTTTATGCTATCAAATGGTTTTATAGCAGAAGTATCAACATTTTTGATTTCTTTTAAAGAAATTGAAATAATTTTAATAAGACTTAATTGATCTTGTTTCTTTTTAACCTTCTTCAGAAATAAGTAGCAAGATGTCTTTGACAGAACAACAAGCAGAGGATGAATGACAAATGACAGAATAGAAATGTCATTATCTTAATATTTGTTGAATTTTCTTTTATAGCTAAGAGAAAAATGAGCTTATCCACAGTTCATAAAAATCTGTCACTTCCATTTGAATAATTTTCCATCTTTTCAAAGCAGATATAGTAGTGCTGGCAATTTAAAAAAAAAGACACTGAGCTATGACAAGAAGGATCACTTATAAACAATCAGTTGAGTGTTTAAGTTAGACAACCTAAATGGAAGAGAACCATTACTAATAAAAAATGATTAATGTAATCTATCTCAGACCTCAAGAACTTATTTTTTATAATCTTTTTAAGTAAAAGCCAGCAAAGGTACAAATTCTTTGAATATACATGAATACAGGAGAATAGCAGTTGTCTTATTCTCACAGTACTCAGGTGGCAAATTCAATTAAAGTTTGGAAACTACTGATTAATAATTCATTATTTCTATTTTATTTTTAATCATGTGACAGATAAACCATTTTTATCACAGTTATTAGAAATTATATTGTAAGCATATCATTTGGTCAAATGTATTATAGTTCATACTTCCACAGCATAACAGACTGAGTTCCATATATACATAACACTTTCTGCCTTGATTATAGGTAACAACAAATAATTTATCCCTTACAATAAAACTAAGGGTAGAATTCTAATTATTGAATTTGCATGTGTATTTCCCTAGCTTTGTTTTAGACATTTTATTCTTTCTCTAGTATAATTTGGCACAAAGTATCTTATTTTTAAATTAAATTTATCAGGGTGACATTGGTAAATAAAATTATGTAAGTTTCAAGAGTACAATACATCATATGTATATTGCATTGTGTGTCCACCACTCAAAATTCTTCCTGTCACTATACATTTGACCCCCTTTTACCATTATCTATCTCCTCCTCCCACCACTAAACTGTTGTCTGCATCTATGAGTTTCTCTTTGTCTTGTTCATTTTTGCTTTCAGTTTTATATTCCACGAGTGAAATCGTATGGTTCTCAATTTTTTTGTCTGACTTATTTTGCTTAGCATCATAAAATCAAGATCTATCCATGTTGTTACAAATGACAGTATTTCATCTTTTTTATGGCTGAGTAATAATAGTCTACTGTACATATACATATTGTAGTATATATGTACCACATCTTTATCCAATTATTTATCAAAGGACACTTCAGTTGTTTCCACGTCTTGGCAACTGTGAATAATGCTGCAATGAATATTTGGGTGTATATATATCTTTATGCATAAATGTCTTCAAAATTTTGGAGGTAGACACCCAGAAGAGGAATTGCTGGATCATAAGATAATTCTATTAACTTTTTGAGGAACCTCCATATTGTTTTCCATAGTGGTTGTACCAATTCACCAGCAGTGTATGAGGGTTCCTTTTTCCCTAAAACCTCTCTAACACTTGAAAACTATGGTACTGGAAATCTTAGAAGAATTTCAATACAATGTTTTAACTGTAAAACTGCTCTGCAATATAGATTACGTAAAGAGTAAAAAGCTTCAGTATACTTTCCATATTATAGAAAAGGAGTGAACTGTAACACCTTTCCTTTGAGCCTTCTACTATTAAAGGGTTATAGAGCTCTATCTTCTCCATTCCATCCACACAGGCCAAGCTAATAAAGCCTTACTTCCCCCAGAAAGTCTTCCATGACATGTGGTAAACTTAAAACAGTATTGGACTGAAAAATCAGTTCCAGCTCTGCCACTGATTAGTGTGTGACTATGGGTAAGATTAAGTTCTACACATTTGGTTTAACTATCTGCAAAATAACGGACCAGATCCCTCTAGCTCTAGAAATCTATGACTTGTAAATAGATTAATAAAAGACTCTTTTATTAAAAGCAACTTCAAGCCAAAATGGAAAATAAATATTTATGTAAAACTTGACCACTTTTTCAAATATAGTCATCCACAATAGGACAATATTTATCTTTATATAATGGATAAAAAAAAACTTACTATGTAAATTATCAATGCAAACTATGTCTGAAGAAAAATTAATGTCTAATCACGATGTTGTACATCTGAAACTAATATTATATATCAACTGTAACTGAAAAAGAAATTTTAAAATAATCTAAAAAAGTATACAGCTTAGGAAAAAGTATTCAAATAAGTACTCATAATGCTAGATATGTAAGGAAATGCAAAAATGAATATGACATTTAAAGCTCCCTGAGTGGGAAGACTAAAAATGACCAAAAATGAATATATGACAAGGGAGAGTGTGATAAGTGCTCTAATAAAGCACATACAATGTAGGAATGGGTATACAGTAAGAGGACAAGTAGAAGTTGCTCTCTTTAAAGGAGGCAAGAGAGGAGGTCATAAATAAATGTCCCATAAGAACTACTACTGGGCAATTCTCTGATGGCCAAGGGTATATGTACTTGAAATAAGTAACACTTTATTTACTTAAAATAGTTTAGATTTTAGAAAGAATGTCCTTCTGATTAATCAGGCATTACTGTCTTTTTTATTTTATTAGATTTTGAAAAACACTATTTCATACTAAAAACTTAGTTTATTTTGTGGTGACTCATTTAAGATTTTAAGTAAGGACATTATTTTTTTATTTTATTCATTTGCTTTTAAAAAATTATTTATTTTTTTATGGTGACATTGGTTAACGAAATCCAGCAAGTTTCATCAGTGCACTTTAAGAGTAAGGCATATATATATTTACATTGTGTGTTCACCTCCCATAACTAGATTTCTTTCTGTCAGCACGTATTTGATCATCTTTAATCCATCTACCTCCCTCATCCCTTTCCACCTACCCTTTGGTAACCACTAGTATATAGTTCATGTCCAGGAATCTCTATTTATCCTGTTCATTTATTGCTTTTAGGTTTATATCCCACATATGAGTGATATCATGTAATTTTCAACTTTTTCTGTCTGGCTCATTTTGCTTAGCATGACTATCTCGAAGTCTATCCATGTTGTCGCAAATGGCACTGTTTCATCTCTTCTTATGGCTGAGTAATATTCCATTGTATATATGTACCACAGCTTCTTTATCCAATCACCTATCGCAAGACACTTTGGTTGCTTCCATGTCCTAGCCACCATGAATAATGCTACTATGAACATTGGTGTGCACATATCTTTTCGGATGTATGTTTTCAAGTCTTTGGGGTAAATACCCAGTAGAGGGATTGCTAGATCATATGGTAGATCAATGCTTAGTTTTTTGAGGAACCTCCATACTGTTTTCCATAGTGGCTGTACCAATGTGCAGTCCCACCATCAGTGTATGAGGGTTCGTTTTTCTCCACATCCTCCAACGTTTGTTATTACTTGTCCTGTTGACAACAGCTATTCTAACAGGCGTGAGAAGGTATCTTATTGTGGTTTTGATATATATTTCCCTAATAGATAGTGAAGCATCTGTTCATATATTTGTTGACCATTTGTATGTCCTCTAAGGAGAAGTGTCTATTTGGGTCCTCTGCTCAATTTTTGATTGGATAGTTTTTGTTGTTGTTGTTGCTATTGAGCTCCGTGAGTTTTTGTGTATTTTGAATATTAGGCCATTATCACAGGTGTTGCTTGCAAATATATTTTCCCATTTGGATGGTTGTCTCTTTACTTTGTTGATTTCTTTCGCTGAGCAGAAGCTTTGTAGTTTGATGTAGTCCCATTCATTTATTTTAGCTTTTACTTCCCTTGCTTTTGAGGTCAAATTCATAGAATCCTCTTTAAGTTCAAGGTCTTTGAGTTTAGTTCCTGGTTTTCTTCTATGTATTTTATTGTTTCAGGTCATATATTCAGGTCCTTAATACATTTTGAGTTAATTTTGGTGTGTGGTGATAGACAACAGTCTAGTTTTATTCTTTTGCAGGTGGCTTTCCAGGTTTACCAGCATCACTTATTGAAGAGGCTTTCCTTTCTCCACTGTACGTTTTTGGCTTTTTTGTCGAAAATTACTTGCCCATATAAACGTGGGTTTACTTCTGGATTCTTGATTCTGTTCCA
The DNA here is from genome assembly GCA_028627145.1 of Eidolon dupreanum. Taxonomy (NCBI): domain Eukaryota; kingdom Metazoa; phylum Chordata; class Mammalia; order Chiroptera; family Pteropodidae; genus Eidolon; species Eidolon dupreanum. Next base: position 44,216,204 of record CM053505.1, read on the forward strand.
CTGGTCTGTGTGTCTGTTTTTCTGCCAATACCATGCCATTTTGATTACTGTCACTTTGTAGTATAATTTGAAGTTGGGTAGAGTGATACCTCTAGTCTCGCTCTTTTTTCTCAGAATGGCTTTGGCAACTCAGGGTCTTTTGTGCTTCCATACAATTCTGATGATTTTTTTTCTATTTTTTTAAATGCTGATGGGATTTTGATGGGGATTGCATTAAATCTGCTATAATGCTATATATAACACCAAATTTAATAACCTAGAAGAAATGGACCAGTACTTAGAAAAATACAAATCTGCTATAATGCTATATATATATATATATATATATGTATATATTATAATGCTATAAGTAATATGATCATTTTAACTGTGTCGATTCTTCCAATTCAAGAACACAAAATACCTTTCCACTTCTTTATATCATTTTCAATTTCTTTTATTAGGGTCTTATCATTTTCATTATACAGGTCCTTTGCATGTTTTGTTAGATTTATTCCTAGCTATTTTCTTCTTCTTGTTGGAATTACAAAATGAATTATTTTTTCCACTTATTTTTCTGACATTATTAGAATACAGAAATGATATGGATTTTTGAATATTGATTTTGTTTACAGAAACTTTACTGTATTTGCTTATTGTTTCTAGTAGTGTTCTTGAGGAGTCTTTTGGGTTTTCTATACAGAGAATCATGTCATCCACAAAGAGTGACAGTTTGACTTCTTCGTTTTCTACTTCGATGCCTTCTATATCTTTCTCTTGCTTGACTGCACTCACTAGGACCTCCAAAGTTATATTGAATAACAGTGGCGATAGTTGACAGTCTTGCATTGCCTCTTATCTTAGAGGAAAAGTTTTTAGTTTTTTACCATTAAGTATAATGTTGGCTGACAGTCTGTCATATATGGCCTTTATTACGTTAAAGTACTTTCCTTCTTTACTGATTTTTGTTAAGTGCTTTGATCATGAATGGATGCTGTCTTTTGTCAGAGGCTTTTTTTTTTTGCATCTATTGATATGATCATATGATTCTTATTTTTTAATTTATTTATGTGGTGTATCACATTAATTGATTTGCGTATGTTGAACCATCTCTGTGTCCCTGGGAAGAAGCCCACTTGATCGCGGTGTATAATCTTTTTAATATGTCCTATATTTGCTTCGCTTTTATCTTATTTAAAACTTTTGCATCTGTGTTCATGAGAGATATTGGTCTGCAGTTTTCTTTTTTTGCATTATTTTTATCAAGGTTTCGTATCAAGGTAAATTGGCCTCAAAAAATCAGTTGGGAAGTTTTGCTTCCTCTTCAATTTTTTGAAAGAGTTTGAGAAGAAGAGGTACTAAATCTTCTTTGAATGTTTGGTAGAATTCACTGGTGAAGGCGTCTAGTTCTGGACTTTTACTTTTTGGTAGGTTTTTGATGATTGTTTCAATTTCCATACTGATGATCAACTATTTAGATTTTACAGTTCTTCTTGATTCAGTCTAGGAAGTTTATTAAATTTGGTGTTATATATTTTTCATAGTATTCTTGTATGATCCTTTGTATTTATACGGTGTCTGTCATAATTTCCCTTCTTTAATCCCTGATTTTGTTTATTTATGTCCTTTCTCTTTTTTCTTTAGTGAGTCTAGCCAGGGGTTTGTCAATTTTATTAACCTTCTCAAAGAAGCAGCTCCTTGTTGAATTTTTTCTATTTTTTTTTCATTTTTCTGCTCTAATTTTGATTATATTTTTTCCTTCTTATGAATTTAGGCCTCATTTGTTCTTCCTTTTCTAGTTTTATCAGATGAAGCATTAGGTTGTTTATTTGGGTTCATTCTTGTTTTTGGAGATGGGCCTGTAATGACATGAACTTTCCTCTTATGACTGCATTTGCTGTGTCACAAAAGTTTTCATGTTATACTATCATTATCATTTGTTTCTATGTATCTCTTGATCTCTCCTTTTTATTTCTTCTCTGACTCAGTCATTCTTTAGTAGCATGTTGTTTAATCTCCATGTAGTTGTGGTTCTTCCTGCTTTCTTTTGGCAGTTGATCTCTAGTTTCAAGGCATTATGATTAGAGATTATGGTTGGTATGATTTCAACTCTTATATTTATTGAGGCTATCTCTGATTCCCAGTATGTGGTCAATCCTTGAGTATATTCCATGTGCACTAGAGAAGAATGTATAAGCAGCTGTTTTGGGATAGAAGGCTCTATAAATGTCAATTATGTCCCGTCGGTTTAATGTGTCATTTAAGGATGTTATTTTCTTACTGATTTTCTGTTTGGATGATCTGTCTATATCTGACACTGGGGTATTTAGGTCCCCTACTATGATAGTGTTTTGGTCTGTTTGTCCCTTTAATTCTCTTAGTAACTGTTTTACATATTTCGAGGCTCCTTGATTGGGAACATAGATATTAATAAGTGTTATGTCTTCTTTGTGCATGATTCCTTTTATTATCATGAAGTGTCCTTTAGTATCTTTACCTTTTTTTATTTTGAAGGTAATTTGTCCGATATTAGTACCACTACTCCTACTTTTCTCTGAATGCCATTTGCTTGAAATGTCATTTTGCGCTCTCTCACTTTGAGTCTGTATTTGTCTTTGGAGCTGAGATGTGTCTCCTGGAGGCAGCATAGGGCTGCCATCCATTTTCTCCTGTGCTTGCCTTATCTCTGCTCTCCTTTGTGAATTTTGATGTTTGAATACTCCCCTTTTCAGTGTTCGTTGTTCAATTTGTGCCTGTGTATGCTGAACTTTCATTACTATCTTGCTATAGAAATTCTCTTCTTATTGTTTAAGTTTATATTGCTCAGTTCTTAGTAAGGGTTGCACTTCTCTTTCTCTATCTGCCTGACAGTCATCTTACTCCTAATTAGGTATTTTTTTGACATTTTGTTTTAGATGAGCTAACCCTTTTCAGTATTTCCTGTAGTGCACACCTTATAGTGGAGAATTATCTCAATTTTTGTATGTCTGGAAAGGTCTTTATTTCTCCTTCATATCTAAAGGCATTGCTTAGCTGGATACATTATTCTAGGCTGGCAGTTCCTTCCACTTAATAGTTTGAATATTAGACTTCACTTCTTTCTGGCTTGTAAGGTTTGTCCTGAGAAGTTATATGATAATCTAATGTGTTTTCCTTTTTATGTCACATTTTTTTTTCCTCCCTGGCTGGCCTGATAAATCTTTCTGTGTCACTGATTTTTGATAGTTTTATTACAATGTGTTTTGGCCAAGGCCTTTTTGAGTTGAGAGAATTGGGTGTTCTCTTGACTTTCTGAATTCCAAGCTCCAGCTCATTCTTTAGATTTGGGAAATTCTCGTCAACTATTTATCTGAAAATGCTTTCTAGTCCCTGCTCCTTTTCCTGGCCTTTGATAATCCCCATTATTCTTATGCTTCCACTCATGGTGGTATTAGCTAGTTCTTGTATTTCTCTTTCATTATTTTTCATTCTTCAGTCTCTTCTCTTCTTCCTTCTGATTTTAGATTCCTGTCTTCAATATCACTGATTCTTTCCTCCATGTGGCCGACTCTATTTCCCAAGCTTGCTAATTTATTTTTCATCTGTTGCAGTGTGTTCTTTATCTCCAGTAGTTCTATTTTATTCTTTTTGAGGGTTTCAATCTCCTTGCTAAAGAACTCATCTGTTCATCTAGTTGTTTTTTTCAATTCCTGAAATGTTGCTATGAATTGTTTTGGATGTCACTGAGTTTTCTCAGAAGTAGCATCCTGAATTCTCCATCATATTAGTCATATATTCCTACATCTGTCATCTTATTTACTGGAGATTTTTCTCTTTTTGAGATGTCTTGTCACCTTGGTTGTTCATGGTGTTTAATGGACTGTTTCTCTGCTTGGCTATTAATGGAAGTGTATTCTGCTTCCCCCCGCCCCCAGAAAGGTGATTTATTATATAAAGGTCTCTCTTTAGCCTGTTGTAATGAAAGCTCTTTTTTTTTTTTTTGCTTTCCAGTAAATGGTGTCTAAGTCTCTTGTATCCCTGCTTTATATAAAGCTTTAACAATGTATTTTAATTTTCTTCTAGATATTTAATCACACTCACTACCCTCAGTCTCAGTCCCTGTCAGTGTTAGCGACAGCTTTGGTAGGGTTTGCTCAGATTTCCCTGGGGCTCCATGGTGTTCGGTCTCCAAGGATATGGTGGGAGGAGCCCTCTGGGTTGGGGTTGGGGGCTGTGACTCAGCCTCGGTTTTGCAAGTGGTGCTGGTAAAAATCAACTGTTGTTTCTCTGCTATCCTGCTTCTCTCCTTTCTATCCTGATGACTGGGCCCTGCCGCTGGCCACGTGGAGTTCACAGTACTCCCAGGCAGGGCTGTACAGGGAACTTGCTGAACCTTCTCCCCTCCCTCCTCCTCCTACAGGGAGCTCTGGGTGCTGCAAGAGGCAGCTTCTTTGTTTCTCCCAGTCCACTGCCCGACACCTGAGTTTCTGACCTGTGGTAACTCTTATGCAGATCCCAGGCTCCGATGTGCTGCTGTGCAGCTTGGGTGTTTTTTCTTTAGTTTTAGATGTTCAGATTATTGTTCTTTCAAGGTAAGAAATCTGGGGCTATCTCTCACTCCACCATGTTTCTCCAAATTCACTGTGTTTATTTTTAATAAGGAGTGACACCATGAAATTTTTATTACTCTCCTGCATCTTCTAATTTTGCTTTGTTTACCTGATTCTTCTCCTTGTCTCCACTTGTTTACAAAAGGAAGCAGCAATGCCAGTGTTCTCACATCCTGGGGTTTGGAGGTGAGGAGTTAGCTGAAACTATTGTAGAAATAAAGACACATAAAGCTAACATAACTTTCACTATTACCCCCACTATTTAACTGAATAAATAAAGTCTAGAAACTCTGCATGGACCAGAAGCAAACCAAAGCAGCTTCCATATGCTTCTGGTGGTGGTACTAACCAAAAGCAAGTAAAGCATTCAAAAGGGAAAAATAGCTTGTAAGGAACTATAATTAAGAAAAACTATTGCCATGAAGTCATGCCAAACACCACAGATCTCACAACTAAAGAAAAATAGTTTAAGGGGTTATGGGTAACTGAACAATAGTTTACCTTCACACTAATTTAAAATAGAGAAAAAATTGAAGTGTTAGAATGTACAGGAGATAATAGTCACAGAGATATAAAGTATAGCACAGAGACTACAGCCAATAATATTTTAAGAACTATGTATAGTGCCAGGTGGGTATTATTAATTGGGAGGATCATCCTGTAAATTATATAAATATCACCATGCTGTACACATGAAACTAATATTAAATAATATTGAATGTCAACTCTAATTGAGAAAAATAAAAATAAATTTTAAAAATGTACAGGAGATAGTTTTTTAAAAGATTCATACAGTCCTTTTGTTCAGTAATTTGCCACCATTTTCAGAAAAGTTTCAAGGACAGAGCTAAAGTCACTTAATCTATAAAAAGGGAATATATGAAAGACCTGGTGACATAATTTAACATTATCCTTCAGTATCTTTTCCTATGTTAATTTCTCCAGAATATCAGACTAAAAGAGGTGAGAATAAAACTGAACTTTAATATATATTATTCCTTAAGCTCTAGACATACCTAAACATAAAACACACGGAACATGAAAAACTATAAATCTAAGCACAATTGGCATATAAATCTCTACTTATTTCAGCATTATATTCACTGTTGTAAGGTTTTTTGTTGTTACTGTTGTTGTTTTTTTAGGAATGCAAGACGATCATACATATAGCTTTAAAAACTGGAATTGTTCCTTGTGAAAATGTAATTTCTGGTGCATAAACTGGCTGCCTGGAAAATACATATGTTTAATTAATAATACTAGTAGTTCCAATCACTTTATGAGGGGAAATCTGAAAAAAAATATAAATAAACCAAAATGGATAGATACGGAATTTTGGAGTTGGAAAGAACCCAAGAGGTAATTTAGTCCCCACATTTTACAGATGAGAAAACTGAAGCAGGTAGTTAGTATATCCAAACTATCATCCAGTTCTGGCTTCCAATCAAGTATTCCTTCTACTACAATACACAACACACTTATGTTATGGCTAAGATCCAAACACAATCCCTTCTCTGGTTTTCTAATCTTTAAAAATGACAATCACATTCCTCACTTACCTATTCTACAAGGATCAAGATATTAAATTTACTCCAGTGTTGTATGAAAAGAGGGAAGATTAACATTCCCCTTGACAAGGATGGAAGAGGCCCTCAGGCCTGACAACATGCATATGGTTAAGGCATTGCCACCTCCTTCGAGACATCTAACCACCGTTTATTTTGTAAAGACATGAATGGATCTAGAGGTTATTATGCTGAATGAAATAATTCAGACAGAGAAAGATAAATACCATGTGATTTCACTTATATGGGTAGTCTAAGAAACAAAAAGAACAAACAAAAACAGACTCACAGATACAGAGAACTTCTGATTGCCAGAGGGGAGAGGGGTTGGGTGTTGGGAGAAAAAGGTGAAGGGATGAAAAAGTACAAATTAGTAGTTACAGAACAGTCATGCGGATGTAAAGTAGAGCATAGGAAATGTAGTCAATAGTACTGTAATGTCTAGAGCCAGATGGGTCATAAAGCAATTGGGGGGATCACTTCATGAACTAGATAAATATCTAACCAATGTACTGTATACCTGTAACTAATAAAAAAATCTAATGAACAGGAAAAAAAATTACTCCATAATATACTCTACAGATTAGCTAATGTTCTTGAGACAATTAGGTTTTATCATTAGCAGATATTAAACATAAGCACTTCATTTTGTCTTAAATGTTTTCTACTTAAAAATGCAGTTTAAAAGCTTCAGGTCTGTATAAGCCACATGTTGACAAGCTTTGGGTTTTTGTTTTAAAATTTAAAGTTTTAATTATAAATGTAAGATTCAGAAGTCAAGAATTAATTTGTTACCCTAAATTAAATAAGGCCAGTTACTCTGAAACTGGTGTAATACAGCTGCTACTAGCCACATGTGGCTGTTAAACACTTTTAAAACATGGGTAGCCCAAATTAAGATGGGTTGTCAGTATAAAATACACACCAAATTTTGAAGACTTAGAATGAAAAAAAAGGAATGTAAAATATCTCACTAATTTTTTATATTGATTAGATGGTGAAATATTTTAAATATGCCAAGTTAAATAAATTATATTACTAAATTAATTTTACTGGTCTGTTTTTTTTTTTCTTTTTGTTTTCTTAATGTGGCTACCAGAAATTTTAAAATTTCATATGTGACTTGTATTATACTTCTAATGGACAGCTCCAAGTCATCAATAATAAATATCTAGATGCTACTGATAAGAAGTTTGTATATTCTCTAAAACTCGGTTAACATAAAAATTGCCTACACAATCACTAGTCAATGTCTGTGCTAAACAAGAAATTATGTGTAAAAATACACTACATGCAGAAAGTAACTTAGTTGGTTTTTAAATATGCATTCTTCCTCAGCATGTTTACATTTCTAGTTTTGGTTAATACTGAAACTATTTTATATTCCCCGAACACATATGAACTGATAAGAGAAGAATGTGGCCCAGAATCATGGCAGAAACAAAAAAAAAGTCTGCCATTGTCTTATTCAATTCACATATGTATGTGTTAACTTACAAACAAATACTGACATATAACACCATAAGATATTCTGTAAACACAGACTAGACTATAACTTAAAGATTTCAGCAATTTAGCATGAATGCAACAAAACAAAACTCATTTAGAATTTATACCTTTGCTCCATCTGAAATATTGTCCCAGTTTCCACCACTCAAAGAGAACTTTCCGTTGCCTATACGCAGCAGTATCTCTTCAGGAGTATCATTGGGGCCATTAGCAAACGGAGTATAGCTATTAATAAAATAGATTTTAATAGACATGAGGGCCTAACATACCTATTACATCTAACTGAATTGATGAGTATAAGACTATATGCAAATATTTACTACAGCAAATTAAGGATATCATCCAATATTTCCCTTCCTTGTTCATATCAAATTTGATACTTCGAACAATAAACTTAATTCTAATTACTCAATAAAAAAAACTATAATGTTTTTTTGCCTTTCATCAGTTAAATGATGTAAATAAAATGTGGCTTTTCACTTAAAGCTAGTCTTAAAATCAGATCAGAATAAAACACACAAATTTTGTATTCTCCTAAGCATACATTAGCAAACCAAATATACTTGCTACCAAGAAATTGTTAATTTTATTTATTCACAGAAATGCATTTATTGTATTGATTCAAATTTGTTCATTAGCATTTCATAAATAATATTAGTGGAAACAAGTTAACAATAATTTTAATTAGTATCAATGAAAAATGGGTCCATTAAATATTTATATCAATATAACAGACAATCTCAAGCCATTAAAATTATTATGTGGATCAATATTCATGAACAGGAAGGCAAATACATTGTATAAAGTTAAAGTAATTTAAAAATTAATTATAGAATGACAAAAAGTGATCAGGTTTGTACCATTTTAACAAATGGAACTGAAAATGGTATTCAAATTTGGGAATAGAAAGACAGTTAAAAAGTATGAGTAATATGTCTTAATATGTTAATGTCTTAATTTTCTCATGTAACAATTAAGTTGAGATAACACTAAACACACATGTATACACAAACAATCATGTTTTCTTTAATCATTAAGTAAATATTTGAAAGCAGCAATCTAGGAATAGTATCCCATTGTTTGAAACCAATAGTGCTGATTGCAGTTCATATGCAAATTTTAGCTATACTTAACTTTAACATCTGCTATGGGCTATAACTAAATATTTTGCCAAAGTTTATGATATATCTAAAATTAAGTGAAATACACTGATGTATGTAATTATTACCAAGCCAATAACTACTGTAGTTACCATTTTCATAATTTATAAAGCTTGCTATGTTGAGTATATTTCTATTTCTTTTGTTATTATTAAATTTATTGGTGTGACATTGGTTAATAAAATTATATAGGTTTTGAGTGTACAATTTCATAAGAAAGCATTTGTATATTACATTATGTGCTCACCACCCAAAGTTAAATTTCCTTCCATCACCATATATTTGATCCCCCTTACCTTTAACTATCTTCTCCCTACCCCCTTCCCTCTGGTAACCACTAAACTGTTGTCCGTGTCCATGAATCTCTGTTTGTCCAGCATATTTCAGTTGTACTAAAGGCTTTCTTTAAAAAGTAACACCTAAGTACATTATAACCGCATAATAATTCTTCAAATTTCATTCTATGCATTAGACTTTGATAAACCTTGCCTCCTTCTACAGCCTTAAATTTTTACTCCTTAATAAAAATATTAAGGGTAAAACGGCACTTGTATTATTTGTAAATTACCAACATTAACATAATCCAATTATTACTTTAAAAAATTATTTCTTTATTCTTTTAGGAAAAGGTATATGTGTTTCTGTAATTTCATATTCTGTTACTATTTAAATTTATTATAAAACTCAATCTTACTAAATCTCTATTGCCAAGAGAGCCAGAATTCAAGTACTTTAAAAAATTTAATTTAATATCAGGTTCAGTTAGGCAAGTACCTGTTGAAACACAAAATCATTTTATGCTCAAATAAACATTTTTCAATAAGTAATGCACTCACTGTAAAATATCAAAATAAAAATATATGCTTTACCTTAGTTTTAGTTCTAATTAAAAACTTTTAATTATGCATCTGAATTTTGATGGACTGAATGCCTTATTTTTTAATTTTATAAGTAAACAATATATAATATTTTGAAATGTTGACATTTTCCTTAATGTTATTTTGATCTGTCCTCTTTCTAGATGAAAATATGCAGGTGAAATTCAAATAATGATGTGAATTATTTTGAGTATATGTCTCTTACCCAGCCAACATTGTGTAAAAAAGGACTCCTAGGCTCCAAATATCACAAGCAGCATCATAGCCCTGTTGCATAAGAACCTGAGAAAGAAGTACACATTATCTGGTACTACTCAGCATAAACTCAGTCTTCTCATCCAAAAGAAAGTTGTGCTTCTAATTATCTCACAAATGTTCACAATTTAAAAACTTGGATTATTTTAATCTTTTGAAAAATAGGTTCACTTAATGTTAAAGGCAAAGCTTTCTGCTATTAACAAGCACTAAATATTTAATAAAGTGATTAAGTAACATGGGTCATACAAAAAAACAACTTTGTAAGATATGGTCCCTGAACTCAATGAGCTTTCACTTCTCTTAGGAAAAACATATAAATATCCGAATTTAAGATTATTTAAGATTATTATGTAAAGAGAGCTTAATATATATATATATATATATATATATATATATATATATATATATATATACTATACATATATACTTTATATATACTGTACACATTACTGTCTTTTAATCATGACACTGACTCTCTGAGGTAGATATTATTTCCATTTTGAAGATGAGGAAACTAAGACAAGTGTTAAGTAATTTGCCCAATATCACAAAACGAGTAAGAAGTAGAACAGGCATTCTTACTCTAGAACCTATGCTTTTAATATTTATGATAACTTCCTCCTTACTACACAAGAGATGATAATATATGATCTTATGAAAGATAGATGAATTTATGTTTTATATATAAGGCTTGTGTCTTGAAAATGTTAGTATATTTCTAGATCACAAATACACATTTGATAAATTCTGAATGGTTTTATTAATTTTTCATACAATAATTAAAGTAGCTGTTTTTGCTCTTGGGGCTAGTGTTAATAAAATAAAATAGTATATTTATTGTACAGTCATGTGAGTTTTCTTTATGAATACAGTTTGTTAGAAAAATAAAGAGATGAAATGAAGCCTTTTATTTTTTCATTTAGAAAACAAGACCACTGCAAAAGCCTTTAGGCATAGGAACAAAATAGAAACATTATTAATGTATTAACAATGGGGACTGTATAACCACTGACAGGCATTGCATTTACAAGTTTGGTTTTGACAACTGCCAGACGTGGATATTGAGTATCTAAGTTAAAATTCAAGATATCATGTTTTTTGTCCTTGTCAAAATATATTTATAAGAACACACATATGTGCAAACCTGAAAAGTTGAAGAGGTTATCAAAATACCTATATAAATGGCTTATGCAAGTAACACAAATAGGGACTACAAAGGCCCTAATAAATAATGAGGTACAGTTAAACCACTCATATCATGGTAAAGCTCTAGAAAAACATAAACTTCTGCTTTTTTTCCTCTCTCTCTTTTCTTTTCTCATAATTTCTTACAATTCTGGGGGCATTACCATGTTTTCCCTAGTTTCTGTAGGGCAGTATTTTTAAAGTTTCTCAATGTACAGGTAAGATTGAGGGACTGCCCACAAACTAGTTGGACAGATGAGGGTTGATCAGTGAGTCAGCTATAGGTATTTCATACTCCCTTAACCTTCCTAGTTAATGAGAAAAAGAACACAAGAGATGTTATATTGCTTAATCTAATTAGGGTCAACCATGAAAAACTTGTTATAGATATGCCACACACTTAAGCCCATTTTGTATGGGTAAAGAAGAAGCAGTGAACTTCTGTTCCAGAGCAGGTCTCAATGCCCTAGAACATATAGTCATGAAAAAAAACAAGGCAAGGTGGTGAGCTGAATGAAAGAGTACAGGGAAGAACATACGTTTAATACCTTCCTACTTGCATTAAGTTAAATACGTGAAGACAGAAGTCAGAATTAAAGTAATTGATGCCATTATCTTCTCTCCCATTTGGTTTCTTAAACCAAGAAAGACTAACATAGAGATTCTCATTCCCTTTGCTCTAAAGTTCAACTTAATTTATATTTGGAACAAAACATATGACAGCCCAGACTAGAGCTAAGCAGGGCAATTTTGCAATTATTTTATCAAGAGCTTCAGGTAAACATCCATCTAATTTATTTATTATTTGTTTGTTTGTTTATTTATTTATTTTAGGCGAGAAAACCCTTGGTTGACCTCACAGATTGCAAGGACCTTGTCAGCTTACAATCCCTTATTTTGTATGCCTACAGCACCTAGTCTTCCTAGGTGGTCTCCCATCTAAGTGCTAACCAGGCTCGACCCTGCTTAGCGTCCGAGATCAGACGGGATTGAGCTTGTTCACGATGGCATGGCCGTAGACTCCATCCAATTTATTTTAAGTTCCTTTAATTTAGGATCATTCTTAGATCTCAGCAGGCATCAAATATCAGTTGAATAATATAATGGATTTACTTTTATAAAATAATATAATATCTTGGAGACATATTTTGCAACATAGGTATAGTAGAAAAGAACATCCACTGTGTCAGCCTTGAGAGGTTGACTGAATTGATTCATATGAAAAATATGAATGAATATTCCTCTATTGTTAAGCTGAAATTGTAATTGGTTTATATCTTAGCAAATATCTCATCACTCTTTATACATTGTGAATAATGAATTTATACCCCCATAATGCTAATGTTTACTCAAATATCTGCATAGATACTTGAATATTTGATTCTAGTTTAAAGATACTGCATTTCATATACTCTATTACTAATGGAGTATATGAAAAGGTTTGAAATTTTAGAAACAAATCTTACCCAAACCTTTATATTTCATTCATAACAAGTTACAAATATTCATTGATTGCTAGCAGAGGCCTCAGCACTTGATAATAAAACCTTTCAAAGAATTTTTAAAATACAAATACTAGCCAAAAGTAGTTCAAGCACTAGTTACAAAGAAGTGGTGTCCCTGTACCCACCTGAAAAACTTCACTATTATGGTAGCGAGAGTAATTTACTATAATGGAAGTCTGTTAGGATAAAAAGCATCAGTAGACTGTATTCTACTCTGTGGATTTGCACTTATTTAAAAATGTTTACCTAGCCATTAATTTAAAAATGTTTACCTAACCATTAACCTAAACACAGACATACTACGTATTTTCCATTTTAATGTCTGTTTTTGAGATGTTCCTTTTGGACACACTTACCCCTAACATTTTTCCAGGGAGAAGTTTCCATCATACCAAGGAGTCCAGGTCCATAAGATTAAGTCAGTATTAAGAATTTGGCTATTGAAATGGTTATTCTGTATTCTTCTATCTACTGCATAAACATGTTAGAATATTTATGATGATTACATATCCTATATTTAAAGAAGAGCCCTAATCTCAAATATTCTGTCTTCCTATCCTATAAAACCATTGAAATGTCCAAGAAAGGCTGATTTTTTAATGTCTAAGTTATATCTCTTACACCTGGGGACAGCACAATAACCCCTTCTTGGGTAATGCATGCATTCTAAATTTTATTTGGGGAAATGAAGTTTCTATATATTTTAGTTTGATAAAAATTTGTACATTATTCTATGAATTTAATTAAAATATAGATAAAAACACATTCTTTGGATATGTACATAATTTCTTAGAGGGCAAATCTCATCACAGAAACATTGTAAAGTAGGTTTTATGCTTCTTCCTCAACATCAAAATCTTAAAGATTTAATAAATTTTAACATGGGAATTTTTCTTTAGAAAAATATTTTTCTATTTTCTGCATTTCTATTTTCATTAGAAATATTATTTACTTTTCTAATAGTTACATTAAAATACAGATTTGTTGATATTTAAATACAAATGGCTCATGTTAATCTCATATGTCATATTATCTTGAAAGGGCTAGTATTTTATATAAAAATAAAATTGGAAAACATGCACATGAGATAGGAATTCATCCTCAAATTATTTTATTCTTCCTCTCTAACTTGGAGATTTCAATTTCTTAAGCCTAAAGATATTTTTTGTATTTTGATTTGTACTGAACATATGATAATTCATATGACATTATTCATAACATATAAAAACAGTTCCTGACTTACAAACAAAACTTAAAAAGAATCTATATGACCAATGCCATTCCTGATTCATTCTTTTATCAACCATATATTCAATTGCTATGGGAGTTTCTACTATCAAAACTCCCATCCTCAATGGTCACAATTGGCTATCTGTAGCTTGCTAACTGTGAAACCTTCACCCATTAACCTCCCCAGTCTCACCATTACTGATTCTTCCCTTTAAGATCTACATATGAGTATTATTTGCCAAGAAAAACTTCATTGCTTATAAAAACTCCTGTGAAGCATTTTCTCCAGGAATTAAGATTCTAAAATGATCGGGGATGGCACTGCCCTTACATGTCATGTATAATGTTAAACAATATAAATTACCTCATGTTCATCACAAACCAAAATATCTGAAAATCCATCCTGGTTTTGTTATTAATTGCTGAGTCTTAAAAATGTCATTTAGGTACATTAAACCTCATTTTCCTCATTTATAATATTTAATATGCTAAATGTAGAGTTATCTATACTCTCTCTCCCAGACTTAAAAGGGTATGATTCTGAAACTAGTACATAACCAACAGAATAGACTAGTTTGATTATCACATTAAGGTTGGTTTCAGATGCTAGTTCCTAGTCTGAATATTTATATTGGGCGTTATCAGAATTCACTTATTTAAAGAGCTTTATAGTTGAGAATGGAAAAAATAACTCAGATTTTACCTACCTACCATAACATATACATGCCATCATATACATTAAACTAAAGGAAAAGAGTGTAAGGCAAAAAACTGAAGTTCTAAAGAATACCTCAGGTGCTACAAAGTTTGCAGTGTAGCATGGAGTTAAGAGAAGTCCATTTTCGCCTCGAAGTTGTTTTGCAAACCCAAAATCACAGATCCTAATGCAGTCTGCACTGGCTGATTCATCCATGTATAAAATATTACTAGGTTTAAGATCACGATGAACAACCTTGAACATAAAAGAGAAAAAAAATTACATTTCTAGAGCTAAATAAATGTCTACGAAATATAACATTTAAAGTTAACTTATTTCCAGGAAAAGGAACTTTAATTATAACATTTTGAAAATGATACTTTCTCCAACCTTGATAGCCTTGAGAGCTTGAAGGATACAGAAGGAATTATCTCTATCAGATAGATGTTCCAGTTTCTATTCAAGCAAGCCACCAATTTTGTTAGCCACTTCCAATCTCAAAAGTATCAAAACTCATTTATCAGTTCCACTTTTGGTTATAATGAACTAAGACCCTACTCAATATGCCCCTCTTCACATGAAGCAACTATAAAACCTGAACATAATACAAAACTCAACTACCTGAAGGTACTGGACAGTAAACAGAAGCAGACTCTGGTGGAGAGTACACACTTGGTTGAAGGAGGGGATATGGGGAGTTATATGAATAGCTTTTAGGCTAGGGTAAAGTATAGTCCCTATGGCACATAGTGGTGAAGACACATGTGGAAAAGCCCACAGTCCTTCTGGCCTGGAGTACCAGAAAAGAGATGCTGGAAAACCATGAAGACTGAGTGGAAGGACACTGTAAGAAAAAGAGCCAGAACTGACCCCTAAATCAAAAATGTGTAGAAGAGGTTCAAAGTATCTCATATAAAGACAAAAGAAGGAAGAGAAGAAAGGGGAAGTAGATAGGGGCAAAAGGTGTCAAATATGTAGTGACAGAAGGGTGGTGAACACATAATGCAATATATACATGACATATTGTTGAATTGTACACTTGAAACTTATTGGATTTTGATGATCAATATCACCCCAATAATTTTTAATTAAAAAAAGACAAAAGATACAGAGACCAAAGCTGCTACCCAAAAAGCAGGGTTTTCAGTGCAAACACTGCCAAGAAAATTATCTATTAAAACAACAAACAGAAAAACAATAATAATCATTGGAGAAAAATAACAGAATATAAAAAATCCCCATAACTCAATACTCAAATATGTAGTATACAATCTAAAATTACCTGACATACAAAGAACCAAGAAAATAGAACACAGTTTCAAGAAAAAAAGAAAATCAATCAGTTCAGAATCCAAGATGAACCACGTTGGACCTAACAGACAAGGATTTTTAAAGTGGCTATTATTATATGTGACGTGACGGAGGTGCTAGCTAATGCTATGGTGGAAATTATATTGCAGTATATAAATGTATGAAATCAAAATGTTGTATACCTTAAACTTATACAATGTTATGTGTTGATTATTTATCTCAATAATAATATATTATTCAAAATTCACAAGACTAAATATAAATTAAAAAAATAAAGTGCCTATTATAACCATTCAATGAAGTAAAAAACATGCTTTCAATGCATGAAACTCTCAGTAGAAAAAATAGAAACAATAAATAAGAACCAGATCAAATGTCAGAAATGAAAAATATTCTGAAATTCTCTATATGATGATTTTCCTACTGATAGTATCCATTTCATTTAATCTAGTACCATCTTTAATCAGCAGTTTACTACACTGAAAACTCTTTAAAGACAAGAACCAAGTCTCACTCCTATCTGAATCTGCAACATCTTTTAGAATGCCTGGGAACTAAAAATGCTCAATGCATCTCTGTCATTAAATTATTTAATTGGTGTTAGAAACTGAATGTTTCCAAAATAATAAACTAAACAAAAGATGCTTATCATTTTCCTCCTCTCAAAAATTTTGGTCAACCTTTAGAGAGTGTTGATAAAGATAATCAAGGAATTAAATTATAATAAAACTACTTTACCAGTATAAAATTTATATTTCAAAATACTGAAAAATGTACTCTATTGAACCTCACACAAAACTAAGTACTGGGTTATTTTTCTTAATTATAAAAAGGGCTCATGTAGAATTTTCACTGTGCCAATTCTAAGCTGTCTGTTTTTTTTTTTTTTATTGATAATACTTAAGTAGGTATATATCCACTATTACAATTGATTCAAACTTAAGTTTTTGAATTATTTGTGCCCTTTTTTCCTTGTATAGCTACACATAATAAAAATTGACCTTTTAAAATAACATTTGCTTTCTTTATGAAGAGCAGGCAAAATAACAGGCTTGCTCCTCCACTACAAATTTTAATATATTAATACTTCAAATGTTTAGAATCCAAATTTCTTACTGTATTTAGAGGAGGGGTTGGCAAGGGTCAAAATATACAGTCCTCTTATTGTCAGAACTTTATATGTTAGGTATCATCTAATCTGAATAATATTCACAACATGTCCTTGAATAATTCTTTTATGTTTCACTTTTAAGTTTGATTAGGTTTAATAATTTCAAAGTTAAGGTTAGATATATTTATATAATCCAAACCACTTTTAAAACTAATATGCTATTAAATCAGGGCCAATGGCAGAGATACTTAATAAAGCATTATCTAATTTTCTAAATCTATAACCTTCACTACATTATGAGTTTTAATAGGATATTCTCTATAAAATATATATGATAGAAAAAGTAATTCATTTTAGGTGGCACGCCCTATATAAAGTTTTATGAAGATATAAGTCCCAGAATTGAAGGGAAGAATATATCTACAACTTACTCCTTGACAATGAAGATAGTCAACTGTCTTAGTTATTACAAACAGTACATCACTAGCTTCCCGTTCTGAGAAACACTTTTGTTTGAGAATACGGTCAAGTAGCTCTCCTCCTTTCATCAAATCCGTAACAAGATAAACATATCTACCATCATCATAAACCTAAAAAAGAACATATGTTTAAAATGTTATTAATTATAATTACAATTCTGAAATGGTTAAATTATATTTATTTTGCTTTTCTAGTGAACCTCTAGTGTTAAAAAAAGACATTATTTCTTTATTGTTAATATAGTACAGGCTATACTGAAGATTAAATTGATTAAACAACCTCTTACACAGTCCCGTGAGACCATGTTAAACCTATAATTTTATTAACTTTTAAAGTTGTATGTTATACTTCATGAAGGGATATAAATGGAAAAATAAAATTCTGTGCCTCTCAAATGGCATCTACCTCATTTTTGACTGTATTATAGACACTTCTCTTCCCTATAATAGTAAGCGTTCTTCTGGCAGTAAATATATTATTAGTTTTTCAATATCCTCTCCACAGTCCATTATCTGACACGGTGTCTTAAATATCTGTTGAATTCAAATACTATATCAAGGAGAATAAATAATAAAAATATGTATACCCTTTCACTCAGGGCTTGTGAGATAGATAGATAGACAGACAGACAGACAGACAGATGGATGTAAACTACTATTAAAAGATTACTAATCAAAAGGCATATCATATTATCCAAAACAAACTTATTGACGTGAAGGCTGATTTGTCTGCCTTCTCTAAAGAGAAAAGAGCATTACTTTCTTATATGAAGAGTGAGCATCCAGTAACATTTATCAATTTGAGTTATATGTTTATTTTATGAAACTACAGAGTAAAATTATTTCGCTCAAAATATTCATAATGCAACAGCTCATTTCTGTAGTCAAGAAAGTAAAATCTTCTAGAATTCAGCAGTTTCCCACTCTCCTATAACTTCTATGTTTATAGTACTACAGAATAATAAATGGTACTAGTTATAATGTTAACTAGTTAACTATCCAGACTATATTCAAGTAATCAGAACATTCTCATTTACCAACCATCACAGTTCCTTTCTTACATTCTGTAAGAAGAGTAGGAATACAGAATAATAGGGGAAAAATAATTGAAGTAGCAAATTTAAGTCTTCAGATTTTGTTGCATGGCAGTAAACATACCATAGACGTTAAAAGTTTCAATAAGAAAATAAAGTGCCAAGTCATAACTTCATTAGCTTAGCTTAGAATTAGCTTATATTTTAAATACCTACATCTTTTAGAGTGATAATGTTGGGGTGTTGTCCATAGCGCATCAAAATTTCAATTTCTTCTGAGGGGTCTCTCTTACTTTTGTCAATGATCTAAGAAATAAGACAAGAAAAATCTAATAGACAAACCACATTTTTGTTTAAGAATAAGTGATATATTTTAAATTTGGTTATATTTTTAAGAAAATACTTAAAAACCCAAGAGTGGTGTTTGCCTCATATTATTTTAACATTTAAAAATTTCCTATAATTGAAACTTAGCAATAAAAGATCACTTCCTTTAACATCATGCTCCACTTAACTGAAAATGCACTGACAATTTGATCCAAATGTAAAAGTAATTTTCACAATTGCTCAGTCTTAATATACTACCTTAAAATAAAACTATTCAAAAGCAAGACATTCATGAAATACACTGTTTCTCCAGAAAAAAAGTCTTGGAAAGAAATTCAAAATGAAAATATTACGCCTTAAGAGTTCATGAGTTCATCCTTACTATAATCTCTGTAATCTCCACTAGCTCCACTGAGAAATGTCTATCAGTTAACTTCTCATTTAACTTACATATATAAAAGAAAAAAAGTTAGGCTCAGGGACAATACCTTCACTGCTAATTCCATGTTGGTAGCTGTATGTATGCATCGCTTGCAAACAGAATAGGAGCCAACACCAATGTCCTCTTTCAATTCATATGCTTCACCAAATTGTGTAGCATTTCCATTTATCTGTGTTTGAAAAAATAAAATACTAAGAGGAATGAAGTATTTTTGCATTTTTATCTTTTCTCCTATACATTCATATTAAATCTTTAAAATTCATTCTAGAAATGTTTTATCAGTATTTATAAATGGCTTAAGCAGATCTAAGCTGATCCTAAATTGTACGCTTTCTAGATCTCTAAAGCCAACACAATAAATCAACTAGCTTATACTTCATCATTACATTTTCTTGCCAAAAGAGATTATACAAATATAATTAAAGGTTTCTACCATCTGCTTTATTTCAAAACATATGAAAACATCATTAATTCATTATTATACACAGAGATAAAGAAATTAAAATCACTTAAAATTATTGTAAATCCATTAGAAATAACTGAAAGAAATAATTATCTTTAAACTAAATAATCTGATTAAGTGGAATTTACCTGGATAATTGGTAATACATTTGAACCTGTGATAGGAGTGATTTTATATTCTTCTGCAATAGAAGTTGCAACAAAGCTGAATCCTTTGAAGAGCTGATGAGCATTAGCACTGGCTGGCAAACCAGGAGAATCTAATGTCCAAATAATTATATTTAGTTAGAACTACACAGACTTCTATGATATAAATATCAACATTTTTTAAATATAAAAGAAACCATTAAATGTTAATATCAGACATACTATATTATATATTTGACTAATTGTATATTATCTGTCTCCCCACACTACTATGCAAGCTTCATGTGGATTGTAATTTTTGTCTGTTCTGTTCATTTCTGTACCTTCACTGCTCAGTACATTGTAAGTATTCAATATTTGAATGAATGTAGGAAACATGCCACTAATAGTAAACCTCATTAAATTCTAAATTGTAAGAGTCCAAGTGATATACCTCATGTCTTATTTCCTACCCACCACCCCCTAATGCATTAGCATGTCAAAGGACTTTTAAGATAAAACAACCCCCCAAAAAACCTTTTGCCCTTTGTTGTAGTTCCTGCTTTTCTGATAAATATTTCCCATTTAAAGCCTCTACTTGAATGGTGCCCAAGCAATGCTGTATATAGGATCTATACTTCCATAGAGAGCAAACTAACCCTCTGCAAACTTATAATTCTTTTAGTTTTTACTAAGAAGCTTGTTTATTTTTTAACCATCTAACTGAAGAAAAGCCTTGATGTTATACATAAGCATGCATTGCCTTTAGGTGTTTTTGCAGTAAATTCAGGATCAAAACAAAAAGTATCATCTGGTTTTCCAGAAGCAGGTTTGAAAGGAGGTTGAACTTCTCTTTTATATAATTTCTAGAAGCAATAGGATAATACAAAAACATATTAGCAGAATATTCACAGTACTTAACAGAAGCATCACAATTTCATAAATGAAACTTCAACAAGCCTCAGATAACTGTTAACCAAATTCTAAAAATCTGAGAGATAATATACAGAAAGTGACACCAGGAAACAGCAGTGATGCCACAGGTTGTATTCACAAGAAATAATGATGTTGGGTTTTGGATATCAAAAACTGGCTTGAATTTTCACTGGTAAAATAACCATATAGAATATGTTGCAATGTTACCATGGAGAAATAACTAACAACACTCAGGGATTTAAAAAGTAATAATTAGACTATCTTCACTAACTATATATTTCACTTAAAAATATGCATTAAAGGGACTGTGTAGGGCTCTTATTGCAGAATTCAAAAATGTAATATTCCTTAATATAACTTCCTACAATTTATATGTTTATGAAAGACAAATAAAACATAAATTGTGTGGTTTCTTAGGGTATTAATAGTACTGGCTTATAAAAAATAAATCAAAATGTTGCCTTCTAAAACTTGTTCTAAAAGCCAGAAGAAATAACGATTTGATTAGTGAATGGTGGCTTTCTATCTCTGCCCTAGAAATCCAGACTTTCACTTTAGAAAAAAATTTTAAATGCCATAATCAGAGCTAGATAATTGGAAATGCTTACCCATGATGATTAATAGTACATAAAACACATAAAGCTATTTTGTAAAATGAGCAACTAAAAGTTGGTTTTTTAAGAAAAGCTCATTAGTTTAGGAATTGCAACTTAAAAAAAATTCTATATATGACAGAATTTCACAAGTTTGTTCCCATGTACTCTCTAAATTTAGTTAAATACCTGTAAAAAAGATATTCACTCCTTAAAATATTTCATTTGTCCTAAAACATGACAAAGAACCATTTGAAATTAAACAACACCTTAGATTCTTCAGAATTCATTTTCTATAAGAATCTGCCATATCACTCATCCCTATTTCCCTTTCTCTTCCTCTTCCATATCATCCAACCTAGAATAGGGGAGAATATTAACTATACTTAATGAGTCAAACAAATGAGAAATAAAAATTTGCTAAATATCATCCACACACCTACTGGCTTAAGGTATTTTTATTTACAGGTGTAACATATCATGCCAATTACCTTGAACCAGAAGATGTGTGGGTGAATTTCCAATAACAGTGATGAATCTTGAGGGTCTTATACAAAGTGACATAAGTCAGATGGAAAAGGATAAAAACCGTATGATTTCACTCCCATGTGGAATATAAAACAAAAAAGAAACAAATGAACAAACAAAACAACAAACTCATAGATACAGATAACAGACTGGTGGTTACCAGAGGGTAAGGGGAGTGAGGGTTGGGTAAAATGGGTAAAGGGGGTCAATTATATGGTGACAGAAACTAGACTTTCGATTGTGAACATATTATAGTGTATACAGATATTGAATTATAATGTTGCACACCTGAAACTTGTTATAAACCAGTTACCTCGATAAAAAAATTCTCAAATTAAAGATAAAATAAACAGATTGTTTATTAACAAAGTCCATATACTATCATTTACTCTTCAGCTTTCGTTCATACTAAAGTTACTCAGAACAAACTTTCTACTGAACTTACATTCCAGTCAATATTTGCAAAAAAAAGATGTCTTTTGATTTCCTCAACTCCTTCTGAACCTATAAAAATGGAAAGACTTTTTTACTGGTATGATTTTTTTTTTAAATCTTTATATCTGGCTTTCAGACTGTTACTTATAAAGAGGAGTCCGCACATTTCATAGACTCCTTGCAGTGAAAAGTTTGTGATTTCTCATCTAGTATTTTATTAATTGGTCTTTTAAATTTAATATGATAAACATTAAGTGATATTCACATTAAAGTACACAGAATATCATGAAATACTGAAATGCCTTCTAAATCAAGTCAAAATTATATTTATTATAACATTAAAATTTAAGTACATATTATTTTCTTTATAATTCAACTTATGGCCTCATAGCTATATGCCAAATTAAAAAGTACAACATAGTAAAGTGACATTGAAATTTTAACATAAGGACATAAGGAGGATAATAGGATTACATTTGGATCCAGGGAAAGGCTACCAGAAAGTAGCTATTAAGGAGAAGTTATGGAAACATAGTATTTACTTTGAAGAACACTGAGAAGGCAAAATAACTATCTTTGGACATCTATAAGGATTACCTATACAATTCTGTGAATTATTTCAAAAGAGGTAATCCATATGTTGTACATAAAGACATATATTAAATAGAAGTAGTGAATAACTAGACAACTCCATTTTTAAATCATAGACCTAACAGAATTTATGGGAATCTTTGTATATACAAAATGCAAAGTTCTAGATATAAATATATAGTAGCAATAAAGGAACTTAAACCAAAAAACATAGTTATAATTATGCTGCTCCCAAAGCACACTGTATATTGTCATAAAAGCTAACAAAATAAACAATACCCAATCTATTTGCTGGATTCCTTTTGAATAACATCCTTAGAAGACTTTGTGCTTCAGCACTAAGAAACTGAGGCATTCCAAGTTTTGCTCTGGAAAATAGGATTTTAGAAAATTAATTTAAATCTAGCCATACTTCTAAATTTAAAAATCTCAAAAAGAATTTTAAAGAATGCTTTCACAATGGCAAATAATGTCCCCCATTTGGTAGGAGAAGGGAACAAGGTTGTGTGAAAAATGCTCTTTGTGTCAATTTAAACCCATAACGAGTTTCTCAAAACTGAAAGCCAGAAATCTTTTCCAAAAGAAAAAAATAGTGTTTACACTTACTTTAATATCATATTCATGGTCTCATTTCTGTCTTTACCTTGAAATGGTAGTATACCAGTAAGCATTTCAAACTAAAACAAATAAAAAATAACACAATTTAGTACAACTTAGAATACACAATGAAATTCTTTAGGGAAAAAATTGAGGTATGTAATATACGATCATTGAATCATTTGGATCTACATGACAGTAGGTCAAAATAGGACCAGAAGACTAGGTCATTTAAGGCAGGGGCCCCTGACCCCCAGGGTATGGACCAGTACCTGTCTGGGGCCTGTTAGGAACTAGGCTGCACAGTAAAAGGTGAGTGGCAGG
The DNA here is from genome assembly GCA_028627145.1 of Eidolon dupreanum. NCBI lineage: Eukaryota > Metazoa > Chordata > Mammalia > Chiroptera > Pteropodidae > Eidolon > Eidolon dupreanum. The sequence goes on from CM053505.1 coordinate 44,240,055, forward strand.
GGAGCGAGCAAAGCTTCATCTATTTGCAGCCACTCCCCAGTGCGCATCACTGCCTCAGTTCTACCAGATCATCAGGCATTAGATCTCACAGGAGCACCCATCCCTGGTGTCAAAAAGGTTGAGGACTGTTGACTTAATGAATACACTTCTGGTACCACACTATATGCAGTTGATAGGTAACCTGTAGCAAATGAAACCAACCAATCTTTTCAGTCCTGCCAAATTTGGTTGAATTACTCAAACTAAAGCAATTTGGAAATAGATATAAATCATTTTCTTTTAAAACAAAGGTATGCTTTTAAACCAATTTAATCATAAAAGAAAGTAAAAATAAACTCAGAATCATTTCGAATTCATATATGATCAAGAAAGATTTAACCATTCTCATTCCTCTCATTCCCCTAAAAACATGAACAACAACAAAAAGCAACACACACATACACCAATATCTTTTTTTTACTGTATGGTTTCACTTATATATGGAATTTAGTATCTTTAAAAAGAAAATAAATGAGACAGTTGTACACAGCATAAGGAAAATATTTTCCTTAAGAGATTTAACTGCAATCAAGATAACTAGAACATTAATTGATGGTATTAAAAAATAAGTCTAAAAATAAACCATTATAGATCAATAAAAAGTCTTTATATACCTAATATTTAAAACAAACTGAGATTCAATAATGGCTTTGGCCTCAGTCATCTTGCTCATTTATCTGAACTCACAATCTTAGATAGCTAATCCATTCAACTCTCTCCTATATCTTGAAGACTCTCAATCTGATCCAGCCTCAATCTCTCTCAAGCCTGATTTCCTTCCCAAATCAACAGTAATAGTTCTCAACTGGAGACTGGGAGAATAGAGGTGGGAATTTCAAGGACAAAAAGTAAAAGAGAATAGTATATTGGAATCACACCTCTCCTACAAATAAACTATATGTTCTTTGGCTAAGTTGCTTTTTTAAATTAATTAATTTATTTTAATTAGTTTCAGGTATACAGTACATTGGTTAGACATTTATATAGTTATAAAACAATCCCCCTAATTGCTCCTTCTCTCCTTGGTTTTCCATCTTGCCAATATATTAATGCTAACTACATTCCCTATGTCGTGCTCGCCATCTCTGTGACCATCTATCAACTACTAATTTCTACTTTTTTAACCCTTCACCTGTTTTCCCAGACCCCCAAACCTCCCTCTCCTCTGTCACCAAATTTCCCACTATATACGTGTTTTTCATTAGTTTCTTTTTGTTCCTTAGATTCTGCATATAAGTGAAATCAAATGGTATTTATCTTTCTCTGTCTGACTTATTTCACTCAGTATAATAACCTCTAGGTCCATCTATCCATCTATGTCGTTGCAAATGGTAGGATTTCATTTTTTTCATGCCGAGTAATATTCCATTGTATATATGAACCATAATTTCTTTATCCAATTGTCTGTTGATGGGCATTTAGGTTGTTTCCATATCTTGGCTATTGTAAATTGTGCTGCCGTGAAAAAAGGGGTGCACAGATCTTTACAAAATATATTTTTAGTTTTCTTTGGATAAACACTCAGAAATGCAATTGCTGGGTCAAAAGGTACATCCATTTTTAATTTTTTTGAGAGAACTCCAACCACTTTCCATAGCAGTTGGAGCAATTTGCAATACTACCAAAAATGTATGAGGGTTCCCTTTTCTCTGCATCTTCGCCAACATTTTTTCTTTGATTTATTGATGATAGCCATTCTGACCGGTGTCAGGTGACATTTCATTGCATTTCTCTGATGATTAGTGACCTTGATCATGTTTTCATATGTCTATTGGCCATTTCTATTTCCTGTTTGGAGAAGTGCCTGTTCAGGAATTCTGCCCATTTTTTAATTGAGGTTTTTTTTTGTTTTGTTTTTTTGTTGAGCTGTATGAGTTCTTCATACATTTTTGGATATTCTTATCAGATGTATCATTACTGAATATCTTCTCTCAATCAGACCGTTCTTTTTGTTATGTTGATGGTTTCCTTTGCTGTACAAAAAGTTTTTAGTTTGATGTAGTTCCATTTGTTTATTTTTTCTTTTGTTTCCCTTGCCCAGGGAGATGTATAAAAAAAAGAAATTCCTGTTAGTAATATCAGAGATTTACTGCTTATGTTTTCTTCTAGAAGTTTTATGGTTTTGGGTCTTACATTTAAGTCTTTATTCCATTTTGGGTCTCTTGTTGTACATGGTATAAGGTGGTCCAGTTTCTTTTCTTTCTTTTTTTTTTTTTCTTTTTGCATATATCTGTCCAATTTTCCCAGCGCCATTAATTAAAGAGCCTTTCTTTACCCCACTGTATATTCTTGCTTCCTTTGTTGTATATTAAGTGAGCATATAGGTGTGGATTTATTTCGGGGATCTCTTTCTGTTCTATTGATTAATATATCTGTTTTTATGCCAGTACCACACTGTTTTGTTTACTGCAGCCTTGCAGTATAGTTTGATATCAGGTAGTGTGATACCTCCAACTTTGTTCTTCTTTCTCAAGATTGCTGTAGCTATTTGGGGTCCTCTAGGGTTCCATGTGAATTTTAGGATTATTTGTTCTAGCTCTCTGAAAAATGCCATTGGTATTTTGATAGGGATTGCATTGAATCTATAGATTGCTTTGGGTATTATGGCTATTTTAATGATGTTGATTCTTCCTACCCATGAGTACAGTATATGCTTCAATTTATTTATGCCTTCTCAATTTCCTTTTTCAATGGCTTATAATTTCCTGAGAACAGATCTTTTATCTCCTTGGTTAGTTTTAGATGCAGTTGTAAATAGGACTGTCTTCTAAATTTGTCTTTCTGAAAGTTCGTCATTGGTGTATAAAAATGCCACTAACTTCTGAATATTTATTTTGTAACCTGATATTTTACTGAATTCATTGATCAGTTCTAACAGTTTTTTGGTGGAATCTTTAGGGTTCTCTAAATATAGTATCACTTCATCAGCAAATAACAAGAGTTTTAAATCTTCCTTTCTAATTTGGGTAACTTTTATTTATTTTTCTTGCCTTACTGCTGTGGAAAAGTCACCAATACTGTGTTGAAGAGGAGTGGGGGAAGTGGGCATCCTTGTATTGTTCCTCATCTAAAGGAAAACACTTTTAGCCTTTCCCCATTGAGTATGATGTTAGCTGTAGGTTTGTCATATATGGACTTTATTATGTTGGGGCATGTTCCATCTATTCCACTTTGCTGAGAGTTTTTACCATAAATGGATGCTAGATTTTGTTGAACGCTTTTTCTGCATCTACTGATATGATCATATGGTTTTTGTCTTTCAATTTGTTAATGTGGTGTATCACATTAATTGATTTGCAGATGTTGTGCCAACCTTGCATCCCAAGAATAAATCCAATCTGATCATGTATTGCTGAATTTAATGTATTGCTGAATTCAGTTTGCTAATATTTTGTTGAGGATTTTTATATCAATGTTTATAAGAGATATCAGCATATAGTTTTCTTTTTGTGTAAAGTCTTTGTCTGGTTTTGAAATCAAGGTAATGGTGGGCTCATCAAAGGAATTAGGGAGCCTTCCCTCTTCTTGAACTTTTTGGGATAGTTTGAGAATAAAAGGTGTTAATTCTTATTTGAATGTTTGGTAAAATTTGCCTATGAAGCCATCTAGTTCAGGACTTTTCTTTTGTGGGAGATTTTTGATTACTGATTCAATTTCATTGGTGGTAATTGGTTGGTTCAGGTTTTCTTCTTGAATCAGTCATGGGAGATTGCATGTTTCTAAGAATGTGTCCATTTCTTCCACACTGTACATTTGTTAGCATATAATTGCTCATAGTATTTTCTTATGATCTTTGTATTTCTGTGGAGTCCGTAGTTATTTTTCCCTTTCATTTTTGATTTTATATATTTGAGTCCTTTTTCTATTTACCTTGGTGAGTCTGGATAAGGGTCTGTCAATTTTGTTTATCTTTTCAAATAACCAGCTCTTGGTTTCATTAATATTGTGTATTGTTTTTCTAGACTCTAATTCATTTATTTCCATTCTGATCTTTATTATTTCCTTCTTTCTATTCATTCTGCGCTTTGTTTGCTGTTCTTTTTCTAGTTCTTTTAAGTGTAAGGTTAGATTATTTGAGCTTTTTCTCTTTCTTGAGGTAGGCCTGTATTGCTATGAATTTTCCTCTTAGGACGGCTTTTGCTGTGTTCCATAGATTTTGAGTCATTGTATTTTCATTTTCATTTGTCTCGATGTCTTCTGATTTCTTCTTTGATATCATTAGTAACCCATTCATTGTTTAGTAGCATGTTACTTAGCCTCCTTATGTTTGTGTATTTTCCAATTTTTTTCTTGTAGTTGATTTCTAGTTTTATACCATTGTGATCAGAAAAGATGACTGTTATGATTTCAATCTTCTTAAATTTATTGAGACTTGTTTTGTGTCCTAACATGTGGTCTATCCTGGAAAATGTTCCATGTGCACTTGAGAAGAATGTATATTTTGCTGCTTTGGGGTAAAATGCTCTAAAAATATCTATTAAATCCATTTAGTCCAGTGTGTCTTTTAGGCCCACTGTTTCCATGTTGATTCTTTACCTGGAAGATCTGTCCATTGGTGTCAACAGGTATTAAAGTCTCCTACTATGAGTGTATTACTGTTGATTTCTCCTTTTATGTCAGTCAATAATTGCTTTATATACATAGGTTCTCCTATGTTGGGTGTGCATATGTTTACTAGGGTTATGTTCTCTTGATTTATTGATCCCTTTATCATTATGTAATGCCCTTGTCTTTTACTAGAGTTTTTGTTTTAAAGTCTATTTTATCTGATATAAAAGACTTCTTTTTTATTTCCATTTGCAAGAAATATCTTTTTCCATCTCTTTACTTTCAGTCTGCGAGTGTCATTTGATCTGAAGTGGGCCTCTTGTAGACAGCATATGCATGGGTCTTATTTTCTTATCCATTTGGCAACCTTATGTCTTTTGATTGGAGCAATTAATCCATTTCCATTAAAAGTGATTACCGATAGGTACATAGTTACTGCCATTTCATTATTCGTATTTGTTATTTCTATTTTCTTTTTTTACCCCTTCTCTTTTTACAGAAGTTCCTTTAACATTTCTTGTAATACTAGCTCCTTGGTGATGAATTCCTTAAACTTTTTCCCATGTGGGAAGCTCTTTATCTCACCTTCCATTTTAATTGAAAGTCTTGCTGGGTAGAATATTTGTGCTTGTAGTTTCTTGTTTTTCATAACTTTGAATATTTCTTGCCAGTTCCTTCTGGTCTAAAAAGTTTCCATTGAAAAATCAGCAGACATTCTTATGGGGACACCCTTATAAGTAACTAGCTTTCTCTTGCTGTTTTTAAGATTCTCTCTTTGTCTTTGACCTTTAGCATTTTAATTATGGTGTGTCTTGGTGTGGGTCTGTTCGAATTCCTCATTTGGAACTCTTTGTGCTTCCTGAACTTGTATGTTTAATTCCTTTACCAGGTTAGGGAAGTTTTGACATTATTTCTTCAAATAGAGTCTCAATCCCTTGCTCTCTCTCTTCTCCTATGGTCTAGATACTGTTATGCTTCATGTTGTCCCAGAGGTCTCTTAAACTATCCTGATTTTTTTAATTTTTTTTTTCTTTTTGTTGTTCTGGTTGGGTATATTCTACTACTTTGTCTTCCAATTCATTGATTCGACCTTCTGCTTCGTCCAATCCACTGTTGAATCTTTCTAGTGTATTCTTCATTTTAGTTATTGTATTCCTCATTTCTGTCTGGTTATTTTTTTAGTTTCTATGTTCTGTTTTATGCTTATTATCTCTCTGTTGATGTTCTCACTGTGCTCATCCATTCTCCTCATAAACTCGTTGAGCATCCTTATGACCATTATTTTGAACTCTGTCTCTGGTAGTTTGTTTGCCTCCATTTCATTTAGCTTATTTTCTGGAGTTTTCTCCTGTTGTTTCATTTGTGGCATGTTTCTTTGTTTTCTCATTTTATTAGCCTCTATGCATTCATTCCTATGGGTCAGGAATATTTGTTTCATCTCTCAGCCTTGGCTAGAAGGCCTAATGTGGTAGGTGCCCTGTGTGGCCCAGTGGCACACTCTCCCTGATCCCCTATGCCATGGACTCTGGATGTGATCTTTGTGTGGGTTGTGTGTAATCTTCTGTTGTCATCAACCCTTTATTGTTGTTAGTACACCAGTGCCAAGTTGTTTTCTAAGAGTCTCCAAATGATTCTAATACTCTCTCCACTGCCCTCTCCTAATTTATTACCATCAAGGGGTTAACCACTAACCTACAGTAACACACCCAACATGTTAAAAACATGGTGACAAAAGATTTGACCTTGGGTGGTGAGCGCACAGTGCCATATACAGACGATATATTATTGACTTGTACACTTGAAACCTATATAATTTTATTACTATCACCCCAATAAATTAAATTAAAAAATACTTTCCTCACTTCCAAAACCAACCATCCTCTCAGATGTCTCTATTCTACTGACATAACCATTCTTTTAATCCCTTAAATTTCATAAATTTTAGAGGTGTCTATTTTGACCCTTCCCCTCTGCTTCATCTGTGACATTTAATATGCTACTAAGGTCAGCCACTTCTTCCTTTAAAATATCTTTATGATTTCCTTTTCTTTTTATAATTCTATAATCTTACAACTGTCTTGTAAGGATACTTTGTTGGCCTTATTTCTAGTTTCCTCCATTTACAAACCATTTGTATAATGTTCCCAAGGCTAATCTTCCTAAGATATATTCTTCCCATAATTACCATCCTGTTTAAGAATCTGTTTCCTACTACCCAGAGAGCTGCATGCAAATGTTTATAGGCTTATAGCCTCATTTCCTCTACCTTCACCCTCATTCTCCACTACTACTCTAGTCAACTGGTTCTCCAGGTCCCTGCTAATCTGATCACAATATTCTTCTTGATATGCAGCTATTTAAGTTTTATCAATTTTTCAGTGCTTAATTTAAGTTCTACCTCCTCCACTTTTCCCACAGGAACTTATATGACTTCTAGCCTGGATTCCTAAGGTACTTCCAGACAGTTTATTTTGCTATTCCAATTGTTTCCCAAGCCAGATTATATGCCTTCTTAGGTCATGAGAAATGCAAAATATTGTAATTCTAGTCTGTTCCCACTTCACTGCCCTCCCCAAACATCAAGCTTATAGTAAGCATTTAATATACTGATGTGCCATAGTGTGTGACATTCAATAAGAACTAGGAAAAATGGATTATCAAGCTTCAAAAGCAAACTGTATCTAATTCAACAGCTTTATTATTTGTTATTCTTCTTAATACTACAGGTTCTATGCTTGATCTTACACCAAATTAGTCAGTCCTCATGCCCACTATGTTAGGTACTATGGGAGATAAAACAGTATAAGACATGATTGCTCTTATAAAGAGGTTTATAATCTTTCTAGGCACATGCTTAAAACAGTTTGACAATAAGACAATATATGTTAAGGTACTAAATTCTGTGACAACCAATTAAAATAGCATATGATGGCTAAACATAGTATTCTGAAATATGGTAGACTTTTTTCTAATTTTTATTAAAATATAATTGACATACAATGTTATATTAGTTTCATGTGTGTAATATAATGATTCAACATTTATATACCTTACAAAGTAACTATCATAAGTTTAGTAACCATCTGTCACAATACAAATTTATTATGATATTATTGACTATATTCCCTATGGTGTACGTAACACATCTGGGACTTATTTATTTCATAAGTGGGAATTTGTATCTCTTAATCCCTTTCATCTTTTTCACCCATCCCACGACCAACCTCCCACATGGCAACCATCAGTTTGTTTTCTGTTATGTATGAGTCTGTTTATTTTTTGCTTGTTTGTTTTTAGATTTCACAAAAAATGAAATAATTCAAAATTTTTCTTCTGACATTTTACTTAGCATAAAACCCTTAGGTCTATCCATGTTGTTGCAAATGGCAAAATTTAATTCTTATTTATGGCTGAGTATTTTATATGTGTGTGTGTATACACGTGTATGTATGTATGTGTGTGTGTATGTATATGTACATCCCACATCATCTTTATTCATTCACCTATCATTAACACCTAAGTTGCTTGCTTCCATATTTTGGTTATTGTAAATAATACTACAATGAACAAAGAGGTTTATATATCTTTTCGAATTAATGTTTTCATTTTTTTCAGGTAAATACCCAGAAATGAAGTTGCTGTGTAGTATGGTAGTTCTATTTTTAATTTTTTGAGGAACTTCCATATTGTTTTCCATAGTGGCTGTATAAGTAAGTTTAAAATCCCATTAACAGCGCAGAAGGGTTCCCTTTTCTTCATATCCTTACCAACACTTATTTGTTGAATTTTTTATAATAGCCATTCTGACAGGTGTGAAGTGATATCTCATTGCAGTTTTGATTTTCACTTCTCTGATGATTAGTGATGTTGAGAATATCTTCTTCGTATGTCTGTTGGACATCTGTATACCTTCTTTGAAGAAATGTCTATTCAGTTTCTCTGCCCAGTTTTTAATCAGATTTTTTTAAATGTTTGCTTGTATAAGTTCTTTATATATTTTAGATATTAACCCCTTATTAGATATATCATTTGCAAATATTTTCTCCCATTCAGTACATTATCTTTTTTTCTTTTTCATGGTTTCCTTTGGTGTGCAAAAGCTTTTGAGTTTGATGTAGTTCCATATATTTTTTTTTTTTTTGCTTTTGTTGCCCTTGCACGAGAAGACATGTCTAAGAAAATACTGCTAAGACCAATGTCAAAGAGTTTATTTCCTATGTTTTCTTCTGGGAATTTTATAGTTTCAGGTCTAAGTTTTAAACTTGAATAGTTTATAAAAGAATGCTGCCATTTACCTTTTCATCTAGTAACGTTAAAAGAAATCGGAAGAGCAAACTCTAATTATTATTGTATAACAGCTAGTCAAATACATTTTTTAATGATAATCATGAATTATTAGAACCTTATTCTCACCTGACACCTCCCAAATTTAAATGAAAATTCTAAATACTAATTTTATAATGACATAATTTTAAAAAGTAGCACTACTTACCATAAGTACACCATATGACCACCAATCAGCACTCTGAGAATGACCTCTCCTATTTACTACTTCAGGAGCCATATACTCCACTGTACCACAAAATGAGTAGGCCTTCTTTTCTTGATCTACCGATTCCTTGCTGAGTCCAAAATCTATAACAATGTTACACAAAAATATGTCTGAACATCTTCAGAAAATAGAAAATAACAATAAAAATATGTATTTAAACTTTAAAATTATTCATGGATGGCCTACAATTACTCTTAAAAAAGCTGTGAGACCAATAATGGAAAACAGCCTGTATTTCATAATGATGCTCTTTAAGAGTATTTAAAAGTTTCTCAGTAAAATCTCATCTCAAAATAGATGTTTTCACATCTACATCAGAATGTCTTTCAACAATTTTGAGGCAACAAAAATTAAATCAAAGCTGTCTTAGTGATCTAAGTCTTAAAATAGACTAAGACTAAAAGGAGACAGTAACTTACACTTTTTAGAATATTAAAAAAGCAAATTTTGCTTTAGCTTTGGTAGGCTTCCATTTTTCTAAGGCCTTCAAAGGGCTAAAGGTATCTATCTACATATATATGTGTGTGTATTCATATATGTACATACATACATATACATATATATACACATATATATATACACACAAATTAATCTTATTTCTATGAACTAACAATGAAAAATTGGAAGTTGAAATTTTAAAAGTAGCATGTATAATACCACCAAAAAAGAAAACACACATGAAATCCACAGGTATAAATATACAAAGTACATGTAAGACCTGTATGCAGAAAATTAGATACGTCAATGAAAGAAATCAAAGTAGATCTAAGTAAATGGAAAGATATACTGTATTTATGGTAAGGATGATTCAGTGTTGTTAAAGATGTCAGTTCTCCCAAAACTGATCTAAAGATTCAACAAAACTTTAATAAAAATCCTAGCAAAATTTCTTTTGTAGAAATCAACAAGCTGAATTTAAAATTTATATAAAAAGAAAAAGGAAATAGAATAGCCAAAAGAAAAAAAATTGAAAAAGAAGAAAAAAAGTGAAGGACTTAACATTAACTGACTTCAATAGTTATTGTAATGCTACAGTAATCAAGACAGTACGGTACTGAAGAAAGGACAGACATATGCATACAATGGAACAGGACAGTGTCCAAGACTAACACATACAGTCAATTTTGCTATAATGCCTGTTTTGAAAATGCAAATTTGTTCCCATGCAAGTAGTACATTAGGAAACAATTTGAGCTTAACATGAATTTGAGTTTTGAATTTTGTGTTGGAGTATGTGCAAAACTGCCTGCAAGAAACACTAGACAAAACACAAGAAAACTGTACCTGGTTGAAGCAGGTCAAGAAGAAATGCACACATGCACACACCTCAAACACCTACCAGCTATTTCAGCTCATCATGTGTGTTATGAGCAACTTCTGTGCACCTATAGTGTTAGGCTTTCCTCTCAATTCTAGATAATCTACCTTCCATTACTTCACAATAACTTACAAACTGCAATCTTTCCGACACCAATTCTATAAGCAAATTTCAGGATTTTTTTCAAGATAAGCTACCATATTTATTGTAGTATTTACATATTCTTAATAATTTAGAACTCCCTACTATTTTTCAATTACATTTAAAAAAATAATTAAAAAAGGAAGCTGATAAAAATGATAACATTGTTTTGCACAGTCTAAATTATTAAGAGTGCCCATCAAAAGACAATTAAAGAAGATGTGGTACATATATACAATGGAATATTACTCAGCCAAAAAAGAGAATGAAATCTTACTATTTGCAAAAACATGGATGGACCTAGAAGGTATTGTGCTAAATGAAATAAGACAGACAGAGAAAGACAAATATCATATACTTCATACCTTTCTTTAATGTGTCATCGGTTATACAGATTACTGTTAAACCCCTAACCCCATTTTCACCATAAATCCTGTCTTTTTTATTCTGCAATTATGCATACTGCAATAATTTTTAAGATGACACGTGTCGCATTACAATAGAACTGGCTATAGATATATCATCAATTGATTTCTGACAGAGGTGTAAAAGCAAGTCGATGAAGAAAAGTCAGTCTTTTCAACAAATCGTGCCAGAACAATAGGATATTGCATAGAAAAATCTATCTTCATACTATAAACAAACATTAACTCAAAATGAATCATAGAACTAAATGTAAAATGTAAAATCTGACATTTTTAAATATCCAAAAAAAAAAAAATACAGGAGAAAATCTTCGTGATCTTGGATTAGGAAAATATTTCTTAGATAAAACATGAAAAGTATAATCCATAAAAGAAAAAAATAGTTTATAACTGGATTTTTTCAAAATCAAAAACTGCTCTTCAAAAGGTAATGTTCAGAAAATAAAAAAGAAGCTATAGACTGGGAGAAAATATTCAAAATCACATATCTGATAAAGGACTTTCATTCAAAGTGTACTTTAAAAAGTCGAAAAGAAAACAAAAAGACACATTTTTAAATGGAAGAAAGATCTGAACAGACACTTCTCCAAAGAAATACATGAAAAGATGCTGAATTTCATTAGTTATTAGGGCAAATACAAATTAAAATGAGATATTACTACATGCCTATTAGTAGAGCTAAAATTAAAAATTCTGACAGTAACAAGTAATGGCAAGGAAGCAGAGCAACTACAGCTATCATACACTGTTAGTGGGTATAGTATGCACAAAGGTACAGCTGTTTTGAAAAACATTTGGGAGATTTCTCATTAAGTTAAACATATATTTATCATATGACCAAGCAATCCCACTCCTTTGGTATTTCTTATGTGAAATAAAAATTTATATTCACATAAAACCTGTAAATGAATATGATGGCTTTATTCCTCATTAAACAGGAAACAACCCAAATGCTCTTTAATTGAGACTAGATAAATAAACCACAGTACCATTATAAAATGGTGTACTACTCAGCAATAAAAAAAAATTACTAATACATACAAAAATATGGATGATTCGAAAATGTGCTATACTAAGTAAATGAAGCCAGACTCAAAAGACTACATATACTGTATGCCTCTCTTTATATTACATTGTTGAAAAAGACAAAACCATAGGGCCAGAAGGCAAACTGGTGGCTATTGATAAAGGAAGGATTGACTTATAATTGGGAAGTTCTCGAGGGTGATGGAACTGTTTTATATCTTGATGTTGGTGGTGGTTTTAAGACAGTATGCGTTTGCCAAGCTTGCAGAACTATACATGAGTGATTTTTTTTAATTAAATTTTATATTTTGAGACAAATGCAAATTCGCTGCAGTTATGTGAAATACTATAGAACTCCTGTTTACCCTTTACCCAGTTTCCTCTATGGTAACATCTTTCAAAATGATATTATAATATCACACCCACAATATTGACAATGATGCAGGCAAGATACAGAATTCATTCATCACCACAAGGATCTGAAAGATAAGTTTTCTGAATCATATAATTCTATAAATGAAAAAAGCTAGAAGCCCTATACTGTTTGTTTAAAATAAAATACCAACATTAATACTTAATTTTAGGGCTCCTAGAGAGCCCTAAATATTTTCATTTAAAAATCATTTATCCTTGTATAACTGAATGTATTATGATTTTATGCATAATTTTTAAAAAATATTTTAATGTACTACTAAGTTCTTTCTCTACATTTTGAGACTATTATACTCTGAACAGTCCATTTCAAAAATTAAGTTTCACGAAAGCTAGTGTTCAGGCTCAATTCAGTTGAATATAAAAATTTTGTAGAGAAGAATATTGGCTTCTTTGGCCCTTCCAGAAAGGAAGAAGAAGGAAAAAAATTTTCTTATCTTCCATTCCCTTCAGAGATTCATGCCACTCCACATAGGTCCCTGGCTATACTTTTCTGATCAAACTGATATTTAACACTGGAATTTGCTCAGTATTGAAAAAAAAAATTACAATATTAAGAGTTACAGTAGTAAATAAGATATATGTTAATCAGTAGTTTTCCCAAACCACTAATTTGAAAAGAGAAGAAAATGTAGAAATCGGGTATATAAGGTTTTTTGTCCCCCCCCCCCCGGGGGGTGTAGGGGCAGTATATCTCTATAACCACAAATACCTCTTTTACAAGACTTAAAGTTTTAAAAGCACATGCATAGCACAACAATTTAATATTTATATACCATTAGTAAAAGTAATCTCAGTGATTAATTTGCAGATAACCATAAAATTAATTTAAATTATTTTTGATAGATTTTTAGTTTTTATTTTGTTTTTTATTATTATTATTTTTACATTTATTTTTTTATTTTCCCCCTCTCCCCTCTGGTAACCACTAGTCCACTGTTCATGTCCATGAGTCTCTGTTTGTTTATCCTGTCCATCTCTTGCTTTTAGGTTTATATCCTATACATCAGTGATATCATGTGATTTTCAAACTTTCCTGTCTGGTTTATTTCGCTAAGTATGATTATTTCAAGGTCCATCCATTATGTTGCAAATGGCAGTATTTCATCTCTACTTGTGGCTGAGTAATATTCCATTGTATATATGTTCCACTGCTTCTTTAGCCAATCATCTATAGTAGGACATTTTGGATGCTTCCATATCCTGGCCACAGTGAATAATAATGTTGCTATGAACATCGGTGGGCAAATATCTTTTCAGATTTGAGTTTTCAAGTCTTTGTGGTAAATACCCAGTAGAGTGTTTGCTGGATCATAAGGTAAATAGTTTTTTGAGGAACCTCCATACTGTTTTCCATAATGGCTATACAAATTTGCAGTCTCACCAGCAGTGTATGAGGGTTCATTTTTCTCCGCATCCTCTCTGACATTTGTTATTCCTTGTCTTGTTGATTATAGCTATTCTAACAGGTGTGAGATGGTATCCCATTGTGGTTTTGACTTGCATTTCCCTAATAACTAGTGATATTGAGCATCTTTTCATATATTTTTTAGACATTTGTATGACTTCTAGGGAGAAGTGTCTGTTCAAGTCCTCTGCCCATTTTCTAATTGGATTGTTGTTGTTGTTGTTGTTAAGTCGTAGTAGTGTTTTGTATATTTTGGAATCAGACCCTTATTGGAGGCATTGCCAGCAAATATATTTTCTGATTCAAATGGTAGTCTCTTTACCTAGTTGACATTTTCTTTTGCTGAGCAGAAGCTTCTTAGTTTGATGTAGTCCCATCCGTTTATTTTTGCTTTTCCTTCCCTTGCTTTTGAGGTCAAATTCATAAAATCCTCTTTAAGTCCAAGGTACTTGAATTTAGTTACTCTATTTTCTTCTATGCATTTTAGTGTTTAGTTCGTATATTCAGGTTCTTAATCCATTTCGAGTTAATTTTAGTGTGTGGTGATAGATAAGAGTAGTTTCATTCTTTTGCAGGTGGCTTTCCAGTTTTCCCAGCACCATTAATTGAAGAGGCTTTCCATTCTCCACTGTATGTGTTTGGTTCTTTTGTCAAAAATTATTTGCCCATATAAACACGGGTTTACTTCTGGACTCTTAATTCTGTTCCACTGGTACATATGTCTGTTTTTCTGCCAATATCATGTCATTTTGATTATTGTCACATTGTAGTACAATTTGAAGTCGGGCAGAGTGATAATTCCAGCCTCGTTCTTTTTTCTCAGGATGGCTTTGGCAATTTGGAGTCTTTTGTGCTTCCATACAAATCTGATGATTTTTTGTTCTATTCTTAAAAAATGACGATGAGATTTTGATGGGAATGCATTAAATCAGTATAACATTTTAGGTAATGAGATCATTTTAACAATGTTGATTCTTCCAATTCAGGAACACTGAATATCTTTCCATTTCCTTGTATCTTCTTCGAATTCTTTTAATAGGGTCTTACAGTTTTCATTACATAGGTCCTTTACATGTTTCATTATATTTATTCATAGGTATTTTTTGTTGTTGTTGCAATTGCAAAAGGAATTATTTTTTTTCCACATCTTTTTCTGACACTTCATTATTACAATATAAGAACACTATGGATTTTTGAATATTGATTTTGTATCGAGAAACTTTACTATATTTACTTATTGTTTCTAGTAGTGTTCTTCTGGAGTCTTTAGGGTTTTTTTTTTTTTTTTTTTTTTTTTTTTTTTTACATAGAGAATCATGTCATCCACAAAGAGTGACAGTTTGACTTCTCTGTTTCCTATTTGGATGTCTTTTATATCTTTCGCTTGCCTGATTATACTTACTAGACCACCAACGTTATATTGAATAACAGTGGCGATAGTGGACAGCTTTGCCTTGTTTGTGATCTTAGCGGTAAGGTTTTTAGTTTTTCACCATTAAGTATAATGTTTGTTGAGGGCTTGTCGTATACAACCATTATTATATTAAGGTATTTTCATTCTATACAGATTTTGTTAAGTGTTTTGATCATAAACGGGTGCTGTATCTTGTCGAAGGCTTTTTCTGCATCTACTGATAAGATCATATGATTCTTATTTTTAATTTGTTTATGAGGTGTATCACATTAATCAATTTGTGTATGTTAAACCATCCCTGTGCCTCTGGGATGAAGCCCACTTGATTGTGGTGTATAATCTTTTTAATATGTTGCTGTATTCAGTTCGCTACTATCTTATTCAGGATTTTTTTCAGGTATGTTCATGAGACACTGGTCTTTAGTTTTCTTTTTTTCTGTTACCTTTCCAGGGTTTGGTATCAGAGTAATATTGGCCTCATAAAATGAGCAGGTAAGTATTGCCTCCTCTGATTTTTTGGAAGAGTTTGAGGAGAATAGTTATGAAATCTTCTTTGAATATTTGGTAGAATTCACTGATGATGCCATCTGATCCTGGACTTTTACTTTTTGGGAGGTTTTTGATAATTGTTTCACTTTGCATACTGCTGATCAATCTATTTAGATTTTCCAATTCTTCTTGATTCATTCCTGAAAGGTTTTATTTTTCTACGGAGTGGTCCATTTCTTCTAGGTTATTAAATTTTGTGTTATATACTTTTTCATAGTATTCTTGTATGATTCTTTGTATTTCTGCAGTGTCTGTCGTCATATCCCCTCTTTCATCCCTGATTTGATTATTTGTATCATTCCTCCTTTTTCTCTAATTGAGTCTAATCAGGGATTTGTCGATTTTACTAATCTTTTCAAAGAACCAGCTCTTTGTTGCATTTACTTTTTCTATTGTTTTTTTTTTATTTGTTTGTTAGTTTTTTATTTCATTTTCTTTGCTCTAATTTTGATTATTTCTTTCCTTCTGCTGACTTTATGCTTTTTTTTCCCCTTATCTAGATT
This sequence comes from Eidolon dupreanum, assembly GCA_028627145.1. Lineage (NCBI taxonomy): Eukaryota > Metazoa > Chordata > Mammalia > Chiroptera > Pteropodidae > Eidolon > Eidolon dupreanum. The sequence continues at coordinate 44,256,410 of CM053505.1, forward strand.
TTTAAGATGAAGCATTAGGTTGTTGTTTGGGCTCATTCTTATTTTTGGAAGTAGACTTGTAATGATATGAACTTTATTCTTATGAATGCTTTTGCAATGTCCCAAAAGTTTTGATATGTTGTACTACCATTATCATTTATTTCTATGTATTTCTTGATCTCTCTTTTTATTTCTTCTTTGACCCAGTCACTCTTTAGTAGCATGTTATTTTATCTCCATATATTTGTGTTTTTTTTCCACTTTCTTTTTACAGTTGATCTCTAGTTTCAAAGCATTATGATCAGAGAATACGGTTGGAATGATTTCAACCCTCTTATATTTGTTGAGGCTATCTCTGTGTCTCAGTATGTGGACAATCCTTGAGAATGTTCCATATGCACTAGAGAAGAATGTATAAGCAGCTGTTTTGCAATGGAAGGCTCTGTATGTGTCAATTATCTCCAGTTGATCTAATGTGTCATTTAAGGATGTAATTTCCTTATTGATTTTTTGTTTGGATGATTTGTCCATACCTGACAGTGGGGTATTTAGGTCCCTTAGTATGATATTGTTTTGGTCTGTTTCTCTCTTTAGTTCTGTTAGTAACTGCTTTATATATTTAGGGGCTCCCTGATTGGGAGCATAAATATTACTAAGTGTTATGTCTTCTTGGTGCATGATTCCATTTATCATTACAAAATGTCCCTCAGTATCTTTCTTTATCTTTTTTAACTCTATTTTGTCCGATATTAGTACTACTCCTCCCATTTTTCTTTGAATGCCATTTGCTTGAAATATCATTTTTCACCCTTTCTCTTTGAGTCTATATTTGTCTTTGGAGCTGAGATGTGTCTTCTGGAGGCAGCATATGGTTGGGTTTTCTTTTTGGATCCATTCTGCAACTCTGTGCCTTTTTATTAGTGAGTTCAGTCCATTTAAATTTAGGGTGATTATTGAAATATGAGGTCTTCTTATAGCCATTTTATCTTTTGCTTTCTGGTAGCATATTATCATCATTACTTCCTTGTCCTTGTGTTTCTGTTTTCTTTATTTTGGTTGACTTTTGTGGGTTTTCCCTCTGGTCCTTCTTGAATTATGTTATATACTTTGGTCGTGAATCTTTGGCATGTGGTTACCATTATGAATATGTATAGTTTTATATATACAGTCATCCTTTTTCTTCTGCACGTGCCTTATCTCCATTCCCCTTTGCAAATAGGCATCTTCAAATCTTCCCCTTTTCAGTCATTGTTGTTTCAATTTGTCCCTATGTATGCTGAATGTTCATTACTATCTTGCTATGGCAAATCTCTTCTCATTTTAAGCTTGTAAGCCCTGTTCCTAAGAAGGGTTTCACTCTATTTTTATCAGCCTTCTACTCACCTTACTCCTACTCCTAATTATGTTTTTTGTTTGTTTGTTATTTTGTTTTAGGTGAGCTGACCCTTTTCAGTATTTTCTGTAGTGCACAGCTTGTAGTGGAGAATTCTTTCAATGTTTGTATGTCTGAAAAGGTATTAATTTCTCCTTCATATCTAAAGGAGAACTCAGCTGGATACATTATTCTTGGCTGGTAGTTCCTTTCATTTAATAGTCTGAATATTTGATTCCACTCTTTTCTGGCTTGTAAGGTTTGTGCTAAAAAGTGTGACGATAATCTAATGGGTTTTCCTTTATAGGTTGCCGTCCTCTTTCTCTGGCTGCCCTGATAATTCTTTGTCAATAATTTCAGATAATTTTAATACAGCGTGTCTTAGTGAAGGCCTTTTTGGGTTGAGATAATTGGGTGTTCTGCTGACTTACTGAATTCCAAGTTCCAGCTCATTCCTTAGATTTGGGAAATTCTCATCAACTATTTGTCTGAAGATACTTTCTAATCTCTGCCCCTTTTCTTTCCCTTTGATAATGTCCATTATTCTTATGTTTCCTCTCCTGATGGTATTAGCTAGTTCTTGTATTTCTCACTGATTATTTTTCATTCTTTGGTCTCTCTCTTCTTCCTTCTGATTTATTTCTAGATTTGTCTTCAATATCACTGATCCTTTCCTCCATTTGGTTGACTATTTTCCATGCCTGTTATTGCATTTTTCAACTCTTGCAATGAGTTATTTATCTACACAAGTTCTATTTTGTTCTTTTTGAGGGTTTCAGTCTCCTTGCTAAAGAAATCATTCTGCTCATCTAGTTGTTTTTTTTTCAATTCCTGAAATTGTTGAAATGAATTGTTTTGGATCTCATTGAGGTTTTTCAGAAGTAACATCCTGAATTCCCTGTTATTTAAGTTGTATATTTCTATGTCTTTAAGTTTATTGTCTGGAGATTTTTCTCTTTATTTTTGAGGTGCCTTGTCACCTTCGTTGTTCATGGTGTTTAGTTGACTATTTCTCCATTGGCCATTAATGGAAGTGTGTTCTGCTTCCCGCCCCGCCCCCCCCCAGAAAAATTTATTATATAATGGTCCCTAGCTTTTTTCAAAGGTGTTTTTCTTTTGGTTTACAGTAGGTGGCATCTAAAGCTCTTGGATCTCTGCTTTACATAAAGTCTTATTAATGTTTTTTTTTTTTTCTTATAGATGTTTAATCACGCTTGCTACCCTCAGTCTCAGTCTTGTCAGTGTTAGCTACTGTTTCGGTAGCATTTGCTTAGATTCCCCTGGGAATGTGTGATGATCAGTATCAGAAGGTATGTGGGGAGAGGCCCTCTGGGTTGAGGGTTGGGGGCTGCGGCTCAGCCTTGGTTTTGCAATCAGGGCTGGCAAAAATCAACTGTTTTGCCGTCCCAGTTTTTCTGCCATCCCTGTTTCTCTGCCTTCTGCCCTGATGACTAGGTACTGCTGCTGGCTGCATGGAACTCACAGCACTCCCAGGCAGGGCTGTTCAGGAAAGTTGCCAAACCTTCTCCCCTCTCCATCCTCCTATAGGTAGCTCAGGCTGTGAGAGGCAGCTTCTTTGTTTCTACCAGTCTACCGCCAGACACCGGGGATTCTGACCTGTGGTAGCTGTTATGCACAGATACCACCTTCAGATGTGCTGGTACACAGTTTGGGTGTTTTGTTGAGTTTTAGATGTTTCACTTATTGTTGTTTCAAGGGGAGAGATCTGGGGAAGTTACTCACTCTGCCATGTTCAATCCAATCTCTAAATCATTTTCTTATATTTTTTCTCTTGAATATTTAGCTCAAGTAGTGTAATTTAAATTTTTGACACTGTATATTTTTCTTCTCTCTTTATAGAAATTATCCTTGAATTACGTCCCTCAGAAAACACATAATTGAAACCATAGATAGTTTAAATCAGTTGTGTTCAATTTATAATTCTATTTTTAACACCGACAGCACCTGGTATTCCTAGGTAGTCTCCCATCCAAGTAGTAACCAGGCGTGACCCTGCTTAGCTTCCGAGATAGATAAGATTGGACACATTCAGGGTGGCATGGCCGTAGACCCAAATTATAATTTTTCTTTTTTTTTTTTTTCATTTTAGGCAAGGCAACCCTTGGTTGACCTCACAGACTGCAAGGACCTTGTCAGCTTACAGTCCCTTATTTTTATTTATTTATTTTATTTTTTATGCCTACAGCACGTGGTCTTCCTAGATGGTCTCCCATCCAAGTACTAACCTGGCTCAACCCTGCTTAGCTTCTGAGATCAGATGGGATCGGGCTTGTTGAAGGTGGTATGGCCATAGACCCAACTTATAATTTTTAATGGCATATATGAGTTAACATTTTTTATAAACCAGGAAAGTCATATTATATAGTTAGTTTTTACATAAACTATGGGGGGTAGTCCAGAAATAAAGTTTAGACATAAAGACAGTATGAAAAATATATTATCAAAAATGCAGATATTTGGAGGTTATCCATTCTCAATCTACTGATCTTCAATACAATCATAATCTCAGTATGAAGTTAATCAGGCTCAAAATACAGTCATACCAAGATACATTTCTATAGTCCACTGCCATTCAGAGTAACCTGTTAAACTATTAGGTCCATTCTTATATCTAGAGGATATTTAAAGTGAGTGGGTAAAAAAAAACAAAAAAAAACAAAAAAAAACAAAACGGTATTTCTCTCTCCTGAGATTATTCTGGTAGGAAACTCAGAATGCTGGGGAAGACCCTGCCTAAGTGAAACATTGATAAATCACTACAGCCCAATGCTATCAATGATAAATAGCAAATAATCTTGTACTTTCGACTATAGTATTCAAAATAGAAGGAATGAAGATAGGAAGAGAAACACGAAAAGAGTGATGGAATAAAAACACACAGAGGATAAGGAAGCAAGAAAAAAAGAAAAAGAAGAAAATAAAGATAAAGAAAGGAAGAAATAATGGAAAATGGAAAATTAAAAATTGAAAAAAGTGAAAAGTCATCTAAAAATACTTGCTATGAGTGGTCACACTTTAATCAAACTTACTGGAAAGTTGAGAGGTTAAATCCATGTTTGTTACTCATTACAAAACTTTGAATTAGGTTATAATCATAAAACAGAGTGAAAATTCATGTATAGGTTTTTGTGTGCACATAAAGTTTTCTTTCTCTAAGACAAATGCCCATAGGTATGACTACTGTATGGTTTTATTTATATCATATTTTTTAAATAACAAAATTAGAGATATTAAGTGGTTTCTAGAAGGTAGGGAAGAGGGAGGTAGGGTGTGATGGTAAATGGGCTACACAAGAGAGTTCTTTTGTGTTTGTATGACAGTTTTGCATATTGATTGTGCTTGTGGTATTCAAATTTATATATGTTGAGAAAATGTCACAGAATTATACACAAAGACAAACAAAAAAATGTATGCAAAAACTCGTGAAATCCAAGTAAAGTATATAGTTCAGTTACTTGTACAGTATAAATCAATTTCCTGGATTTGACAATGCACTGCAGCTTTGTAAGATGTCACCATAGGGGGAAGCTGAGTGATGAGTACACAGAACCTCTCGGTACTATTTTTGCAACTTATTGTGAATCTATAATTATTTCAAAATAAAAAGTTTTTTAAAAATAGTATAATATGAACACTTTATGCCTAAAAATCCTGTGAGGATTAGCACAGTGTGTTATAAGTAAATCCTCAATATTAAAAATAAGGTAAAATAAAGCATTTTTTTTGCAAATGAACAAAATGAACCCTTGAATGTGAAACATCTGGTTTAAAATTATATAATTCAATGCATTTCAAATGTGATAACTACTTATAAATTTTTCAATCAAGACTGAAACTAAGATAATGTGTTTTTACCTAGAAAATCAAATTGATTTCTTAATTAGAACAGCAACTCTATTGTATAATTTCTTAGTATTACAATTAGGACATATTTAGAGCTATCTCATCTACCCTTTAAATAAATTTTAGTTTACTAAAGAGATGAACAAAATGCAAATTAAATCAAGAAAGAGGAAAAAAGAGAACAGGCTTAGACCAATATATATTAAAATAATGCAAGCTTAGGTAGAATAAGAAAATTTTCATACCTGTTAACTTGATATGTCCTATTTCATCAAGCAAAATGCTGTAAATCAAAATTCACATTCAACAAGATGGAACAAAATATTTTATATAAAACATTCACACAAAAATCATAAACATAAAATAGGTGTATCTATTTCAAATACTGAAAAAATGTAATGATTACTTTATAATCAATGGGTATCTTATGAATATTACTTGTTATGTTTCATATAATTGTAAAATTCACATATGTTTTCATATAATATTTAAAATAAAAGACTTAATAGAGAAAAAGTAGTTATATAACATTGGTTATAGGGATACACAAGGAGAATATAGCTTTACTTTTCTGGCTTCAAGTCTCTATACACAATTCCTAATTGGTGCAGATGATCCAAAGCAAGGGCTAGTTCTGCGAGGTAGAATTTCACATCTTCCTCTGTAAACAGAACCTAAAATAAAATGACAATTTTCCATTTGATCATTTTTTAATACTTCCCTAAAAACTAGTAAACAAACAAATATAGGCAAATAAGAAAATAAGAGTAGATAGATGAAACTAACCCCTTTAAGAATCCTTCTCTTCAATATTAACTATTTAAATGTAAATCTTCCTAAAATATATTATGTAGTTTGTATAACTTCTTACACTGTAGTGCACAGGATTTATCCTTTTTTTAATAACTTGCTATCATAATGTGATTATTAATTTCAGTACTCTTCTAGGTACTCTTCTCGGGATCTTTGATGATTTTGGATATGTCAGTTTAGCATTGGCAATTCCACTATTTCTACAATTTTCTTTCACTGTCTACTAAGGAATTTTGCTTCGAACGGCTCTACTAACTCAAAGCTTCTAATATCAAAGCAAGTAGTTAAATTAGTAACTCATATTAAACACAGTTCTAAACCCAATATCTGACCTAAAGAGCAGCTCCAGGCCTCTTCTGATAGTAAAGTACATGAGTTTAATGACACTGTATTCCTCAATCTTTTTGTGCCTGGGAAGAGAGCTGCTACAGTGAAGTGAAAAGAGCACTGGACTTGGAATGAGAACTAACAGTGTAATGTTTGACATGCCACTTAGCCCTCTGGCCTTCAGTTTCTAAACCTGTAAAATAAAGATAATGATATCTGCTATGTCTAACAAGGCTATTTTAAGAGTAAAAATAGTTTATATGGGAAAAAGAGCTTTATAAACTGTAAAATGCTTTGTATACAACCATGAGGTATTATTATTATAGTTATTCATAAATGAGTGTTAATTTACACACAAAATTGAGCACTACTTAATCATCAGATATAATTTTTAAGATTTATCAAGGGCTTCCAATTGACAAAACAAATAATGTGTTTAGAAACTGGGTATTTTCACTATAGAAATCTCTGGATTACTAGGAAAGTATAAAATATGAATGAAATATCATAAGGATCCTATAACTGACTTGCTCATTTAGAATTATGGCCACTAAATTACACAATGTAGACTCAGGTTACTAGTAAAATTGCAGAAAATGAGGAGTTTAAAAAAATGATCTGTAGAAAAACAAAGACTGTTCATTATATAAGTTTCTAGAGACTTCATTTGAATATTATAATGGTCAAAGTACAAGAACATTTTAACTTGATATTCTATTAAGAATAAAAGCACTTGTTACTTATTTGACTTCCGAGGAAGGCTAATCAAAATGTTCACTGAAACCTAACACATAAGAAAACCTTCATTAAACAAAAATATTTCAAACTCTAAATTAAAGAAGAAACTATGTAGAGGTTACAGTTTATGGAAAACATATTATCTTGTTATAAAGTTGTCTCTGTGGAAAGGTTCATAATGGATGCAGATAAGAAACTTACTAAGTAGAAATTATGTGCCAGTCATGTTACATTCATTATGTTATTACAGTTTTCCAAACATCATCATGAGGTAGGTACTATCATCACATTACATATGGAGAAAGACTCAGTGATGAAGTAACTTTCTCAGAATAAGATAACTAGTAAGAAGCAGGCCTAGGATTTGAATTCAGGAATACTTGTCCTTAAGAACTACCTTTTCTCCAGAAGCCACTTCTGCCATATGCAACTTTTCTTTTAAGTTTTAGGCCCACTACTATTAATGCTTTCCTATTCACTAATCATTCTATCATAAATACCCCCCAAAATAAAAATCATCTAAAACCCCAGCACCCTGAGGTAAGTTTGCTAGTCTTTTGCTGTCTGATCTTCAAACCATGTATGTGTGTACATATATATTTGTGTGTAAAAGTGTGTGTGTTTTAACATATTTTCGATAATACTATACACACACTATTTAGTAGATTCCTTTATCCTCACTTAATATTATATCATAAGCATTCACCCATATATTTAAAATTTATTTACAAAGTGTTTTCAATAGTTGCATAATATCAACATACTAATTAACCTGTTTTCATTTAGATTATTTCCAATTATTCACTACTTTAAATAATTCTGTAATATGCATATGTATTTTTGACATTTATGATTATTTCTCCGAAATGGATTCCTAAGAAATAAAACAGGAGATATGGAGTCAAGGAGATTAGTCTAAGATTCTCCACATACACAACAAAATTATTTTCAAAAAAAGTTATGATCGATAATTTTCACTCACATCAGCAGTTCGTAAAAGCATTTGTCTTGCCACATCCATGATAGCAGTGAATATTACCCTTTTAAAAATCTTTTCTAATTTGACATACAAAAATGGAATCAATTATTTTAATTAAAATTTTTATTGTTAAGCTAAACATTGTTTTTATGTCTTGTGGCCTTTCTATTGTTTTAGTGAATTACTGGTAATGTTTTTGACTATTTTCCAGTATCAACTAACTGTTTTTTTAATTAGCCCTTTAAATATTTGAAAAGAAGTCCTTTAAATATTTTTAAAATGTCAATTCTCCATTATATTACTTTTAAATATTTTCCCCAATTTGTGCTGGTCTTTGATGTTCAGTAATTCATAATTTTATGTACTCAAATTTATATATCATCTGTGTGATTTTCCTTCATTATTTGATTAAGAAGACCTCCATTCAATGGTCAACTACATATTCAGGTGCAATTTCTTTTAGAATGTTTTTTTCCAGATTTAGCTTTTTAACATAAGTAAAATTTATCTTTGCATGTGGTAGAGATGACAAGTCAAAATCAATTTTTTTCTGAAGTATCTAACCAATTTATCACATACTGTTTACTGAACAATCGATCTCTTTGCCATTAATTTGTGAGTCTACTTCTACCATAACATACGGTAAGTTATATATACCAGAATATTCCTGTGTTATACAGTATGTGTCTAATCTTGTATCAACTATGATGTTTTGATTACTGCAGCGGCTTTATAAAGTTTTAAACAGGAGGTAGAACAAGGAAAGGGCATTCTTTATTTTCAAAATGTCTTAGTTCTTTTCATTTGTTTACTTGTCCAGATAAGCTGGTAAAATCGTTCTATAATTTCAAACAAACAAAAATTCTACTAGGATTTTGTTTGGAATTTTGTTAACCTTATAAATTAACTCTAGAAGAACTGGCAGCTTTACAATCATCAGTCACTCATCCCACTATATTTTCTTGATATTAGCAAGGTAGAGCACAGCTTAAGAGTTGTGTGTGTGTGTGTGTGTGTGTGTGTGTGTGTGTGTGTATTTTAGGAGAGAAAAATTGGGGGAGGTACCATTCCCTTTAAAATATACATGAAGCATATAATAAAATTCTTTAACACATATAAAAATGTAATTGTTAAAGTCTTTTTCTAAGGCATACAGAATAAGTCCTCATTTTAAATGATATTTTTTTGTATGTACAAGTATAACAAATTATAATTAATAAGCTGTCTACAGAAGTAACCATTAAATAACTTTTTTAAAGTCTGTTCAATGAATATACTAATTTCTTGTCTTTTTGGAAGTGCATTTAAAATGCTTGCTTGCTCTTAATATTCTAGACTTGGGAATCAAAACTTACTGACTGCATCTCTGTGCTAGTATGGGTTTACACAGTACCACATTGAGAATGTGGGTCTGAAGAGTTTAAAAGAAAATTAGAAGTAACTACAAAAATTTCTCAAACACATAATTGACACTTTTACAATCTAAATACAAGAAAACATGAATACTGGAGACTTGTTATACTGTTGTCTCTCTATGTCTTGGGACCAGCTTTTAACATGGTCTTTTAAAGACACCACTTGGAAGAGGGTCCTACATAGACCCTACCACATACTGAACTCTATTCTATGGTAAACAATATACCAAGATCACAGTTGATGTTCATACATGGTATGTTCTGCACTGGAGGGAGAAAGACATAAGCCAGAGACCTTAACCACTTAAACACTGGCTAGTATCCCAGAAAAACACTTGTTTTTTCACAGTAAGTTCCAAAGCTCTGGAAATCAATACACTCAATATTTTAATTCTGGAAGAGAGATGTTAAACAACTTTCACCCAATTAAAATACTACCTCCAGACTATCACTTCAACACAAAATGAAATAGACAAGGACAGGATTTTCTCTCTTACCTAAAATCACTAAAACACATGACAAAATATATGAAATGACACTTTTCAAGACACTGGATATCAGGCAACAAAAATACAATGAATACTGAGAGATGGGAAACAAACAAGATGAGCCTTACAACTGTCCTAGCTTACTACCTGGAAAGAATTTGTAAGCAACAGTGCACACATGGAGGGCTAAGTCAGGCAGTCTGGAAGACTAACCTGAGTTGATGAGACAGAGCTGAGAGTATGGAGAGACAAGCACGACAGAATTTACAAGATAGAGTACAGAAGTGAGAACTCCAGAGAGAGAAAAACATGTAGTTATGTATATAGCCTACTTCAAGGATTCAGCAAAGAAATGCCCAGCATATGTGAGTGAGGAAAGGATCCTGAGCCAGGTAAAGAACCAATGAAAGGATTAGAGGGAAAATCCATGGAACTCACACAGGGCCAGGAATAGTACCTATAACCTCTGGCCAGAGCAGAAAACCTCATAATTCACAGGACATCAGAAAGAGTAATCAGAGAGTGACATCAGAAGCATGGTGGAGCGAGAGATGTCCCCAGATGTCTCCCCTTGAAACAACAATAAGTTGAAAATCTAAAACAAAAAAAAAAAAAAAAAAAAAAAACACCTGAACTACACACCAGCATGTCTGAGCAAGGGATCTGTGCAAGAAAGCTACCATAGGTCAGAACCCTAGTAGTCAGGCAGTAGACTGGGAGAAACAAATAAGCTACCTCTCACAGCCAAGCTCCCAGCAGGAGAATGGAAAGGGGAGAAGGTGTGGCAGGTTCCCTGAATAGCCCAGCCTGGTAGAGCTGTGAGCTCCACGGCAGCAGTAGTGCCCAGGAATCAGGGTAGAAAGCAGAGAAGTGGGGATGGTAGAGAACTGGGGATGGCAGAGAAGCAACAGTTGATTATCACCAGCCATGGATGCAGAACGCAAGGCTGAGCTAAAGCTCCAAACCCTTAACCCAGAGGGACCTTCCCACTGTATCCTCCAAGACCTGACACTGCAGAGCCCCAAGGGAACCAGAGCAAACATTACAGAACCTGTCAATAACACTGACAGGGACTGAGACTCAGGGGAGCAAATGTGATTGAAAATTTATAAGAAAAAGAAAAGGCATTATTAAGAATTTATATAAAGCAGGGATCAAAGAGGCTCAGATGCCACCTTCCAGAAGTCAAAAGAAAAATGCCTTCTTAGCAACAGGCTAAAGAGACACCTTTATATAATAAATCTTCTTCCTGGAAAAAAAAGGCAGAATACACCAACATTACTATCCAGGCGTAGAAATAGTACATTAAAAACCATGAACAGTTAGGGTGACAAGCCAGCTCAGAAAGCAAGAGAAAAATCTCCAGAAAAAAAGGCTTAAAGATATAGAAATATGCAACTAAAACGATAGAGAATTCAGGATGGCACTTCTGAAAAAAACTCAAAGACATCCAGAATAATTCACCTTAAGAATTCCAGGAATGGGAAATAGATGAGCAGAATGAGTTCTTTAGCAAGGACACGGAAACCCGCAAAAAGAACAAAATAGAACTTGTGGAGATGAAGAACACACTGCAAGAGTTGAAAAATGAAATAGCAAGCTTGGGAAATAGAGTCAAACAAATAGATGAAAGGATCACTGATATCGAAGACAGAAATTTAGAAGTAAATCAGAAGGAAGGAGAGAGAAACTGAAGAATAAAAAATAATAAAAAAGAAATACAAGAACTAGCTGATACCATCAGAAGAGAAAACATAAGAATAATGGGCTTTATCGAAGGGGAGGAAAAGGAGCAAAAATTAAAAAAGGATTTTCAGACAAATAGTTGACTAGAATTTCCTAAATCTAAGGAATGAGCTGGAGCTTGAGATTCAAGAAGTCAACAGAACACCCAATTATCTCAACCCAAAAAAGCCTTCTCCAAGACACACTGTATTAAAATTATCAAAAATCAATGACAAAGAAAGAATTCTCACAGCAGCCAGGGAAAAGAAGATAGTAACTTATAAAGGAAAACCCATTAGATTATTGTCACACTTCTCAGTACAAACTTTGCGAGCCAGAAAAGAGTGGAATCAAATATTCAGACTATTAAATGAAAAGAACTACCAGAGAAAAATGTCTCCAGCAAAGCTCTCTTTTAGATATGAGAGAGAAATAAAGAACTTCCCAGATATACAAAAATTGAGGGAATACTCCACTATGAGGCCTGAATTATAGGAAATATTGAAAGATCAGTTCACCTAAAACAAAATGGCAAAAAAAAAAAAAAAGTACATAACTAGGAGTAAGGCAACTAGCACACAGAGAGAAGCAGAGGAGTGCAACCCTTACTAAGAACAGGGCATTATAAGCTCAATCAATAAGAAGAGATTGGCTATTATGAGATAGTAATGGAAGTCCAGCATACAAAGGGACACATTCAAACAACAATAACAGAAAAAGGGAGAAGAGAAAAATCCAAATTCACAAAAGGGAACAGAGATAAGGCACATTCAGAATAAAATGTACAACTCTCTCTCTATATATAGCCATCCTCTACATATTCATAATGGTAACCACATGCCAAAGATTCAGAACTGAAGTATATCACATAAAAAAAGAAGGACCAGAGGAAAAAGCCACAAAACCCAAACAAAATAATAAAAGAAAAGACACACAAGGTAATGGAAGCAATGGAAAGACCGAGCAACAAGAAAGCAAAATATAAAATAGCTACAAAAAACCTCACATTTCAATAATCACCATAATATAAATGCAGTGAACTCACCAATAAAAAGGCACAGAGTTGCAGAGTGGATCAAAATAAAAAACCCAACCATATGCTGCCTCCAGGAGAAACATCTCAGCTCCAAAGACAAATATAGACTCAAACTGAAAGGGTGGAAAATGATATTTCAAACAAATGGCATTCAGAGAAAAGCATGAGTAGCGGTGCTAATATCAGGCAAAATAGATTTCAAAATAAAAACGGAAAAGAAAGATACTGAGGGACACTTCATAATGATAAAAGGAATCATATACAAAAAAAGACGTAACATGTATTAATATCCATGCTCCCAATCAGGGGGTCCTAAAATATGTAAAGCAATTACTAACAGAACTAAAGGGAGAAACAAACCAAATCACCATTAGTAGGGAACCAAAATACCCAATTGTCAGATATGAACAGATCATCCAAATAGAAAATCAAAAAGGAATTAATATCCCTAAGTGACACATAAGACCAACTGGACTTTATTGATATTTATAGAGCCTTTCATTCCAAAACAGCTGCTAATACATTTTTCTCTAGTACACATGGAAGATTCCCAAGGACTGATGACATACTAGAACATGGAGATAGCATCAACAAATATAAGAGGGTTGAAATCATACCAACTATATTTTGTGATCATAATGCTATGAAACTAGAGATAACTGCACAAATAAAAAAGGAAGAACCACAAATACAGGGAGATTAAACAACATGCTACTGAAGAATGACTAGGTCAGATAAGAAATAAAAAGAGAGATCAAGAGATACACAGAAACGAATGATAATGATAGCATTACATATCAAAACTTTTAGGACATGGCAAAAGTGGTCATAAGAGGAAAATTCATATCATTACAGGCCTATCACAAAAAACAAGAACGACCCCAAATAAATAAGTTAATGTTTCATCTTTAAAAGCTAAAAAACAAAGAATAAATAAAGCCTAAATTCAGCAGAAGTAAATAAATAATCAAACTGAGAGCAGAATTAAATAAAATTTAAAACAAAAAATCAATAGAAAAAATAATACAACAATGAGCTTGTTATTTGAAAAGTTTAATAAAATTGAGAAGCCCCTGGCCAGATTCACTAAAGAAAAAAGAGAAAGGACACACATAAAAAAAATCTGGGAAGAAACAGGAGAAATGAAGACAGACAATGCAGAAATGCAAAGGATCATACAAGAATACTATGAAAAAGTATGTAACACCAAATGTAATAACCTATAAGAAATGGATAAGTAGTTAGAAAGGCACCTTTCTAGATTGAATCAAGAAGTGGAAAATCTAAGTATACCAATCAGCAGTATGGAAATTGAAACAATCATTAAAAACCTACCAAAAATTCAAAGTCCAGGACCATATGGCTTCATCAGTGAATTCTACTAAACATTCAAAGAAGATTTAATACTTATTCTCCTCAAATTCTTCCAAAAAATCAAAGAGGAGGCAATACTTCCTTCTTAACTCATTTTACAAGGCCAATATTACCCTGATATCAAAACCTGGCAAAAATAGCACACGAAAAGTAAACTACAGACCAATATCTTTCATGAACACAGATGCAAAAATCCTAAATAAGATACTAGCAAACCGTATACAGCAACATATTAAAAAGATTATATACCATGATCAAGTGGGCTTCATCCCAGGGCATAAGGGTGGTTCACCACATGCAAATCCATTAATGTGATACACCACATAAACAAATTTAAAAAATAAGAATCATATGGTCATATCAATAGATGCAGAAAAAGCCTTCCACAACATACAGCATCCATTTATAACCAAAACACTTAACAAAATTGGCATAGAAGGAAAGTACCTTAAAATAATAAATGCCATATATGAAAACCCTCAGCCAACATTATACTTAATGGTAAAAAACTGAAAACCTTTCCTTTCAGATCAGGAAAAAGACGTGGCTGTCCATTATCGCCTCTGTAATTCAGTATAACATTGGAGGTCCTAGTGAGTGCAATTAGGCAAGAGAAAGATATAAAAAGCGCCCAAATAGGAAACAAATAAATCAAACTGTCACTATTTGTGATGACATGATTCTCTATATAGAAAACCTTAAAAACTCTACAAGAATACTGCTAGAAACGATAAGCAAATACAGTAAAGTTTCTGGATATGAAATCAATATTCAAAAATCCAGAGCATTCCTACACTCTAATAATGAAATCTGAGAAAAAGAAGTGGAAAAAATAAACCTTCTACAATTGCAACAAAAAGAATAAAATACCTTGGAATAAATCTAATAAAACACGTGAAGGACTTATAATGAAAACTATAAGACCCTATTAAAAGAAATTGAAGAAGACAAAAAGAAATGGAAAGACATTCCATGTTCTTGGGTAGGAAGAATCAACATATTTAAAATGACCTTATTACTTAAAGCATTATACAGATTTAATGCAATCCATATCATAACCCCATTGGCATTTTCCAAAGAAATAAAACAAAAAGTCATCAGATTCATATGGACACCAAAATCACCAAAGCCATCCTAAGAAAAAAACAAACCTGCAGACATCACTCTACCTGACTTCAAACTATACTATAAAGTAACAATAATCATAAGAGTATGGTATTGACAGAAAAACACACAAAGACCAGTGGATAGAATCAAGAATCTAGAAATAAACCCACGTTTATATGGGCAAATAATTTTCAAGAAAAGAACCCAAAACATACAGTGGAGAAAGGAAAGCCTCTTCAAGAAATGGTGCTGGGAAATTTTGAAAGCTGCCTGCAAAAAAACAAAGCTAGACTTTTGTCTATCACCACGTACCAAAGTTAATTTGAAATGGATTAAGGATCTGCATATAAGTCATGAAACAATAAATTCCATAGAAGAAAACATAGCAACTAAACTCATGAACTTTGGACTTAAAGAGGATTTTATTAATTTGACCTCAAATGCAAGAGAAATAAAAGCAAAATTAACTGAATGGGACTACATAAAATTCAAAAGCTCTGCACAGCAAAAAACAAAAATAACAACAACAAAAAAAACATTGTCAACAAGGTAAAGAGACAACCATCCAATGTGACAATATATTTGCAAGCTTCACCTCTGATTAGGGCCTATTATACAAAATATACAGTGAACTCATGCAACTCAATAAATACAACAACAACAACAAAAAAAAATCCAATCAAAAAATGGGCAGAAGACCTGAACAGACACTAATCCCAAAAAGACATACAAATGGCTAAGAAACATAGGACAAGGTTTCCAGCATTGCTAGCTATTAGGGAAATGCAAATCAAAACCACAATGAGATACCATCTCACACCTGTTAGAATAGCTGTTATCAACAGGACAAGTAATAACAAGTGTTAGAGAGGATGTGGAGAAAAAGGAATCCTCATACATTGCTGGTGGGATTGCAAACTGGTATAGCCACTATGGAAAACAGTATGGAGGTTCCTCAAAAAACTAAGAATTGATCTTCCACATGATCCAGCAATCCCTCTACTGAGTATTTACCCCAAAGAACTGAAAACTCATATCCAAAAAGATATTTGCACACTGATATTTATAGCGGCATTATTCATGGTGGCTAGGACATGGATGCAACTGACGATCCTACAACAGACGATTGGATAAAGAAGCTGTGGTACATATATACAATGAAATATCACTTAGCCATAAGAAGGGATGAAATACTGCCATGTGCAACAACATGGTGGACCTTTAGATAATCATGCTAAGCAAAATAAACCAGGCACAAAAAGTTGAAACCACATGATATCACTCATATATGGGATATAAGCTCAAAAGCAACAAACAAACAGGACAAAAAAAGAACGACTCATGAACATGGACAATAGACTAGTGGTTACAAGAGGTAGGGGGAGGGAGTAGGTAGATGGGATAACAGGGGTCAAATATGTGGTGACAGAAAGAAATCAAATTGTGGGCGGTAAACACACAATACGATATATATGCATGCCTTACTGTTATATTGCACACCTGAACCGTACTGGATTTTGTTAATCAATGTTACCATAATAAAAATAAAAATTAAAAATAAATAAATAAATAAATAAAATAAAAAATGGGCAGAAGAATTGAATAGATATTTATCCAAACAAGATATACAGATGGCCAGCAGACACATGAAAAGATTCTGAACATCACTAATCATCAGGGAAATACAAATCAGAACCACAATGAGATATCACTTCATACCTGTCAGAATGGCTTTTATAAAAAATTCAACAAATAACAAGTGTTAGCAAGTACGTGAAAAAAAAAGGAACCCTTATGCACTGTTAGTGGGATTGCAAATTATTGCAGCCACTATGGAAAAAAGTATGGAGGTTCTTTAAAAAATTAAAAATAGAACCATTTAATCACAAAGCACTTCTACTTCTGGGTATTTACCTTAAGAAAATGAAAAGAATCATTCAAAAGTATATATACTCCTCTATGTTTATTGCAATATTGTTTACAATAGCCTAGATATAGATGAATAGATAAAGAAGATGTGGTACATATATACAATAGAATATAACTCATTCATAAGAAGGGATGAAATCTTGCCATTTTTGACACCAATGGATGGATGTAAAGAGTTTTATTATGTTAAGTGAAAAAGAAAAAGTCAGATAGAGAAAGCCAAATATCTTATGATTTTACTGATGTGTATAATATAAAAATATTCTACAAAATAAATGAATGAACATAATGAAACAGAAAGAAATTCAGATACAATGAACAAAGTGATGGTAGCCAGAGGGGAAGGAAGTGGAATGTTGGGCTAAAAAGGGGAAGAGGATTAAGAAGTACAAACTTCCAATTATAAAGTAACAAGGATATAGCGTCCAATATAGGGAAGTCAATAACATCATAATGTACGGTGATAGATGGTTAATAGACTTATTGTGGTGATCATTTTATAAGGTATGTAAATGTTGAATCAATAAGTTGTACATCTGAAACTAATATAATATTATATGGCAAGTATAATTAAAATAAATTAAAAAATTTTTAAATAGAAATAAAAAGACCCACCTTAACTTTGTAATTTATGGTAAAATTATTATTTCCTCCTAAGATCAGAAATAAGGAAAGAATGTCTGCTCTTATCAATTCTATTCAACACTGAATTAGAGGGTCAAGCCAGTGCAACAAAGGCAAATAAAAGAATTAAATGATATCCATAACGAAAAAAAAATAAGTAAAACTACTTATTTGCAGATTACAAATAGAAAATTCTATGGAATCTACAGAAAGATGCTAGATGTAATAAATAAGTTTAATTAAATTGTGGGATACATGTTCAATATAAAAAAACAATTAATTGTATTTCCATCCAATTTAAAAATGAAATTAAGAAAGCAATTCCATTTACAATGGCATTGAAAACAAGGAAATAGAGAAAAATCTGTCAAAAGATGTGTAAGACCTGTATACTGAAAATGATAAGGCATTGCTGAGAGAAATTAAGGAATACTTAAGTAAATGGAGAGAGATACCATGTTCACAGACTGGAAGACTCAATGAAATCCCAATTAAAAATCCCACAGGCTTTCTTGTAGAAAGTGAAAAGCTGATTTTTAAACTGATATGAAAATGCAAAGAACCTAGAAAAGGCAAAACAAATTTGAAAAAAAAGCAGAGTTCAAGAATTTATACTACCTGAGTTTAAGACTTATAAAGGTACAGTGATCAAGACAGGGTGGAACGAGCATATAGACTAATAGATCAATGGAATAAAATAGTTTCCAGAAATATACCTTCGTATATAAGATAAATTTATGTTCAACAAATATGTAAGGTAATACAGTAAAGAAAGCATAGTTATTTCCAATGATGATGCTAGAACAATGAGATAGCTATAAACAAAAAAAGGACTTCAACTATAACACATACCTATCACCACATACTAAAATGAACTCAAAGTGGATTATAAAGTTAAATGTAAAACTGAAAACTACAAAACCTTTAGGAAACATAGGAGAAAATCTTTGTGACTTGGGATTAGGCAAATATTCCTTAAATAGGACACCGAAAACAATTTAATTCATTAAAGAAAACATATATAAGTCCGACCATCAAAATTAAGAATTTCTGCTTTTAGGACACTGTTAAAGTAATGAAAAGACAAACCATAGACTAGAAGAAAATATTTGCAAACAACATATATGTTAAGGACTTGCCATCCAAAATATATGAAGACTCTCAAAATGCAATAAAAAATGGGCCAAAGATTTAAACAATTTTATCGAAGAAAATAGATAGACGTCAAATGAGTGCATGAAGAGATGCTCAACATTATCAGTTTTTAGGGTAACGCAATTCAAAACCACAATAAGTTACAACTATATACTTATGAGATATCCAAAATTAAAACAAGATTGACCATACCAAGCACTGGCAAAAATGTGAAGTGACTGAAACTTGCATATGCTGCTGGTGGAAATGTAAAAATTACATAACCACTATGGAAAACAGTTTAACAATGTCTTTAAAATAAGTTTAAAAGCACATACTATATAATCCAGTCATTACAGTCTACGTATTTAACCATGAAAAATGAAAACATATGTGACAGAAACCAGAGTAAGTAGGGGTGGGGAAGGAGGAAGGCATTACAAAGGGGCACAAGAAAACTGTTGGGATATTAGATAAGCTAATTATTTTGACTGTGATAATGGTTTCACAGGTATATACAAATGTTAAAATTTACCAAAGCATATATTTTAATATGAGAAGTTTATTGTATACCAATTATACTTCCATAAAGCTGTTTAAAACATGAATAAATTAAACACTACTTCCAGAGGCATTTTGATTAAAGACTACTCCCAGAAGCATTTTGGTAGCTTATGTAGGCCAAAGTCCTAAGCTTTCCCCTATCTGCTTTATCATTTAAATTGATCTTGTGCCTAAGAGAATAGTGAGTAGCACATTGAGATCATCTAAATGACAGGCAGATAAAAAATGCCATTAACTGGCACATCTGCTAAATACTATGCAAACAAGCATAATAATTATCATTTAAAATTTCTATAGGAAAAAATTAGGAAAAAAACAAAAATAATTTTTTAGTTTTGTTTCAAGAAAATATAGTAAATTTTTTACAGATACTCACCTCTTTGGATAATCTTGTGAATACATCTCCTCCCCTGAGAAAATCCAAAATTAAATACAGCTTCCCTTCAGTCTGAAAGGCTAATTAGAAATTAGAGTGTAGTACCAAAATAATCTTAAAAGCTTGTAAAGCTTAATATACTTTATATTAAATTTATTGGAATGATATTGGTTAATAAAATTATATAGGTTTCAAGTGTACATTTAATAATATGTCATATGTATATTGTATTGTGTTGACCATCCAAAGTTAAATTTCCTTAATATACTTTTAAATTAATATATATGTTAAGAATTTTATCACTAAACACTATACAACAATTAAGCATTCACTCACATGGTCCATTATTAGATAACATTATCTCAAAATTAAATCTGGTGGGGAAATAGCTATAAACCCCTTCAAAGAACATAATCAATATTATATATGGCTTTACACAGAAACCTCTAACACCCTTATTTTCCAGAATTATTGAGCATCGTATTCTACTTCAATTGCCTGAACTCTTCCTCCCCATCTGTTGAAAATCTACTAAATCTTTCAAGCTCAACCAACATGCCACCTCCTCTATTAAGCTTTCTTCTATTAAGGATTTCCCCCTTTTCACATTTCCCTACAACATCCTTACCCTCTTCCCCATCAGCATTACTTGCTACTACTTTTCAGATCTCATTGTACTTTATTTACGTCTCTCCTATGGTACTTACTCCATTTGATTTGTATAATTAATTTGTTTACATGTCTGTATTTCATAAAGAAGAGAAATTTCTTAAGATCAAAGATTGTTTCAACTTTTGAGCTCATTACATTTAATATAGTGTTTTGTGTATAAATGGTATTTATTCATTAAACTAATGACATCCTGGAGATTCAAGGAAGTCTTAAGATACTACTATTTTCATTTCATTAGAGTAACAAGGGAGTGAAAAAATATTGGTAGGGATTTCTTGAGTTTTTTTAATAGAGAAAATTGGGTATATATTTTAATGTATTATTTGTCAGCATTACTGAAGAATAAAATCAATAGCTCCTACTTTTTTAAATTTCAAAATTTGAAAGTGACATAGTAGACTATATCAGTGATTTAATGAGAGTTTGGCTTCCCTGGGAAATCCAAAGATATATACATATATATATACATACATATATACACACATACATACATATATATGTATGTGTACACATATGTGTATGTATGTGAATATATGTATGTGTGTGTGTGTGTGTGTGTGTGTGTGTGTATCAAAAAGAGAGTGATTTTATTTCCTTTGGATATATACCCAGGGAAGCCAAACTCCACAATATCATGCATATCTCAAATTAGCAATGAAAATGAATCCATTATTCAAACTCAGAACTGTCTGACTCCAAATTCATGTTTTTTTCCATAATACCTACTGCTTCTCACTAGTATTCCTCTTCTCTCCAATATAAGAAAGAATAATTCAAATAGACTAATAAAACTACATAGTCTTCTTAAATAGAACCAGGAAATAAGATCAATATGTTCATTATGAACATATAAAAGGAACACATCCAAACACGAAAACATTTTGAACAAAGTATCACAGAAGTTTATAGCCTAAGATCACTGGAGGTATATAGCCTAGTATAGAAATGCTACCACACAAGTAATCAAAAAACACTATCTTATTACCTTAGACAAGTTAATTAATAAATAGAGGAAATACAACTAAAAGCTGGATATTGAATCTTATTTCAAATAAACACATTTCATATAGTCAAATATATTAAATCAGTTTGAAGTATTTATTTCCTGTTGTATTACTGTCTAAAAGGAAACCTTAATTATTGAATTCCATAAATTTAAAAAAGAGATTACATACCATAGTGCAATTTGACAATAAATGGGTGATTTACTTCTACCAATATATCCCTCTCCATCTTTGTCCGAACTCTGTCTCGAACTATAAATTACAGGTTAAAATATATTAGTATTATATATAATTTCAGAAGAGATCCAACCAAAATTTCATCAAACAAAAATATAAAATATAACTTTATAAGTGCCTACATTTGCAGTCTAAATAGTCATAAATAGTAATTACCATATTCTCAGAAAGCCAATGAATTCAATTTAGATCTAGAGATAGGTTAAAGTGACATAAACAGGTATTTGACTAATATGCATTTATTATGTATTAGTTTATAATAGTTCAAATGTGTTGACTTAAATTGAGCTCAGTGTTATTATTACAGCCTAGAAGATGGTGTGTATAAGTATATGCAGACAGTTGTGCATTTTCAATACATAATACCAATACAGAAGAAACAGGAAAAAAAGAAAAAAAGAAAAAAGAATATAGCTTAATAAGTTCATTTTAAGTAAATGAAATGTGTCACTTTTTATATTATTAAATTTTTATCAGAGTACACTCTCACTAAATTAGGACATATGCAAATATCACAACTAGAAATATCATTTACCAGCTAAAAAACAGTAACAATTACTAATTTTAAAAGAAAACTAAATATATCCATTTTATACAAGGGATATACAGCATATTTGTTAACACAAGCTTTAACAAATTCTATTTTAATAAGCTTTCTAATTTTCTACCTTTTAAAGAAGCTTTTTTTAACACCTTCATTGCATAGAGTTGGCCAGCATCAGGGCCGGTCTTCTTTCTAACAAGAAAAACCTAATAAAGGAATAAAAGAAAAGTAAAATTCACATTTCAAGCCATTTTTGCTATACACACTCAATAGCACATACATATGTCCTTGTATTTTCTGGAATTTCATTAAGATATGCCTTTCTCTATAAACTATACTTAGTTAATATTTTCTTACTTCCATTCATTTAGTAAATTACACTCATACCTACTACTATAGAAATTTTTTAAAATTAGAGACACAGTCATGAACTATGAGAAGTTAATGATATAAAAAATAACAACAAAAACCAATTTGAACTAAGAAAGCTCCTTTTAAGACTCACGATCCTTTTTGTTACCTTAATAAAGAGCAAACAAATGTGATGACCATTTATTTGATACCTTCTTTTCTACTTCATTATTGGTCCATTCTGGAAGTTACCAGGCATTTAAATTTCTAATAAAAAAAAGTGCATTTTTTATCTGCCAGGTAAAAGAATGACAATGGCATATTATCTCAATGAAAGTTAAACTCTATGAAGTTACCAAGCAAACTTAATTAATATATTATCAAACTAAGATTATGACTCATTAAAAGCTAAGATTTCCAATAATCTCAGTTATGAAGATATAGATTGCAGTTTTATGAGGTATTTATTAGTAAATAACTTTTATTTAAAAAATATAATTAGTAAAACTTGTTCAACTGCCTCAAACTGCCATCCCCAACTCTAACAAGTTCTATTCAAGTGTTGCTTAAATTAAAAATGTGATCAAGTTAACTAATTTGCTCACATAAAATTGCAGATAGGAGAGCTATTAATTTTTTGTCTTACCTGTTTCCCAAGGTATCACTAAAGACATTTTATTCCAGATCTTTATTTTTAATTTTATATTAGTTTCAGGTGTACAGCATAGTGGTTAGGCATTTATATAATTTATGAAGTGATCCCCTCAAATACTCTAGGACCCATCTATCATTATATACAGCCATTACAATATTATTGACTATATTCCCTAGGCTGTACTTAACATCCCCATGACTATTTTGTAACTACCAATTTGTACTTACTAAAGCCATCACCATTTTCACCAAAACCCCCGACTCCCCTCAGATTTAGCAATAACCAGTTTGTTCTCTATATCTATGAGACTGTTTCTATTTTCTTAGTTTATTTTGTTCCACAGATTCTGAATGTAACTGAAATCATATGGTATATTTCTTCGTCTGAGTTATTTCACTAAGCATAATACCCTCTAGGTCCATTCATATTGTTACAGATATACATAGTATATCTGTACCACTTCTTTATACAGTCATCTATTGATGGGCACTTACAATGCTTCCATATCTTGGTTGTTGTAAACAGCATTGCATTGAACATAGGCTTGTATATACCTTTTTGAATTAATGTTTTGGTTTTCTTTGGATAAATACCCAGAAGCAGAATTGCTATGTCATAAGGTAGCTCTAATTTTAATTTTTTGAGGAATTTCCAAAATGTGTTCCATAGTGGGTGTACCAATTTGCAATCCCATCAACAATATATGAGGGTTCCATTTTCTCCACATCCTCACCACCACTTGTTTTTTGATTTTTTGGTGCAAGCCATTCTGACAGATATAAAGTGATATCTCATTGTGGTTTTAATTTGCATTTCTCTGATGATTAGTGACACTGAGAATCTCTTCATATGTCTATTGGCCATCTGTATGTCCTTTTGGAGAAATACCTATTCAGCTCTTCTGCACATTTTTTTTTGTTTGTTTTTTGGTGTTGAATTTTATGAGTTATTTATAAATTTTGGATATTAACCCTTTATAAGATGTATCATAGGCAAATATTTTCTCCCATTCAGTAGGTTCTTTTTGTTTTCTTGATGGTTTACCCTGATGTGCAAAAACTTTTTAGTTTCATGTAGTCCCATTTTTTTTTCCTTGTGTTTCCATTACCCAAAGATATCAGAAAACAATATTACAAAGAGCAGTGTCAGAGACTTTACTGCGTATGATTCCTTCTAATTTTATGGTTTCAGTTCTTATGTTTAACCTTCTAATCTATTTTGAGTTGATTCTTGTATATGGTGTAAGAAGGTGGTCCAGTTTTCCCAACACCATTTATTGAAGAAACTTTTATCACCCCATTTTATATTCTTGGCTTCTTTGTAATATATTAAATGATATAGGTGTGGATTTATTTCTAGGTTCTCTATTCCATTCCATTGATCAGTGTATCTGTGTTTAATGCCAGTAGAATGCTGTTATGATTACTATAACCTTGTAGTATAGTTTGATATAGGTAGCATGACACTTCCAATTTTATTCTTCTTTCTCAAGGTTGCCATGGCTATTAGGGATCTTTTAAGGTTTCATATAAATTTTTGGATTTGTTCCAGTCCATTGGAAAATGCCATTAGTATTTTCACAGGGATTGCATTTAACTTATAGATTGCTTGGTGTAATATAAACATATTAATGATGATAATTCTTCCTATCCTCGAGAATGGTATATGCTTAGATTTATTTCTATCTTTTTCAATCTCTTTTTTCAATGACTTGTAATTTTCCCAGTACAGATCTTTGGCCTCCTTAAATTTATTCCTTGGTATGTTATTGTTTTTGATGCATTGTAAATGAGATTTTCTTAATTTATCTTTCAGATACTTCATCACTGGTGTGTAAAAATGCAACCAACTTTTTTTTCATTGCCAAATATTGGACCCCCTTTACCCCTATCTAAATTTTCCCTTCTTCCTTTCCTTCTGTTAACCAGTAATCCACTGTCCATGTCCATGAGTCTCTGTTTGTCATGTTTGTTTGTTGTTT
This sequence comes from Eidolon dupreanum, assembly GCA_028627145.1. Classification (NCBI taxonomy): domain Eukaryota; kingdom Metazoa; phylum Chordata; class Mammalia; order Chiroptera; family Pteropodidae; genus Eidolon; species Eidolon dupreanum. Next base: position 44,281,698 of record CM053505.1, read on the forward strand.
TCAGTTTTATATTCCACATATAACTGAAATCATATGGTTCTCAACTTTTTCGGTCTGACGTATTCTGCTTAGCATGAAAATATCAAGATCCATCCATGTTGTCACAAGTGGCAATATTTTACCTTTTCTTATGGCTGTGCAATATTTCATTGTAGATATGTACCACATCTTCTTTATCTAATCATCTATTGAAGGACACTAGGTTGTTTCCATGTCTTGGCTACCATGAATACTACTACTATGAACATCGGGATTGCATATAACTTTGTGAATAAATGTTTTCAAGTATTTTGGGTAAATATCCACAGAGGAATTGCTGGGTTGCAATTTATTCTTAAATTCATGAGGAACCTCCATACTATTTCCCATACTGGAGATATCACCAGCACTGCATGAGGGTTCCTTTTACCTCGCAACCTCCCTAACACTTATTACTCGTCCTGTTGATGACAGCCATTCTAACAGGTGTGCAGTTGTATCTCATTGTGGTTTTCATTTGCATTTCCCTAATAGCAAGTGAAGTCAAGCATTTTTTCAAGTTAACTATTTGCATGTCTTCCTGAGAAAAGCATCTGTTCATGTTCTCTGCCCATTTTTTAACAGGATTCTTTTCATTTTGAGTTGTATGAGTTCTTTGTATATTTTGGACATCAGGCCCTCACCAGAGGTGTAGTTTGCAAATATCTTCTCCCATTTGGATGGTTGTCATTTTGCCTTGTCAATGGTTTCTTTTGCTATGCAGAAGCTTTTTACTTTGATATAGTTCCATTGATTTGTTTGCTTTTACAATCCTTGCCTTTGAAGTCAGTCATAAAATCTTCTCTAAATCCAAGGTCCATGAGTTTAGTACCTATGTTTTCTTCTATGTGATTTATTGTTTCCGGTCTTATATTCAAGTCTTTGATCCATTCTGAGTTAATATTGGTGTATGGTGACAGATAGCAGTCTAGATTCATTCTTTTGTAGGTGGCTTTCCAATATTCCCAGCACCATTTACTGAAGAGGCTTTCCTTTCTAAGTTTTTGGAGAAAATTACTTGCCCATATAGACAGAGGTTTATTTCTGGGCTTTCAATTGTTTCATTGGTCTGTGTATCTGTTTTTCTGTCAATACCATGCTGTTTTGATGACTTTTGCTTTTTAGTATAATTTGAAGTCAGACAGAGTGATACTTCCACTCTTGTTCTTTTTTCTCAGGATTGCTTTCGCTATTCAAGGTCTTTGGTGTTTCCATACAAATTTGATGATTTTTTGTTATATTTCTTTTAAAAATGCCGATGGGATTTTGATGGGGATTACATTAAATCTGTATAATGCTCTAAGTAATGAGGCCATTTTAACTATGTTGATTCTTCCAATATGAACACGAAATATCTTTCCATTTCTGGGTGTCTTCTTCATTTTCATTTAATAATGTCTTATAGTTTTCAGTGTATAGGTCCTTCATATGTTTTGTTAGGTTTATGCCTAGGTATTCTGTCCTGTTTGTTACAATTGCAAAAGGAAATTTTTCTCATTTTTTTCAGAAAATTGTTATATTGCAAGAATGCTATGAATCTTTGAACACTGATTTTGTATCCTTCAATGTTATTGTATTTGCTTATTGTTTCCAGTAATTTTTTAGTGGATTCTATACGGTTATCTATATAGAGAATTACATCATCTGCAAAAAGTGACAATTTGACTTCCTCATTCCCTACTTGGATAACTTTTATTTTTCTCTTGTCTGATTGCTCTAGCTAGGACTTCCAATACTATATTAATAGTGGTTACAGTGGACAGACTTCTTACTCCTGATTTTGGATGGAAAGTTTTTAGTTGTTCTCCATTATGTATGACATTAGCTGAGGGTTTGTCATATATGGTCTTTACTATGTTCAGGTTCTTTCCTTCTATATCCATTTTGTTTTAATCTTAAATGGATACCATAACTTGTCAAATGCTTTTTCTGCATCTATTGATATGATCATATGGCTTTTCTTCTTTATTTTGTTTATGTGGTATATCACATTAATCGATTTGTGTATGTTAAACCATCCCTGTGCCCCTGGGATGAAGCACAATTGATTGTGGTGTATAATCTTTTTAATGTGTTGTTGTATTTGACATGCTAGCATTTTGTTTATGAATTTTTCATTCTATTCATGATCTATAGTTTGTGTGTGTGTGTGTGTGTGTGTGTGTGTGTGTGTGTGTGATCTTTACCATGTTTCTGATAAGGGTAATAATGGCCTCATAAAATGAGCTAGGAAGTATTATCTCTTCTTCAAATTTCTGGAAAAGTTTGAAAAGAACAGGTGTAAAAATCTTTGAATGTTTGGTAGAATTCACTAGTGAAGCCATGTGGTCCTGGACTTTAGCTTTAGAGATTTTGATGATTGTTTCAATTTCCATACTGTTGAACAATATATTTAGACTTTCTAGTTCTTCATGATTCAGTCTAGGAAGGTGGTATATTTCTAAATTGTTTTCCATTTCTTTTAGGTTATTAAATTTGGTGTCATTTAAACATTCATAAAATTCTTGTACGATACTTTTTATTTCATTGCTATGTTTTATTTTCTACTTTCTTTTCTGATTTTGTACCTTTTTTTTCTTTAGAGAGTCTACTCATGGATTTGTCAATTTTATTAATCTTTTCAAAGAATCAACTTTGTTGCATTATTTTTTCTTTTGTCTTGTTTTCAATTTCATTTAATTCTGTTCTAATTTTTATTATTTCCTTCCTTTTGCTGACTTTGGGCTTCATTTTTCTCTTCCTTTTCTAGTTTTCTAAGATGTAATGTTAGATCATTTATTTGGGATATTTATTGTTTCTGGAGGTAGGCCTGTTAATATTAACTTTCCTCTTATCACCACTTTTGCTATTTCTCAAGTTTTGACATGTACTTTCATTTTTGTTTGTTTCTACGTTATCACTTGACCTCTCCTTTTATTTCTTCTGTGACTCAGTTGTTCTTTAGTAGCATGTTGTTTAATCTCCACATATTTATGGTTCTTCCCACTTTCTTTCTGCAGTGATCTCCAGTTTCAAACCATTGTGGTCAGAAAATGTTTTTTATGAATTCAATCTTCTACAATTTGTTGAGGCTAGTTTTGGTTCCACTCCCTCCTAAGCTTATAATGTTTGTGCTGAGATTTCCAACTATAATCTAGTGTGTGTGTGTGTAGTTTACCATCTTCTTTTCCCTGGATGCCTTCAGAATTCTTTTTGTTGTTGTTAATATTTCATAATTTAATATATTGTGTCTTGGAGAAAGCCTTTATGGGTTCAGATAATTAGGTTTTGTTTGCCTCTTGTATTCAACAATTCAATTCTTCCATAGGTTTGAGAAAGTCCTGTTGACTTTTTCTTTGAATATGCTCTGTTCCTTTCTCCATCTCTTCTACTTCTGGTATACCCATCATTCTTATGTTGCTTTTTCTGGTGACAGATAATCCTTGTAGAGTTTCTTTCATTTTTCTTCACTCTCAAGTGTCTCTCTTTTTTCTTCTGCATCATTTCTAGATTTCTTTCTTTGATATCACTAATTCTTTCCTCCATCTGGTGAGCTCTATTTCTTAGGTTATTCCATTCTTCATTTCTTTTAGTGAGTTCTTCATCTCCAGAAGTTCTTTTTTAGAGTTTCAATATCCTTTGTAAAGTATTCTTGTTGTTCTGTTTTTTTTCCCCAAAGTTCTTTGAACTATTGGATTTTTTTGCATCTTGTTGAATGCTTTCTAAAGTACAATCTTAAATTCTCTTTTATTTAAATCGTATTCCACATTAAACTTATTTTCTAGAGATTTTTCATTTTCTTTCTGAGCTGCCTTGTCACTTTGGCTGTTCATGGTGTTTGATGGACTATTTCTCTACCTAGGTGTTAAGAGGCATGTAATCTTTTTAAAGAAATAATAAATAAAACATTACAGAGTGCTCTCTCTTTAGTAGCTTAATAAGGTTTTTCTGTTCATTTCCAGTACGTGGTGCCCAAGCCTCTTCAACTGTCCATGTCTGTTGTATAGCTGTTCTGAAGCTAATAATGTTTCCCACTCCCCCGGAAAGTTGTGTTACCTCCTCTGTGACTAGGTTACCTTGGTCCAAGGATCCATTCCCATGGGTGAATGTGAATGGTGACAGGAGTCTGAGCCTCTGAAAAAGCCCTGAAACCCTGGTAATCTTCGAAATGTCAGGTGTAATGCTCTGCTGCTTCTTTGTGAAGCAGCCTGACTGGATGGGGGTGGGGTGAATTGGGAGACACTAGCTTTGTGTGTGACTGTTTTCCCTCCAGTAATGCTAGTGCAGGCTTTAGCTGCTTTCTGTCTACATCCCTCCTCCCAACCCCCATCTCTAGGATGACTGCTGTGTATGTTACAGTTCTGCCAGCAAGAGATCCCTGGTGATTTGGTGCTCATGCTGGGAGGGTACGTGAGGGTCGGGGGAAGACAGTGCACTATGAGATGGTGGAAGATGGTAGTCAAGATTTGTGACTCAGCTTTCTGCCTGGCAATGGTGGTTGCTAAGGCACAGCTGTTGCCCCACCACACTCGATCTTAGTCCTGCTTTCCACTCTGATTACTGGGCTACACAGCATGGAATATGCTGATCACTGGCAGGACTGTTGGGGGCTTCAAAGAGTCAAAAAACATTGTGTAATTACCCCTCCTCCTTTTCTTACAGGGAACTCTGGGCTGCATTCAGCAGTACCCGCTTCCCATTCTCCTCCCTACTCGCATAACTCACCAAACTTCAGATGCTTTGATGACAATACCTCTCAGAGGTTGGGTGTGATCTGTAGGTGTTCAACTTGTACTATAGGGGAGAGAGATCAGGGGAGATCCCTCATGCCACCATGCTTCTGATGTGACTTGATTTCTGAATATTAATTTTTTGAGTACTGCTACTTTATTGAATCCACTTAACAGTTCTATTCACTTTTTGGTGGAATCTTTAAGGTTCTCTCTATATAGTATCATGTCATCTGCAAAGAATGACAGTTTTACTTCTTCCTTTCCAATTTGAATGTGTTTTATTTATCTTGTCTGATTGTTGTGGCTAAGACTTCCAATATTATGTTGAATTAAAGTGGTGAACATCCTTGTCTTATTCCTCATCTTCAGAAAAATGCTTTCATCTTTTCCCCATTTAGTACGATCTTAGCTGTAGGTTTGTCACATATGACATTTATTATGTTGAGATATGTTCCCTCTATTTCCACTTTACCTAGAGCTTTTATCATAAATGGAGCTGGATTTTGTCAAACTTTCTTACATCTATTAATATGATCATATGATTTCTATCTTTCAATTTGTTAATGTGGTATATCATATTAATTGATTTTCAGATATGAAACTAAATTTGCATACCAAGAATAAATCTCACTTGACCATGATGTATATTTTTAGTGTATTGTGGAATTTAGTTTGCAAATATTTTGTTGAGGATTTTTCCATCTATGTTCATCAGGGATATCAACTGAAATTTTTCTCTTTTTGTAATGTCTTTGCCTGGTTTTGAAATCAGGGTCATTAATGTTGGTATCATAAAATGAACTTTGGCCTTCCCTCCTCTTCATTTCTTTGAAATCATTTAAGAATAGGTATTCATTCTTCACTGAATGTTTGGTAAAATTCACCTGTGAAGCCATCCAGTCCAGAACTTTTGGTTTTGGGGAATTTTTTGATTATTGATTCAATTTCATTAGCAGTCATCGGTTGGCTCAGATTTTCTGTTTCTCCTTGATTCAGTCTTGGGAGGTTGTATGTTTCTAGGAATCTAACCATTTCTTCCAGATTGTCCCATTTGTTGGTATAACTATTCATAGTATTTTCTTATAATCATTTGTATTTCTGTAGTGTCAGTTGTCACTTCTTTATTTCTGATATTATTTGGATCTTCTCTTTTTCATGATGAGTCTGCTTAAATGTACATCAATTTTGTTTAGTGTTTCAAAAAAATCAGTTCTTGGTTTCACTGATCTTTTGTATTGTTTTTCAGACTATATTTCATTGATATCTACTCAGATCCTTATTATTTCCTTCCTCTTATTCACTTTGGACTTTGTTTGCTGTCTTTTCTAGTTATTTTTAAGTGTAAGGTTCGACTGAGCTTTTTCTTGTTTCTTGAGGTAGGCCTGTATTGCAATAAATTTCTCTTACGACTGCTTTCGCCATGTTCCATAGATTTTGACTTGTTGTGTTTTCATTTTCATTTGTCTCTTGGTATCTTTTGACTTCTTCCTTGATTTCATTGTTAACCCATTCGTTTGGTAGCATGTTATTTAGTCTCCATGTGTTGATGTATTTTTTATTTTTCTTGTAATTGATTTCTAGTTTCATGCCATTTATGGTAAAGAAGATTCCTGATATGATTACACTTTTCTCAAATTTATTGAGACTTCTTTTGTGGTCTATCAAGTAGTCTTTCCTAGAAAATGTCCCATGTGCACTTGAGAAGAATGTATATTGTGCTGCATTGGGGTGAAATTCTCTAAAAATGTCAACTAAATCCAACTGGTCTAGTGTGTCGTTTAAGGCTGATGTTTCCTTGTTGATTTTCTATCTGGAAGATCTGTCTGTTGGTGTCAATGGGGTGTAAAAGTCCCCTACAATGATTGTGTTACTGTCAACCTCTCCCCTTATGTCAGTCAATATTTGCCTTATACATGTAAGTGTTCTTATGCTCATGCATAAATATTTACTAGAATTACATCCTCTTGTTCATCTCTTTATCATTATGTAATGCTCTTCTTTGTCTATTATTGCCTTTGTTTTAAAATCTATTTTTTCTGATATAAGTATTGCTTCTCCAGCTATTTTTAATTTACACTAGCATGAAATACCTTTTTCCACTCCTTTACTTTGTGTCTTTTGATCTCAAGTGGATTTCTTGACAATATCATATGGGTCTTGTTTTCTTATCCAGTCAGCTACCCTATGTCTTTTGATTGCAGCATTTAGTCCATTTACATTTAGAATGATTAATAGGTACCTAGTTATTGTCATTTTATTATTCATATTTGTTTCTTTTTTCCCTGATTATTCTTAATGAAATCTGTTTAACATTTCTTGTAAAACTGGCTAGTTGGTGAATTCCTTTAGCTTTTCTTGTCTGGGAAGCTTCTTACCTCACCTTTAATTTTAACTGATAGTCTTGCTGGGTAGAAAAGTCTTGGTTGTAAGTTCTTGCTTTGCATCACTGACTATTTCGTGCAAATCCCTGGCCTGCAAAGTTTCAGTGGAGAAATCAGCTGACATTTTTATGGGAGTAGTCTTGCAAGTACTAGCTATCTTTCTCTTGCTGCTTTCAGGAGTCTTTATTTTTTACCTTTGCCATTTTAATTGTGATGTTTTGGCATGGGCTTGTTTGGGTTCCTCTTGTTTGGGACCCTTTGTGCTTCCTGGACTTGTATGTCCATTTCTTTCACCAGGTTAGGGAAGTTTACCAACATTTCTTTAAATTTGTTCTCAATCACTTTCTCTTTCTTTCTCTCTCTCTCTCTCTCTCTCTCTCTCTCTCTCTCTCTCTCTCTCTCTCTCTCTCTCTCTTCTCCTTCTGATATCCAAATGATGTGAATGTTGGAACGCATTACGTTGTCCCAGAAGTCCCTCAAACTTCCCTCATTCTTTTTCTTTTCTTCTAGCTGTTCCGATTGGGTGTTTGCTGATACTTTGTCTTCCAAATAACTGATTTGGTCCTCTGCTTCATCTAATCTTCTGTTGATTCCTTCTAATGCATTTTTCTTTTCAGTTATCATATTCTTCATTTATGACTGGTTCTTTTTTATGGTTTCTATGTCATTTTTTTCTTCTTACTACTTCTCTGTTGAAGTCCTCACTGAGATAATCTATTCTTCCCCTAAGTTCATTGAGCATCTTTATCACCAGTGTTTTGAAGTCTGAATCTGGTGGTTTGCTTGCCTCCATTTCACTTAGTTCTTTTTCTGGAGTTTTCACCAGTTGTTTCATTTAGGACATGTTTCTTTGTTTTCTCATTTTGGTTGCCTATGTTCATTTCTATGTATTAGGTAGATCTGCTTTGTCTACCATTCTTAGCCAGGTGGCTTTATGTAGTAGGTGTTCTGTGTGGCCCAGTGGCAGTCTCCCTGATCACCTGTACTGGGTGCTCCAGGAGTGTCCCTTGTGTGAGTTATGTGTGTTATCCTGTTTTAGTTAAGCTTTGATTCCTGTTAACATGTCAGTGGATGAGACAGACACTCATGCTAACTGGCTGTGAGGATTCCACACCTACAGGGTTATGAGCTGCTGTGTGGGGGCTGACCCCACAGAGTGGGACTCCCCCAGCGGGCTCACATACCTGTTGAGACCACCCTTTCGGTGTGCTGCTTGTGGAGCTAATCAGGTGGTGTTCCTTTGTGGTCTGATGCCAGCCTCCAAGAATGTTGGTTCTGTGGCCCCTTGGGAGGGTCTCCTGTGCAGTCCAAAGTCAGCCGCTGCCTGTGACTGCCCGGGGATACCTGGTAGGAGCTATAAAGCGATCCACAGTTGGTCGCTGCCTGTGCTGAACCTGGAGGCAAGTGGGAGAGACCACGTTGCGAACCAAGGCAGGCTGCCACCAGTACCAAGGCTTTGGCAGCTTAGCAAAAGATCCTGGACACCCCAAGGCCTGAGTCTGCCCATAAGACTTAGCAGCAGAAAGAGCCTTTAGGTGATACACTAGTTGGGTGGGGCTGGGTCACAGGGAGTCAATGGGGTCTCTAGAGGTGGGCAACCAGTTGATTGTTGCTGAAAGAGTCTCCTGCGGAGAGGACTGGATGGGGCTGGTTACCCAGCCAAATATGCCTCCAGCAATTTGCAAGTTGGGTGGGGCGGGGTCCCAGGGAGTTACTGGGGTAAAGTAAGCTGATTTCATGAGGCCAATGCAGATTCAGATATGGTATCAGTGCTGAGCCTGTGGCCACTCACAAAAGTCTCAGATCACACAGAGGTCAGCTGTTTCCTGCCTTGGGCCCACAGACCTCTGAGATTTGTTCAAGAGATACTGCAGCTCAGGCAGGAGCTGGCTGCCTGCCACCAAAAATTTCTCCACAGGTGCAAGAGCTGAAGCCTGTTGATTGCTGTTGAATGAGCCCCCTGTTGAGAGCGCAGAGTGGAGCTGGTCCTGAGCAAAGAGACTGTAATTTGTGAACTGGGTGGGGCAGGGTCCCAGGGAGTCACCTGGATGGAGCAAATGAATCTCACCAGTCCAATGCAGACCAGAATTGGCAGTGTGGAAGGACTCAACACAGGCAAGATGGTGCCCACTTGTAGGCTACACAGAAGGAGGGCCCAACAAATGAACATCAGTGGATGTCCCTCAAGCCCTTGCCCTGAAGCCACACAACTGAGTCTTTCCCCATGTCTTTGGAGCCTCCTGAGCTGCTGTCTTTCTGCTGGAGCCCAGGGTGAATGTCTACGAACACGTGAGTCTGAGCGTGGGCCCTTTAAGGGGATGTCTGGATTTCCAGGTTCCTTCCATCTCACCTGGACGGTCGGGATCCCCACTGATTTTCACAGCCAAATATTGTGGGGACTCCTCTTCCTGGCAGCGGAAACCTGGGTTGGGGAACTCCAATGTAGGGCTGGAGCTCCTCTCATTCAGGGGACCCTCTGCAGCTGAGATATCCCACCCGGTGTGGGGCCAGCCCATTTTGCGTCTCCGCCTCTCCTACCAGTCTCGATATGGCCTCTTCTTTATGTCCTTAGTTATAGCTGATATATTCAGCTAGACTTCAAGTGGTTCTCCAAGTTGACTGTTCTATAATTTAGTTGTAATTTTAATGCAGTCATGGGAGGAGGTGAAGACAGCCTTTACCTACGCTGCCATCTTGACCTGAACCTATTCCAGATGTTTTACATGTAATTATGTATCAGCCAACTCGGGGTTGAGCGGGAATGTTTACTTCATAGAAACTCTGCTTTCTTCTGTCCTGAAAGTAAGGCTTTATTTCAGATGTAAACCCAAAGATCACTTCAGGTTTAGCATTTTCATACTCACCTAGTGTAGTGCTTCTCACACTTTCTGTGTAGACAAATCAGTACTTTTTCCCTTTCCTCCATCCCACTGCAGACCATACTTTTATAAAATATAATCAAAATGAATTATTTAGGAAAATAGAATTTAGATGTCATACAAAATACAATCCCCTTTTAAATTAATAGATTCCACACATAAAATTGTTCTGTTAAATTTCTGTAGAAGTTTCTAAATGCTTACTCTCAGTTTCTGAACATAGCTCATGTGAACTAGTACCAATCAGTTCATACCACACTTGGAGTAGACTAACCAAGAGAATCCATATACTAACAAACAACTGGTTTTTTTGCAACATAAAACTCTTTGGAGAAAAAAAGTGATTAAGGGTTGAACCAAATAATAAACTTTATCACCATAAACATTTCTATATTGTATGAGCTAACAAAACTGCTACCCTCTGTTACTTTCTTGCCTAGGATCTAGCCTGAAATCCAACAAGATTTCCCAAAATAATACAGAACTCTGATAAAGTGTGTATCTTGCCACAGAAGATCAGAGTGGTGTCATTCCATGGAGTTATTTTTACTGGATTTAAACTTGGAAAGGATATTCTTAAAATTTCATAATTTTTCACTGATGAAAATGATAATCATTTGAACAAAGAGTATCAAATTTTAACATACCTATAGTATAACCTCAATATCCTTTATACAATAGCATTAGAAAATAAAATTAATTTCTTATAAATGAAGTGCTAAATCAGGTTTTAAAATCACAAAATAATATCAATCAACCTGGATTAAAGAGAATACAAACACAAACTAGATATCATGGTGTTTTAAATGTCACATAACACCTATTTTTTCCATCTTTATTGAAATATAATAGACAGTTAGCTCCTTGTATTTACATTGAATTATATCTGGCATACAATAATATAATTGTTTCAGTTGTACAACATAGTGATTAGAGATCATATAACTCACATTGATCAACCCACTAAATGCAGTACTCCTCTCTTCTCCCTTAGATGTTTATTACATTACTATTTTCTTTATGCTGCGCTTTATATCTCCATATCTATTTTCTAATTATCCATTTGTACTACTTAATCCCTTTGTCCTTTTTCAGAGTCCTACCGACCCCCTCTCCCATGTAGTAGCTCTCAAAATATTCTACGTATCTGAGTTTATTTCCATTTGTTGCTGTTTTTGATTTTGTTCTTTCGATTCCACATATATGTGAAATCTCATGATATTTGTTTTTCTCTATCTGACCCATTTCATTCAGTACAATACTCTCTAGGTCAATCAAGGCACTGTCTTATTCCATCCCCTTCCTTTTGACTTGTGTTTCTTTTAATTTGAAATGAGTCTCTTGTAGGCAGCATAAGTGTCTTGTTTTCAGATCCATTCAGCCACTATCTCTTTTGGTTGGAACACTTAATTCTTTTCCATTTCAGGTATGTGTTGATAGGAATGTAGTTATTACCATTCTTTATTCATGTTTTTGATACATGGTTTTTCTTCTTAAAGAAGTTCTTCCAACATTTCCTGTAATATGGCTTGGTCTAAGTTCTCTTAGCTTATTTTTTGTCTGGGAAGCTCTTTATCTGTCCTTCAACTCTAAATAATAGCTTTGCTGGATAAAGTATTCTTGGTTGTAGATCCTCGGTTTTCATCGCATTGACTATTTTGTGCCAAGTCCTTATATCCTACATAGTTTCTTTTGAGAAATCGGCTGCCAGTCTTATGTGTGCCTACTTGGAGGGAACTAACTGCTTTTCTCTTGCTGCTTTTAAGATTCTCTTTGTATTTAACTTGTGGTATTTTAATTATGATGTGTCTTGGTGGGAGCCTCTAGTTTCATCTTTGTGGGGACTGTCTGAGCTTCCTGGGGTTTTATGTCTATTTCCTTCACCAGGTTAGAGAAGTTTTCCATCATTATTTCTTCATATAGCTCTTCAACTTCTTGTTTTCCTTCAGGTACCACCATGACGGGGATATTTTTTATATTTAATTGTGTCCCATAGGCTCCTTAAATTATTATTATAGTCTTGGCTTTCTTTTTCTTGCCATTCTGACTGAGTGTACTTGGCTTCCCCATCCTCTATATAAGTCATTGGATCCTCTTTTTTATTCACTTTGTTTATTCCATTTAATATACTTCTCATCTCAGATAATGTTCTTCATTCCTGACTGGTTCCCTCTTATAATTTCCATATCCATTTTTGTTTTTTTATCTTTGTTAAAGTTCTCATTGAATTCTTCTACTCTTCCCCTAAGTTCATTGAGCATGCTTATAACCAGTGTTTTCAACTCTGCATCTGTTAGACTGTGTGACTCCATTATTTCTGGATCTATGTTCTGTTCTCTCATATGGTTTCTGCTTCATCTTCCCCTTTTGGTTGCCTTTTCTGTGACTGCTTCTATGTACTAAGTAAAGCTCCTAAGTCTCCTGGTCTTACTAGTGTGGATTTGTGAAGTAGGTGTCCAGTGGCACAATCCTGAGAGGGGTTCAGCTGCAGGCCAAGTTTATCCCCAGCTTGTGCCCCTCCAGGGCCACCTGTTAAGATTCAGCAAGCAATCCACAGATGCTGTTCTTATAGTTGCCTCAAAAGGCCACACCAGAAACCAAGGCCAGCTGCCACTAGCACAAGTCTAGGAGCTGCTCAGCAAGGAGCACCTGACTCACCAAGGATAAACCTGGATGTGGCTTGAGTAGGGTCATGAGTTGGGAGAGGCAGAGTTCAGGGAATCTTCTGGGCAGAGTAACCTCTGTTATCCAACTTATGAGTTCTTCACTATGGTGATGCTGCATCTGCACACTGGGATGGAGGAGGGCTCAACAGAGAAACAATGGATACTGTTGGTTCTTCTTTACAGAGCAAGTCTCCCCTTGGCCCTTACTTCAACAACTCAGTGTCCCCCTGTAGGTCCCTGGTGCTCCCTGCACAGCCAAACCTGCACTGGTGCTCAGAGCGAGCAGGTCCGTCATTGCAAAAATCTGCTCACAGACACAGCCCCTTTAAGAGGCTTCCACTGCTGCTGCTGCCGCAGCCTCCGTCTCAGCTGCTCAGACCAGGCAGACTCACATCTTTGCCCCATCCTACTTTCTGTCATTTCAGGGTGATTTCTTAAATTTCTCCCTAGTTGTATGGCTTGTTTTTATAAATTCCAGGTGATTTTTCCTTGCTCTTTGCTCCTTGTTTCTGATTTGGTAGCCAGGGGGATGAACAGAACCTCTATCATCTATACCATTTTTTCTTCCCCACTCAACACCTATTGATTAAACTCAAGAAGCTACAAGTCCAGATATATATTTCCCTATCTGTTTTGTTTTTCAAGTTTTTAGTTGTTGGCAAACAAATGGAATTGTACATTATTTGTATAACTGATAAGAGGCAGCTTATCAATTTTTTAAATAGTAGATTAAATGAATTGTTAGGACACATGGACAACTACAAAGCAAACCAAATGATGTTGATTCTAATAACCAGACTCAAAGTTTTCACTCAGTTTTACTGACAAGGGCAAATAAATGAAGACAACCAAAGACTTTCCTTTCTCCTAATCAATGTCATGTGGCCAGGAGGATGACAAAAAAGGAGTCATTTTGTGAGTATGACTCCCACAAGTAGAACTATCTTTATCTGTCTCCTCCAGAAAAGCAATTCTCAATCTTTTTAGTCTCAAGAATCCTTTACGATGTTAAAAATTATCGAAGGCCTCAAAGTGCTTTTGTTTTTATGTGTTATTATCTATTGATATTTACCATATAAGAAATTAAAACAGAAAAAAAATAACTATTTATTGACTCATTAAAAATAATAAGCCTGTTACATGTAAGCATAAAGAGTTTTATAAAGATAACTATATTTTCCAAAATAACAAAAAAGAAAGAAGTGACATTGATTTAAATTTTGCAAATCTCTAATATCTAACTTAACAGAAGATAGTTGGGTTATCATAGCTACTTCTGCCATTAAGTTGTTTTGCTCTAAGTACAGAAAGAAAAATCAGACAGACATGTATTTGGAAAAGGGAGGAGTATTTTATTAGCCTTTCCATAGAATTGTGGTTATTTTTCTTTGATATGACACAAGAACTTGACAAGTATTAGTTTCTTAAAGGTTAGTTGCAATGGAGAATCTGAAACCATATCAATTAAGTGTCCACATTCCATTATATAATAATCCACTGATCTACCTTACAATTTGAATGAATTTTGTATTCCGGTCTGATGTGAAAACATCATGTGTTGCTCATCTCAAAAATACTGGTTCACTGAATGATGCAGATCTTGTAAATGTTGACAGCAGGAATCTCATCAGAAAATCTTTTGAGAATTAAGATATCAAGCTCATAATGGCCAATAAAATTTCTCCACAATTCTAATTTTTTGCTTTAAAGCTCAAATTTTATCATTAATAAAAGTAGTCAATTGTTTTCCATGAAATAACAGGCTCATTCCATTCATTTTTGAGAAATTTTCTACCAAATACCCAATTTTAAGTAACTACAGTTTGTCAATCATTCTTTCAAGTAAAAATGGTGTTCCATGAAAAAAAGTGGCTAGTTCAGCTCACAATTCATAAAATAACACAAGTGCTTTATGTGTCCTCATTTCATCATACAATATTAAAAAGGAGTGTACTCAGGGTTGAGATTTGATAAATTTAACCTTTGTTAACACCTCACCAAGGGCATTAAGTAAAACTTGTATTTTTTTTTTAAACTGCAAGTGTGTAATCGTGAAGAATACAGTGAGTGACTACTGATACAATTTGGAGTCACTGCCTTGATTGTGCAAAGAGCTGCAAGAAGTTTTACAAATAGTATCTTAATATTATTATGAAATAGTTTTGACCTTGAAGACACCCTGAAAGCCTCTTGCAGATGCCTGGGGGGTATCTTTGAGAACCACTTTGAGAACAACTGTTCTAGAACATAGCCCTTATTAAGGTTTAAAAGATTGGAATATAGAGGGCAAAAGGGGGCAGCAAGGGAGAAAAAGAGTCCAGGCTTTCAGGAAGACACTTGAAAAAACCAGCCACTTTTGCCCTAGCTCATCTAGCACTCCCTAGTATCCCAAGATGGCATTTAATAGAAGCCATCTTTCACAGTCTGGAGAAGTAACTGTTTATTTGTTCATCACCTGATTTATTTTTTTCAGGTCTTATGGGTAAACTTTCCCAGCATAAGAAAACATCTCACTTAGCTCTCTACCCCATGATTAATTACAGAGGGATTTGCATGGCTTCAAACCACTGTATCTAAAAACATATCTATCCTGACCAGAAAAGTTTATTTTCAGTCACTAACCCAATTCTTGGAATCTGTCCAGAAGAGATATGAGTGAGTTACTCTAAGATACTTTCCTCTTGGTGATATGGACTTATATATTTTCTATTAAGAAAGTCTCAATAAGTGTTTGTTGAATATAACTGAAAGATCACACAGCTTTAATGCTGACTGAAGACAAAGGACCGACTGTAAAAAATATTAAGATGTAAACATGTATTTTTTAAAGCTAGCTTTTGACAGTTAGTCAATTACTTAAGAGTACAAGAGTTTTATATTTTCAAAAACGTTATATTTAAGACCAGTAGTTAAAGGTTTTACTACAATAAAAGCAAAAAAAAAAAAAAAAATAGAATCCAAGAAGGTTAAATGTATGCTCTATGTAAATATGACTTGTCATGAGAAATACAAGGAAGGCTAATATGACAATTTCAAACATGTTTTCATGTGTTTTATTTGATGTGTTTTAAAATAATATAAGTTGGTATACTTTTCAATTCATACATTAATGATAATTAATAGCATCATATTTGGTGTTTGTTTAGTACAGAATTTTATATTCATCTTTCATGATAATAATGCATGCTTCTTTAAAGTACAATTTTACAACTGACTTTAGTAGAGTTTTCCCCTATTGGCTTTATATAGGTTAAAATTCTGTTTACTGCATTTAACAATGGAACTTTTGCAAAAAAAAAAACTTAAATAAGGCTACAGCCTAAAGTTTCTTGGAATTGCTCTTAACACTTATCTGATTCTTATCTGATTCACAGCTTTGGCCAAATTTCTGAATAAGTTCAGCATATAACAAGTCACACCCACACAATGCCTACACAAATGACGTAATACTGATAAGCAAGTATGTTCACACCCTAGAGAAAAAAAAAAGCTATCTCCTTAATATTTCTTTAGTGGATGAACTACATAAAGATCACTACTCTATTTTAGTATTAGTATTTTAGTATTAGATATTTGTATTTTAGTATTAGGAATTTTTAAAAGGCTTCTATGATATCCCTATTAAAAGAAAGTTCTTACACAGACAAAGCTGAGTGTTCCTAAAATTTAAGGACTATATCAACAACTTGTCAGCATGTCCCTTATATATAATGTGAAGATGTTACTGAAGATATTTCATTATGTTATATACTATATTCTTTATGAAGCCCCATGAGAAAAATTTCTCTGGTCTATCTGATCTGTTTCTACCTTAAAGATACTGTTATTAATCATACAGTTAAATGTATTGACTTCTTTATAATGGCTGCCAGAAAATTTA
Organism: Eidolon dupreanum; assembly: GCA_028627145.1. Classification (NCBI taxonomy): domain Eukaryota; kingdom Metazoa; phylum Chordata; class Mammalia; order Chiroptera; family Pteropodidae; genus Eidolon; species Eidolon dupreanum. The sequence continues at coordinate 44,298,234 of CM053505.1, forward strand.
AACCTTCATTTTTATCCCACTTCTAGAAGACTTATAGGCCCTTTATGCCATGCATTTCTTAACAAAAGAATGTGTATTCCTGGCTTCATCTAACCTCCCCTGCTCTAATCTCCCCTGCTTCCATCATCTTCTCTACTTATTTTAATTTAATTTTATTTAGTATTCATCTATGAAAGCCTTAAATGTTTTCTGGAACAAAGCTGGATATAAATAAATATACATATGAATAAGTATGTACACCACATGGCAAAACAATTACTTTTAATGGCTTGAAATGTTTACACATGGTTAGATTTTATTTAAGTTGATATTCAAGCACTTATACATTTGAGATATGAAAGAATTTCATCTCTGTTCTTTGAAAATTAACATCATAGAAATATAATGTAAAATAGGTAAAAGAATATTATATTTTTAAAAACCTATAAAGGTGTGCAGAATGTATATACCTACTCTACAGGTCAGTTCTATAAACATCCCCCCCATTCACACAATCTATTAAAAGGTCCTTCTAGTTTTACTCTCCCCAGCACAATTATTCAAGTCCTATCTCCTTGTCTTCATACATGTCCTTTACCAATTTACTGCTAAACCACAATTCACTTTTGTTTTCCTTTCTGCGTCCTAGAGATGTTTCTCTATATTTTATATGTTATATCTATACCACAAAGATATTGGGCTACTTTACGACAATTAACGTCTATTTTATTTTCACCAATACTACCAATACTGCTCTTATAACTGTTGTACACACATTGGGTATTCAAATACATTTCTTTCTTTTAAAATATTTCAGAGCACAATAAATAATCACTGATCAATGGCTTTATTTTCCTCCTTCAAAATTAAATCTAAGCCACCCTGAAATTAGCGGTTTCTCCTTTTCTTTCTCCCCTTAAACTCTTGTTGTTGCTGATTTCTTAAAGGCCATTATTTACTGTGCATATGCAATAATGTTCATGTCTTAGGTGTACAAAAGTCAGGAACCAGACCTACATACTTCTTTTCCAGAAATCATATGCCATTAAGCACTTAATAAGCAATTTTAATGAGTGCCAGTTAATTAATCTTTTTTTTCCATTTTGCTTTCTCCCTTGAAATTTAAGCTCCATGAAAGGAAGGAGCTTCACACAATCCATATATCACTCAGTATCTACCCTTATTTTAGTTTTCACACATGCTGCTTTAACAGATGATGGATGAGCTCATGCATTTATACATGAATTGACTTCTGACTTCTGTGATAGAGCTAAGGAATATAGATGAAATCACCAGGAGAGAGCAAGCTATGATCATGCTAGCATATGAGCAGGGAAATAAGGTTACCCTATTTTTTACAGAAATCAAACTACCTTGATTTAGGCAGCTAATAAACAGCATGCTATATTTTGTCCTAGAGATATAATTTAGTCCAGGAGATTGAAAAACCTTAATTATTATAGAGAAGTATAAAGAAATGGGACTAAAAGTACAGTAGAAATAAAAGGAGTAAAATTAGAAAGTTACCTTTGTGTGAACCCTTTAACAAGTCTAAAGATAGCACACTCCAGATTTCTATGTGTATACTTTTTTGCTAAATGTTTAGAAGAGAAACAAATGTGGAGAAAAAAGCACTGATTACCTTCCCAAAGGATCCCTGACCAAGAACCTTGAGCAACTCAAACTGTGCAGGGTCTGCTTTCTCATATCCTTCCTTAATGTGATGAGTAATAGGGATTTCTTTAACAACTCCTTCGCCCTGTAAAAAATAAATCCAAAGAATATTTACATCCAGTTGCAACATCTTATGATAAGCTTAGAGCCAGAAATCATGCCAGAAATAATTTACTACCCAATTCCTTCAGTCTAGCAGAGTTTACCAGGCTACCAGTATCCCTATTTCCCTATTTTCTAACACATACAGATATACCATCACCACTATCTCTATTATATAATAGCATGTAAATAAAAGCATGTAACATCTATGCTTTGGCCTTCCCTTCCAACTAGACAGAATAATAACAATCATCACTAAGAGTCTTAAGACCCTCACTGGAGTGTGACATAAAGTGTATGCAAAGATAGTCAAGAGGTAAATAAAACTTGGTAAATTGTAGATCATGGCAAAAAAATGTGAACCTCAAGATTACTTTAAATAGTATTTTACTATATCCTTGTAAATAGTCAATGATATATAAATATTTAAATGTCAAACTAGTCACATTATTGAAAAAGAAACTGGCATAGACAAACTAAATCTGAGACCAAACAAATGTTCCCAGGCCATACCCCTACTTTCCTTAAAAAACTGTTAATAAGTTTTATGCCAGATTTCCTAACACTTGGATCAGGCAGAAAGGAAGTCACCTAGGGAGTGTTTCTGCTCCTTGATGTAGGACTCTACTCAGCTGTGAAGACTACCCTCAAGTGAGCTGTAATTCTAGTCCCTAGAGAAGCACAATAGCTGGGATAAAAAAAATCTAAGGTGTATTACATTTCACAAAATACCAAGAGCTGGGATATATTATTCAACCTTCTGACAATATAGAGAAAATTATAGTTTAAGCTCACATGACTAGTTTATCACAATGCACAGAAGTCTTGGTAGCTTTCCATTATACCATATTAATTGTGGGCTGGACAGCAAGAATATTCTCAATAAAGTCATCCTTTTACTGAACTAATCAATGGTGACTATGGCCAAAGTGAACAAGAGCATAGTCTCTAGAAGCTAGGTTTCATGGCAGCTAAAATAATTTCCACATTAAATAGGTAGTCCGACAGTCACTCTCTCAATAAGGGTATATAGGTATAGAAATTTTAGCTTTAGGTATTAGGAACCACTATTACAAATGAAGACTCAGCTCAAAAAGTATGTCTGTGGATGTTTCTCACACATCAAAACAGTATTTCACTGGACTCTTTTAAAGTAGCTAAGAAACTGAGGTTCCCCTTTTGGAGGAGTCTTTTTTAAAAGTCAAGAACCTTTTTTTTTAATGCAAATAAATATGCTTTGTAGTTGACATTTTGGGATTAAAGTATGGCCAATCTGTATGAACCTTTGCAGTATATGTATACCAAAAGCGATATAAGATTGTATACTTATTTAAATGTTACAGTTAACTGAGTTTTTACCACATTGTGAATGTAATATTAGACTTCAAAACATGGAATATAAAACACAAACACACTTATTGAAAGTTTTCTAGTGGAAAGAACACTACTGAGTCAACAAACTTTATTTGTTCTGCTCCTAGCTCGGCCATATATAAGCTAAGCAGCCTTGGTGAAATCAGAAACCACTCTACTTCAGTATTCTCAAATGTCAGTTTGTTAGATGATTCTACATTGAACACAATACAGTGCTTTTATGTTAAAGAAAGCACTTCAGTTTCTACCGCATTTAAGATCATCATTATAAACATGGGTTATTATTACATCAAACTAAAAAAATGTTCAGAGTTAGGAAACAACTATACTCTATTCTAATTAATTTCACTGAACCTAAGCAAGTCTTCCAGATGAAAATGTCTGCCCAATGCCTCTTCTAAATAAAATCCACATATGTCCATCCTTTAAAAAATGCAAATATGTATATTTACACTCTGTGTTCACCTCCCATAGTTAGATTTCTCTCTGTCACCACATATCTGACCCCCTTTACCCCGTCTACCTTCCCCCTCCCTTCACCCCCTACCGTCTGGTAACCACTAGTCTATAAGCCCATGTCCATGAGTCTCTGTTTGTTTGCCCTGTTCATTTGTTGCTTTTAATTTTATATCACACATATAAGTGATATGTGATTTTCAACTTTCTCTGTCTGGCTTATTTAGCTTAGCATGATTATCTCGAGGTCCATCCATGTTGTTGCAAATGACAGTATTTCTTCTCTTCTTATGGCTGAGTAATATTCCATTGTATATATGTACCACCACTTCTTTATCCAATCATCTATTATAGGACACTTCAATTGCTTCCATGTCCTGGCCACTGTGAATGCTGCTGCTATGAATATTAGTGTGCAAATGTCTTTTTGGATATGGGTTTTTAAGTCTTTTGGGTAAATACCCAGTAGAGGGATTGCTAGATCATATGGTAGATGAAGTCTTAGTTTTTTGAGGAACCTCCATAGTTTTCCATAGTGGCTGTACCAATTTGCAGTCCTACCAGCAGTGTATGAGGGTTCCTATTTCTCCACATCCTCTCCAACATTTATTATTACTTGTCCTGTTGATTATAGCTATTCTTATAGGTGTGAGATGGTATCTCATTGTGGTTTTGATGTGCATTTCCTTAATGCCTTACTGTTAAGGTATACAGCTGAAACTTACTAGATTTTGTTAACCAATTTCATCATAAAAATAAAGAAATAAAAATAAAATAAATCTTAAAAAATATAATAAATAAAAATGCAAGTATGTCTTTCAATTTTCAGCAGCATTACTCTAAAACATTTCCAACATGAAAATGCTGCTAGATTTAAAAACATTACTTTTCCCAGTAGATAGCCACTATAGAATGGTGTTGCAATATATCCTAATAACTTATTATCTTGTTTTTCTCCCCCACTAAACTATGGGCCTCCTGAATGGAGGTATTATCATGTTCAACCTTGTATTCATAATGCTTAGCACAATACTTGTTTGATCTTTTAGGTACAGATAGGCAAAGAAATACACCCACTTTCATAAAAAGAAAATAAAAACTTTTTTTAATTTTTATTTATTGGGGTGACATTGGTTAATAAAATTATATAGGTTTTAAGTGTACAGCTCAATATATCAACTGTACACTGCACTGTGTTAAATATATGGTGAAGGAAGGAGATCTGACTTTGAATGATAAAGGAAGGCTTCTAAAAATATATAGATTTTAAAGGTAAATTAACCAATAAGAAAACTCAAAATTATTTTAAAACACCTTTTTAAAAAACAGAAAAATATGTATCTTGAATTTATTTTTTTAAATATATAATAGAAATATTGAAAGAAGATTCATTCTGGATAATGGAATTGTGTCAATTTTTAATAGAAATGACTGCGATGACAATATTTCTAAATGTAATAAGCATTTTTTCCTTAGAGCGAAGACTATAAATATTTTACCATATTATCCATAGTCAGTATTTTTATTATACTGTCTTGTACTCAACACAAATGAAGGGCATAATGACCTTAGAATCTATATTCAAAAAAAATGTTCATATTAACTTACTGACTAGCCATCTTCCTTTTCTAATAAAGACAAATATTCTTAGGCAAACAACTATGCTTATTATATTACTAAAATAAAAGTCACATGTAGAATAATTATTTATTTAATACATATGTCTAGGTCCCATCTTCAAAGATTATAGTTCAGTATAACTACAGTGGTGCTCAATCAGATATATCTGTTAAAACCTCCCCAGATGATTCTGATACATGGTCAGGACTGGAAAACACTAGTTAGGTGCTTCTAAGATATAGTTATATAGACATATAGATGGATATGCACACAAATACACATACATGGCTACTTATTACAGAAGTCTTTTATAGTGTGTCTGCCACTAGCTCTTTTTTACTGTCAAATTATGTGATACCTTCCTGTGTAATCACTTCTAATATCGGTGTTTCATATATCATTTGCTTCCTGCCTCATTCTTGTCTATCACCTAATATTACTCAGCATCCTCAAGACAATGTTTATCCAAGTTTACTATTAAAATGTTATTTTTTAGTCATCTGCAACCACCCCTCCTTCCTCCACCTCACTTTTTTCTGGTTCTGCATGATTCCAAAAACTTGACACTGGCAGCAATCTAGCTCAAAATAAAGTAGCAATGTACTTACCAGTGATCCATTTCTTTTCTAAGAGTAATCCATTTAAAAAAAAATTCCCTATTCTGGTACAACAAAGATGTGATATATCACCTTATCTTCCCATATATACACTCTTTTCTCTTTAATTATTCACTCACTCAACAAATCAACAACATTCATGACGCATATGCTATGCATCAGGTACTGCTATATAGTAGGGATACAGAGGTAAAATGTAGACTTGAGCATACCAGATTTTGTCAGAAATATCATGTTCCCTAATGACAGAAAAATACACAATATATTATGGACTGAATCATGTTCCCTCTAAATTCATATGCTGAAGTTGTAACCCCTAGTACCACACAATGTGACTATGTTTGGAAATATGGCTTTAAAAGAGGTAATAAAAGGTAAAACGATATCATTAGGGTGGGTCTTAAACCAATATGACTGGTATTCCTATAAAAAGAGGAAATTAAGACACAGATACACACTCAGAAGAAAATCACGTGAAGGCACACAGGGAGATGATGGCCATCTACAAGCCAAGAAGAAAAGCCTCAGAAGAAACCAAACTTTGATTTTGGACTTCTAAACTCTAGAATTGTGAAAAATAAATATGTTGTTTAAGTCACCCAGTCTGTGGTACTTTGTTATGGCAGCTTTAGGAAATCTATACACAGTACCTAATCATAGTTGATCTGTGTAAAGAAAGTTGCTACTGTGAAAATAGGATTTAATAACTTCAAAATAAGAACCACTTTTCTTTCCAACATCAAATGACAAATCTGAGGTAAGGATAATTATGAGGTTTTTTTTAAATTTCATAGTAACTGCTGATAAAAAGAAAAGTTATGAAGGCTCAACCACAACCAAAATAGTATGTTATAACTTCTACAATCTGTAATCATCTTTTTTTTTTAACCCTCTTTAACCACCCACCACTTCTACCCCCAACCTATAGATGTCACAGTCTCCCCTTAAGAACTAGATTTCTGAAGGTGGGGCATCTCCTTCCTCGTGCTTGAGGCATGCACCTGGGACCTGGCGCACCTGGGGCCTGGCACACCCAGGGTATGGTCTGTGGTTCCACTGGGGCATGAACCCAGGAACTTCTGCATGCAAAGCAGACACACTAACCACTACAATATAGAGCCACTCCAGGGATAATAAACTTAGATGGTTAGTGTTTTTTTTTTTTTATCACCCATATCATTTAAATGACACATGTATCTGAATTATTTACAGTTGAAGTACATTGTTTTAAGTCCAGATGACTCAGGCCACAAACTATCAAATCCTTGGAAGTGACTCTAGGTCCTCTGGTCCCCAAAACTTCAAACTCCCCTTTTTAGCAACTGAAGTCTAATGCAAATCATATTAGCATATAGCACTGTATATTTTTACTGTCTATTAAAATTTTACTTTCTGACTCATGTTTTATTAAAATTAGAAAGGTAAATATTTGATAATATCTCTATGTATATGTCTGTGTGTTTATGTTGGCCACACATGTACAAATATATACATATGCACACATATATACATATTTTTCTTCCTCCTGTGATATGGGGCATAGTATTTCCCTGTCAATTCATTAATACTGAAATAAACTCTTCCCTACTGCCTTTGTATTTCCTTATAATGTTTTATAAACTAGAAATATAAATATTACTATGCCTTTTAGTCCATATAATCTATAGATAAAATGCTAGATGATTTTGATAATTTATATTTAACTATACTCAAAGTTAATATATAAGTAATATTAAGTAAATTATAATAGCTAAAATATTTTATCACTCACCTTGTTACTCAGAACTGAGATTATTGTTACATCATCACTACCTGCAGAGACTGTTGATTTTTACATAGAACATTTCAAAGGAGAATCTTGGACAAACCCAATTTAAATCTCTGCTGGTGCCTATATGAGAAAAATCCACTTATGAATTAGTTTCGGTGGAGGGCAGATATCAGAGTTGATTTTACCCACAACTAAATAAGAAAAGGATGATGCTTCCCTTATTTCCCACTTCTTTAGGTCTGCACAATACACAGCTGATCTAATATGAGGCGCACTGGGTCATAGGTCATGATTCTGCTACTTGTTAGTTTTATGACCTAGTATAAATCACAACCTGTCCAGGTCTCAGTAGACTTATCTACACAATGAAGTTATTATAAATACCATTTCTGAGGCTACTTCCAGCTTAAAAATCTATAATTCTAAGAAAATATCTATAGAAATGACAATCATAAAATAACATAAATGAATATGTCTGCCTTAGTCAGATCCTCCTTAAAATATTAAAAATACTCTTCTGTAAAACTAGATCTTATAAAATGAGAGAATAGTATATAGGCCTTGCATAGAATGACCTAATAGCTAAGCAATCTTTAAAACTAGTTAGAAACTTCTGAATTAATTTAGAAGTAATCCTTTTGAAAGCCAGGAAATAGATTTTAAATGACCTCGGGTTATCCTTGCAGTTAAATATTTCCATGTTACATCTCCTTTCTACACTAAAGTTAAAGACAATCTTATATTTTTCATATTTCCGTGCATTTCTTCAAGTATAGTTGGCATACAATATTATGTTAAAGACGTACGATATAGTGACTCAACATTTATATACCTTACAATGTGATCACCTCACTGAATCTAATAATCATTTGTCACTATGCAAATTTATCACAATATTATTGACTATATTCCCTTTCATCTTTTTCACACAGCCCCTCCCCAATTCCCGCTCTCTGGGAACCATCAGTTTGATTTGTTTCTGAGTCTGCTTCTGTTTCTGTTTTGTTTTGTTTGTTCATTTGTTTTTTTTTAGAGTTCACATATAAGTGAAAATTTATTTCAGAGGATTCTGTATTTAAGTAACTTAGTTATTCAAATACTAGAAAGTAAAAATTTCACCCATTACACTTAAAATGAGCAAATTTTATGGCATATACATTATACCTCAATATAGTTGTTTAAAAAATTTGTGTATAAGAATCTCTGAGAGAAAAATCTGTCTTATATTTTACACTGCTGTTGTTTTATTAATAATTAGATTTACTTATTAATATACTTGAATAAATTTCTTTAACTGAAAGAGATTTTCTCCCTTCCCATTATTCTTTCCTTATATTCTAAAAATGTAGCTTAATAAGTTAATACATATACTTACTTGGCAAGAATCTGCTTTTCCTTCTTCCATTGGCTCATCCACCATTTTAAGACCATTCATCTGCAAAATATTGTTCAAAAACTAAAGTTTCAAGAGTATCACAACAAGAGTAATAATAAATAATAGGCATTTCCCTTCACAATCTATCAAGACCCACACTTACTGAAACACAAAAGGATAATGGACACATAAAGGTATTTAGAAAAAGAACATTATTAATACAGTTTCCAGATTGTCCTTGAAAACCCTTGAATTTCAGAGCTGTATGTTTCATTTCATATTTAGAGCTTTACTATGATGGACATGTACTAAACATATGACCTATGTACTTTTGTTAAGACTGTCTCCAAATATTTATGAGATGGACAAAAATGCCACAGAAGAAATCTATCGTGGGGATATATTCAAAGCAAGTTAGGATGGGAAGATTTTATATAATTGCACTGCTGTGAATTCCTTTCCTTTCATTCATTTCAATTAAATTTTGAGTTACTTAAGAGAAGAATAAATTGTAGGAGAAAAATATAAGTGGTCATGGGAAAAAATATTTTCAACATACAAAGCTCAGTAGGAAATAATACTCTTCAAGCACTGCTTCAGGAAAGAGTAAGTGTAGAGGATTTAGATGAAGGGTCTGTGAACTATGGGCCATGGTCTAAATCTGGCTTTCTGTTTTTGCAAATACACAGACACATCCATTTGTTTACATATTATCTACAGCTGCTTTCTCACTGCAACAGTAGAGTTGAGCAGTTGACAGGGCTCCTATGCCTGAAAAGCCTAGAATATTTACTAATTGGCCCTTTACAGAAAAATTCTGCCGAGCATTCATCTAAGATGTTTGAAAATTAAGCAATGGCAAGATGGTCTGGATAAAATAAATTTTACCACTGCCTATTTATGATTCCACAGAAAAGTAAAAGATAAAATTAGAAAAGTAAATTAAATAGTACTTCTGGTAACAGCCAAGCTGGGAATAAGCCTATTTCTCCTGTAATTATCAACTAAAACCTTTAGACAAAATATATTAAAAAAAGACGTTCCTTAAGTACTCTGGAAATTAAATGATAAAAGCAGTCTAGGGAGAGAGATAAAAATTTGAAGAATAATTGGCACCATGGTGAGCTACCTGAGTTCATTTTCCATCTTTATCTCCTGATTTTGACCCAAGGAAAGACTGAGTCACAGAAGAAATCATGGGGAGGACAGAATGGGAAAGGAGATCCCCTAATTCTGTGTATGAACAGACACAAGTCCTAATCTCAACAACAATATGTAGAATAGAACTAAAGAAGTCTAACAAAGATGTTGAAAACTGAACTGCAATATCAACCACCACTCAAGTCTCAAGACTAACCACTGAGTTAGCACATACACTGAGTGGCACATACAGAGTGCTAACACAAATACTCTGAAAACATAACTAACATTGGAACCATCATCCAGAGAAGGCTGGATAGAACCAGGGAGTTGGACCCTACCAGGTAGATTGCTAAAACAATCAATCAAAATCAACAGGTATCAATTCCAGGGTAACTCCAATGTTGAAATATCTGAGAAGGACTAAGCAACTATTATAACTATGCTCTTTGGGGTAAAAATAAATACTTGAATGGAATGAGAAAAAGTCATCAGCAGAGAAATAGGAACTATAAAAAGGACCAAATACAAATAATTGTAAAACTAAAAATAATATATGAAATTTTTAAAAAATACAGGATGGGCTCAATAAAAGAATGGTGATGGCAGAGGCAAGAGTAAACTTGAAGACAGAACAAAAGAAAATAACCAATATTAACAAGACAGTGAAAAACTATTTAAAAAAATGAACAGAACTTTAGAGAAATGTGGAACAATATCAAAAGATCTAAAATCCGTACCAGTAACATTCCAGAAAATGAAGAGAGTGATACAAAAAATTTTTAAATAATGGGTAATTCCATTCATATAAAATGTTGAGAACAGGAAAATCTATAGAGGCAGAAAGTAAATTGCTGGTTGCTTAGGTCAGGGAATGGGGAGTAGGAGTGATAGTCAAAGGTAAAAAGTTTATCTTAGATAAAAAATAAGTTCTTTAAAATAAGTTTAAGAAATAAGTTTTAAAATTGACTGTAATGATGGCTGTACATATCTGTCACTATACTAAAAACAATTATACTGTGCATTTCATTTTTATTAAATTTATTAGGATGACACTGGCTAATAAAATTATATAAATTTCAAGTGTACAATTCAATAATACGCCATTTATATACTGCACTGTGTGTTCACCACCCAAAGCTAAATTTCCTTCCATCGCCACATATTTGACCTCCTTTACCCTTATCTATCTTCCCCCTCCCCTTCTTCTCTCTGGTTACCACTAAAAGGTTGTCCGTGTCCAAGAGTCTCTGTTTGTTTGTCCTGTTTGTTTGTTGCTTTCAGTTTTTTATCTCACATGTGAGTGAAATCATATGATTCTCAACTTTTTCAGTCTGACTTATTTTGCTTAGCATGATAATCTCAAGATCCATCCATGTTTTTGCAAATGTCAGTATTTCATCTTTTCCTATGTCTGAGTAATATTTCATTGTAGATATGTAGCATTTTCTTTATCCAATCATCTATTGAAGGACACTTCAGCTGTTTCTATGACTTGGTCACCGTGAATAATGCTGCCATGAACATTGGGGTGCATATATCTTTCTGGATGTTTTCAAGTTATGGGGCATAGTTACCAGAAGAGGGATTGCTGGGTCATATGGTAATTCTATTCTTAGTTTTTTGTTTTGTTTTGTTTTGAGGAGCTGCCATACTGTTTTCCATAGTGGCTGCATCAATTTACATTCCCACCAGCAGAGTATAAGGGTTCCTTTCCCCAACAATCTCTCCAACACTTGTTATTACCTGTCCTGTTGATGATAACCATTCTAGGAGGTGTGAGGTATCTCACTGTGGTTTTGATTTGCATTTCCTTAATAGCTAGTGATGTTGAACATCCTTTCGTATGTTTGTTGGCCATTTGTATGTCTTCTTTGGAGAAGTGTCTGTTCAGGTCCTCCGTCCATTTTTTAATTGGACTGATTGTTTCTTTTTTTTTATTGTAGAGTTGTATGAGTTCTTGGTACATTTGGATATTAGCCCCTTATTAGGGGTGTTGTTTGCAAATATTTTCTCCCACCCAGGTAGTTGCCTCTTAGATTAGTTGATGGTTTCTTATGCTGTGCAGAAGCTTTTTAGTTTGATGTAGCCCCATTCATTTATTTTTTCTTTGACTTCCCTTGCTTTGAAGTGAAATTCATAAAATTCTCTCTAATTCCAAGGTCTATAATTTTAGTACTTATGTTTTCTTTTATGCAACTTATTGTTCAGGACTTATATTCAGGTCTTTGATCCATTTTGAGTTAATTTTGGTGTATGGTGGTAGGTAGCAGTTTAGTTTTATTGTTTTGCAGGTGGCTTTCCAGTTTTCCCAGCACCATTTACTGAAGAGGCTTTCCTTCCTCCATCGTATGTTTTTGCCTCCTTTCTTGAAAAATTTTGCCCATATATACAAGGGTTTATTTCTGGGCTCTCAATTCTGTTCCATTGGTATATGTGTCTGTTTTTCTGTTAATACTATGCTATTTTGATTACTGTTACTTTACAGTATAATTTGAAGTCAGGCAGAGTGATACCTCTGGCTTTATTCTTTTTTCTCAGGATTGCTTTGGCTGTTCAGGGTCTTTTGTGTTTCCATACAAATCTGATGATTTTTTGTTCTATTTCTGGCCTCCGTATCTCCACCCCCATCATTGGGATCAGCCGCCATGTGCATTTCCTCAGTTCTTACAGACTTCCTACTCTGTAGCTGGAATGTCACTGCTATAGTTTCCCCCAGGGCCCGCTGCTAGCTCCAGGAGGATGCACGGAGGTGAGCTCTGAGAGGCTGGGGATAAGGGGCCAGGTTCTGTGACCCAGCCTTCTGTCTGGCAATGGCAGTTGATAGAACATAGCTGTTGCACCTTTGTGTTCCATCTTTGCCCTCATCTCTGCCCTGATCACTGGGTTTCGCTGTCATAGTATATGTTGATCACTCAGGCAGGAATGCTCGGAGTTACAGAGAGTGCACGCCTCAACCTGATTCCTATCCCTCTCCCTGAGTCCTGCAGGGTGCTCTGGGCTGCATCCAAGTCACCCATCTCTCCTCTTTTCCCTTTCGTCCTCCCATGCTCGCCTGATTCTCCCACCTTCAGATGATCTAATGTGCAGATCTCTCAGACATGTTTGTTAGGCTGGGTATCATCTGTTAGATTGCAGCTGTTCGATTTGTTGTAATTTCAAGAGGAGAAATCAAGGAGACACCCCCTCAACATGCCACCATACTTCTGACATCACTACTAGGCTGTGCATTTTAAATGGATGAATTGCATGGTATGTGAATTACATTTCGATAAAGCTGTTTTAAAAAAAAATGGCTGAGAATTTCCAGAATTTGGTAAAAGATATCAAATTTAGATTCAAAAGCTCAATGAACCCCAAAAGGATAAACTTTTAAATAAAGCCACCCTAAGACATATCTTAAACTATTTTAAACCAAAAGGAAAAATGGGGGAAATCTTGAAAATACTGAGTGTACTACAAAGAAGCAGCAATAGGAATTTTGGGGGGTGATGGGCCTATTCTGTATCTTGATTTTGGTGGTGTTTATACAACTCTATTCATTTGTCTAACCTCAGAACTATACATGAAAAAGTGAATTTTACTGTATGTAAATTCTTAAATAAATATATTAAAAAGTAAATTACCATACATTATTTGACTAGCACCTTTCTTCTAAAAAAAACTCTATGAGAACTGAAGTCACCAATAATGTCTATTTTACTAATAGATCCATCAGTCCTTATCTTACTTGATCTTGCTATAGCATGCCGCAGTTAACTATTCTCTCCTTTTTGAGTCTTTGGCTTCTGTGATAACATACTTTCATTTTTTTACTATAATTTCTTTGCTCATTTTCAATATTCTTGAAACATTTTAGATTCTCAGGAAATGGACTTTGGTCTCCTTCTGATTTCACTCTACATTCTTTTACCGGAAAGCTAATTTACTGATGTGACTCACGTTAACTCTGAAACTACTGTTTTGAGCCCGATTCATACATCCAGCTGCATATTTGACATTCCCACCTGTTTATCTTACATGTCTCTCTAAAAATCAATCAATACAAAAAGATATCAGTGCCCACTTTTCCGGTCAAGATGGTGGAGTAGGTAAACACTGTGCCTGCCTCCTGTCATGACCACATCAAAATTACAACTAAACTACAGAACAGCCAACATTGAGAATCACCTGAAGTCTAGATGAACAGAGGGACTACAACTGAGGACACACAGAAGAGGCCACCTTGAGATTGGTAAGAGGAATGGAGATGCAGAATGAGAGGGTGTCACACATGCCTGTACAGGTTAAGAATCAAGTGATAGACTCATGCCCTCTGAGCTCAAGCACTGGGGCAGTAGTTAGAAAGGTACTAGGGACATACAGGGAGGAACTGAACTGTCTGACTTCATTTTAAGGGCTGGAGGCACAGCTTTCTCTCAGAAGTGCTAGCAGAACACATTGTTTCTTTGTTGAGCCCTCCCACCTCCAGGCCTGAAAATACAGGTGGCCGCCGTATCTGAGTCTCCATCAACCTGGCTAACACTGGTCATCTTGCCCTGGTAATTCCCTGAGACCCTACCCTACCAACCTGCGGGCCCATGTAAACTGCTTCCAATGTTTTTCCCATACAAACGGCTTGTCTTGGTTCATACTATGGACTTTCTTAAAAACTCCCAAAGGTCCAGCATCTGGCCTCATCAGGCCCCATACCTCTTGCTGAGCAGCCCCAAGCCTGGTATGAGCAGCAGCCAGCTTCAGTTCACAGCTTGGCCTCTCAAGGTACCTCCAAGCCCAGCACAGGTGGAAGCCATCTGTAGATTGCCTTGTGGCTCATGCTAGGTGGCCCTGGGCAGGGCGCAGGCTTCTACTGAACTTGCACTGCAGCAGGGCTCCTCCCAGTTGACACTGGGGCCAGTACGTCTGGTGGCCAGCTTCAAAACAAGTCGGAGCACCACCCAGGACCACATCAAAGGAAGAAACACCCAAAAGGAAGACTGGACAGGCACCAGAGCCTTGCTAAAGCAAATCCTGCCCCATAGGATCAGCCCCTGCACAACAGCACCTCCACTGTAGTCACTGGTCAGTCCTCACAATCAGCCTAAGGGACATTCCCTCCTATTGATGTGCAAACAGCAACTAAGGCTCCATTATAATGGGAGGGCACACACAACCCATACAAAAGACACACCTGGAGCACCCAGCTCAGGTGACACTGGGCCCCACAAGACACCTACTACAAAAGGACACTCTACTAAAACTGGAGACATAGCAGCTCTACCTAACACACTGACATAAATCCAGGGAGGCAGCCAAAATGGGGAGACAAAGAAACATGTTCCAAAGGAAAGAACAGAACAAAGCTCAAGAAAAAGAACTAAACAAAATGGAGACAAGTAAACTACCAGATGCAGAGTTCAAAAGGCTGGTTATAACGATGCTCAATGACCTTAGGGGAAGAGTAGATGAACTCAGTGAGAACTTTTAACAAAAAGAAAGAAAACATAAAAGTGGAGATACAAAACATAAAAAAGAACCAGTGATATCTCGGAAACTAAGCGGGGTCGAGCCTGGTTAGTACTTGGATGGGAGATCACCTAGGAAGACCAGGTGCTGTAGGCGTAAAAAATAAGGGATTGTAAGCTGACAAGCTCCTTGCAATCAGGTTGTCTCACCTAAAAAAAAAAAAAAAAAGAGCCAGTCATAAATGAAAAATATAATAACTCAAATGAAGAATACCTTAGAGGAAATCAGCAATAGATTAGATAAAACAGATGACTGAATCAGCAATTTAGAAGATAAGATGACAAAAAACACCCAATCAGAACAGCACCAAGAAAAAAAGATAAAAAAAAAAAAAAGAGGATGGTCTAAGGGGCCTTTGGGACAACATCAAGTGTTCCAACATTCACATCATAGGGATACCAGAAGGAGAAGACAGTGAGCAACGGATTGAAAACCTATTTGAAGAAATAATGATAAAAACATTCCCTAACCTGGTGAAGAAAATAAGACATACAAGCTTAGGAAGCACAGAGAGTTTCAAACAAAATGAACCCAAGGAGGCCCACATCAAGACACATCATCATTAAAATGTCAAAGGTTATAGACAAAGAGAGAAACTTAAAAACAGAAAGAGAAAAACGATTAGTTACCTACAAGAGAGCCCCCATAAGACTTTCAGCCAATTTCTCAATAGAAACGCTTCAGTCCAGAAAGGACTGGAACAAAATATTCAAAGTGATGAAAAGCAAGAACCTACAACTAAGATTACTCTATCCAGGAAAGCTATCATTTAGAATCAAAGGATAGATAAAGAACTTCCCAGACAAGAAAAAGTTGAAGGAGTTTATCATCACTGAACTAGTATTATAAAAAAGGTTAGAGACTTCTTCAATAAAAAGATCAAAAATATGAATACAATAGCAATAACTACATGTCTATCAACAATTATTTTAAATATAAATGGATTAAATGCTCCAGTCAAAAGCTAGGGTGGCTGAATGGATAAGAGTACAAGACCTTTACATATGTTGCCTAGAAGAGACCCACTTCACACCAAAAAACACACGCATACTGAAAGTAAAAGGATGGAAAAAGCTATTTCATGAAAATACAAATTTTTAAAAAGCTGGTGGTCTGTGAAAGAGAGAAAAGGATTAAGAAATACAAATTGGTAGTTACAAAATAGTCATGGGGATGTAAAGTATAGCATAAGGAATATAGTCAATATATTCCTTATTGAGGAGTCCTTGATTTATTGGTGTGATCACTTCATAAGTTATATAAATCTCTAATCATTATTTTGTACACCTGGAACTAATATACTATTGTATGGCAACTGTAATTGAAAAATAAATAAATTATTAAGTATCCATATTCCCAGCCCCCCTGCCCAGAGATACTGATACATCTGGGAAGGAATATGAATTTTAATAAAGGTAGTATCAACACAAGTGCAGAGATCACACTCTGAATAATAACTCAATTCAATGCAGTGTGAACTGGGCTCTGAAATGGAGTAAACCAGGGGATTAGATGAGTCTTTGTTTTATTCCAGACTAATCTAGTGGCCAGAGGTATAGAGATATCTAATTGCACTGTGGATATGGACTATGAAGTTTATCAGATGAAAAAGAGCAGAGAGTGGAAAATTGTAATGTATTACTGAAAATATTGAAGAAAGGTGAAAAAGGTAAGATTGAGGGAAACAAGAGTCAAATTACTAAGGATTTAATAACTCAACTATATTCATAATAGCTAAAATACTCATGAACTATGGACTACATTAAGAATGTGGCATGCATTATTTCATCTTCACAACATGA
This sequence comes from Eidolon dupreanum, assembly GCA_028627145.1. Lineage (NCBI taxonomy): Eukaryota > Metazoa > Chordata > Mammalia > Chiroptera > Pteropodidae > Eidolon > Eidolon dupreanum. The sequence continues at coordinate 44,315,649 of CM053505.1, forward strand.
CTATGATGCTGGTGATATCACTCTCCTAATTTCACAGAGGAGGAAACTGAGGTTTAAAATATTTGAGCCAGCGTTTTTTCAACCTTGAAGCTATTGCCATTCCAAGGCAGATAATTCTTTGATGTGGAAAGCTGTCTTATGCATTACAGGATGTTTACCAGTATCCCTGTCCTCTATCCACTAGATGCCAATAGGTGGTCCTGCCCCCCACAATGTGACAAACAAAAATTTCTTCAGACATTGCCAGAATCCCCTGGTGGGTTAACACACACACAGACACACACACACACACACACACACACACACACACACACACACACCTGCTTTCCTCCAGGGTTTCCAAATTCAATAAATAAATATTACCATCTACCTACCACCTTACCTCAAAAAGCACAAATAGACTATGGGGGATGAAAAAAAGTATGACAGATTTATCATTAACATAGAAGAAAAGGCACATTCAACAAAAATGTCCACAAACCAATATTAAGATAGAATCCTGAAAATTGAAATTGTACTACAAAATGACTCTCAGTGTTATCCATAGAAAAAAGGTAATACTGCTTTCCTCTGCTACCCTAGTTGCTGGTTACTTCCTATTACTACCATCTTATGACTAATTTATCATAAAGCTGTTGGTCTGAAAGAACTAGAAATAAAACAAATCTAAATGAGTCACAGAGATCACTGTATCCTAAAAATCATTTTAGTCTCCAAAAGTAGCCTTTAAAACAGAACATTCCATTACTTCCACCTCATCTATAATCAACAAGGTACCAGGGTTTCAATATAAGAATATTAATTCCTATAGATGACCTCAGTATTCACTGCTATTTACTAAAATTTAAGTCATTTGCACCTGTCTGAAAACAAAACAAAACAAAATTTCATAATTCTCTGGAACATTTAACCTTTATTTCAAAAATAAAATTTGTAATGTGAAAAAGATAAGCAGACATATTCTTTCCCCCAAGTAAGTGTCAAATAGGGAAGAAACAACTTTCCCACAAAAGATTCTGGAAACTTTATCAACAATTATAAAGGCTGTAATAATTAACTTAGATACTCCAAAACCCAAGTGAAGAGACTTTCCTAGTGAAGAATTCTTGAAAATTACTTTCATTTTCTCAGAAAATAATTAAACAGATCACTTTAAAAGATTATGAGCAAAGAGAAACACTAAACTAAGTTGCTATATTTACTAATCTCAGAAAATCACATGGGTCATTACGAACGTATGGTTTTCTTAATACTAATGACAAAAAATAGCTCATTATGGAAAACTGGACTGAGAAAACATATTATTTCCTTCAAATATTTAGAACTGGAGGTGGTGTGGGAAATGAACACATAAGTACATATAGTTTTGTAAAAGGATAGTTATCTGGCCATAATAACTCTATTAAGCATACACCAGGTTCTTCAATGTTAAACTCAAGACTGACTAACAGAGCTTATGGCTTAGTGCTGAAATAGATACTGTAGAAGGAAATGATGAGATAAACAAAGAACAAGGTACAAGGTGAGAAGAAATATGGGTGACATAAATTATTAGCAAAACATAAGCCACCAGTCTTCACAACAAATTTGATAGTATTATAAACTTTCGAGTAGTCTCCAGGATCCCCAAATTCCACCTAGTAACAAAAGCACTATATTTATATAGTACCTAATGATAAAATTGTTTAAGAAGTTCACATCTAAAGAAAATTTTCTCTCAATAAGCTAAATGTATACAGGTACGCCACTGACAAATATGGAGAGAGAAGTTCTTCATTTTCTTTTCTACATCATTTAAATAACTACAGCAAATTTGATCTAAATTTAGAGTTGGGTTCATATCTTCATAGAATAAAGGTCTACATCTGTATATTGAATTAAGCCCATGAGAAAATGAATGAAACCTACCAGTTGATCAATGTAGCGAACAGATTCTAAGATGGGCTTCCACAATCCTCCTCTTGGTGCTTATGCCCTTGTATAATCTTCATTCCCTTAAGTGTGGACAACACCTGTGTCTTGTTTCCATTCAAAAGAATATGAAAAAGGTGATGGGATTTCATTTCTTTTATTTTATATATAACTCTAGACACTCTTTTTGCTGCCTTGATTGAAGTGATCATGTTGAAAGCAAGGCCACATAGCATGGCAGCATCTAGGAGCTGAGAGCAGACTCTAGTTAACAACCAGCAAGAAGCCAAGGTCCTCAGTACTATGATAAGTAAAGAAATTTTTCCAAGAACCTGAGGAAGTTTAGAAGTAGATTCTTCTCCACTCAGGCCTCCAGATAAGAATGTGGAACAGCCAAGACCTTGATTACAGCTTGTGAGACCCTATACAGAAGACCTAGTTGAGCAACTCCTGGACTCCTGACACATAGGAACTGTAAATTAACGTGTCTCAGTTTAAGCTGCTAAATTTGTCATAGTCTATTATACAATGATGGATAATTAATACAATCAATATTACTATTTAGATAAAAGTGTGATTTAAAATTCTCTAAAACAGACTTTTTAATGAATATTTTTTTATAATTTAATACTTCTAGAATATAGCTTTACTTATTAAACGCATGTTTTTGTTCTCATTTAGTAGACATGAAACTGTAAATTACATGCTAGTAAATGACCTAGGATAATCAAGTTGAGTCAAATCTTTGTTAAACAAAACATATGACCAATAAGGTTACCTAATTAATTTTGGTTTTAATTAACAAGTTTGAGCAGTTATATTTTTGTACTTCAATCTGCTTTCTGAAAATCTATTAATAACTTAATAAGTACAGTATAGAGAACATAATGGCACATTCCTTATTTCGTGTTTTAAGAGCCATCCCTCTAGACATGAATTATCAGTGATGTAGCTTTGTTGCTATGAAAGAAGCAGAAGATAAAATAAAAATCCAGTTTATACTAGCCCAGAACATATCCTGGGATTTGTTTTTTCAAAATAACCCACCACAGGTAAGGACAGGAGAAATCGGATCCTTTGCACACTGGTGGTGGCAATGTAAAATGATACAGCTACTATAAAAAACAGTATGGCAATTCCTTAAAAAATTAAAAATAGAATTATTATAAGATCAAGCAATTCCAACTGGGTACAGTTGACCCTTGAACTGTGCAGGGGTTAGGGGCACCAAACCCCCATGTAATTGAAAATCCACATATAACATTTAACGCCCCCCCCCCCAAATGCAACTACTTAATAGCCTACTATTGACCAGAAGTAAGCCTTACTGGTAACATAGTCGATTAACACATATTTTGTGTTATGTATTTACATATTATATTCTTAGAATAAGCTAGAGAAAAGAAAATGTTAAAATAAGAAAATACATTACAACACTGTAAGCATTTATTGAAAAAAAAATATATAAGTGGAACTGCACAGTTCAAATTTCAAGGGTCAACTGTATATACCCAAAAGAACTGAAAGCAGGGTCTCAAAGAGATATTTGTACACCATGTTCAAAGAAACATTATTTAAAATGGTCAAAAGGTGTAAGCAACCCAAGTATCTATCTACAGATAAATGAGTAAATAAAATGTGTTATGCATATAATGGAATATTATTCAGCCTTTAAAAAGAAGGGAATTCTGGCATATGCTACAACATCGATGAATCTTAAAGACATTATGCTAAGTGAAATAAGCCAGTCACAAAAAGACAAATACTGTATGGTCCCATTTAGATGAGATATCTAGAGGAGTCAAATTCATAGAGACAGAAAATAGAATGGTGGTTTCTTGGGGCTGAGGGGGAGGAGAGAATGAAGAGTTACTGTTTAATGAGTGAAGTGTTTCAGTTTTGCAAGATGAAAAGAGTTCTGGAGATTGGTTGTACAATAATCTGAATGTACTTGACAATACTGAACTATAAACTTAAAAATGGCTAAGTTGGCAAATTTTATCTTGTGTAACAACTGTAAATGCTATGAAAAGAATAAAACAATAATTCCAGCATAGCAGATAAATCTCTCACCATATACATCTAAACTTAAAGTTCCTTGAGGACAGATTTTGTGCTTTATTCATGAGACAGGCATAGCAGTAATATTATGGGAAGAACAATGCTTTGATTTCAAGCAGACCAAGATTCAAATTCCAAACTACTTTTATTGCTTTGAAAAAAATTTCTTAAATTTTCCTAGTCTCGATTATTCTATCTGTAAAATAAGCAATTTAGGGTTGTTGTTGGGATTAATATAATATTCTTAAAGCAGCTGGCAGTGTCTGGTATGTGCTCAATAAATGCCTGATATGTGAATGTTTTCCTGCCAAAAAGAAAATATAGAAAAAAGTATATATTTTAGTTAATAATTCACCAAAGGGAATAATGCTATCTGTATACAAAATACATCTGTAAATCAAAATGTACCACCACTTCATTGTACATTACTGACTTGATAGCTTTAGTTTTGACATGATATTATTGAGGGAAGATTACTTTTGAAATAATGATTGAATCATTTTTGGTCAACTTGAAAAGAACTTTCCAAACCAACCCATAAAGATACATACATACTAATGCATACACACCTTGCTTAAAGAATCACAAATTGAAGTGAAAAGCATCTTTGTATATTTTTACTATATAACACGCTATCAATTTAACTAACAGTCTTTTAGTTGGGCGTTTCCAAAAAAAAAGGATCTTTTTGTTCTGCATTTCACATACAAGGTTTAATTTATATCCTCAGTTTTAAGCTATCAAATATTTTCAAAGGTTTATTAATAGTTATGGCCATTTCAGTAGACTTTTTATCTTTTTAATCTTTTAAATTGAATTCTACAGTCAACATACTTATGGAAAATTTGACAGCACCTACAATATTCATTTAAATGTTTTATTTTAATCTTCTGACTTTTTTAATTACCACTAAAGCCCAGATTTCAAACTAAGATGTCTGACTGCAAAATTCTTCATTATTGCTGTTGTTATACACAATTCTGCTTTTTAAACTTTATTAAATTTATCAAGGTGACATTGGTTAATAAAATCATATTGGTTTCAAGTGTACAATTCTATAATACACCATCTGTATATTGCATTGTGTGTTCACCACCCAAAGTCAAATCTCCTTCCATCACCATATATTTGACCCTCTTTACTCTTTTCTACCTGTCCCCACCCTACTTCCCCTCTGGTAACCACCACGATGCAGTGTTGTCTGTGTCTATGAGTTTTTGTTTGTTAGTCTGTCTTGTCTGTTTGTTGCCTTCAGTTTTATATTCCACATATGAGTGAAATCATATGGTTCTCAACTTTTTCCATCTGACTTATTTTGTTTAGCATAATATTCTCAAGATCCACCCATGTCACAAATGTCAGTATTTCACCTTTTCTTATGGCTGAGTAGTATTCCACTGTATATAAGTACCACATATTCTTTATCCAATCATCTATCAAAGAATACTTCAGCTGTTTCCATGTCTTGGCCACTGTGAATGCCTCAATGAACATGAGTATCTGACTTTCTAACTACACAATATCCCTGTTGTGTTTACCCCAATAGGTTAGTCCTTTGAAACATACCCACCTAACGACTGTCGCTGCTTCAGAGAAGATTTATAAAAGAACAATTCTGTTTCAAATCTACCTGAAAAGGTTGTATTTTCAAACAGTCTCAGGATGGGCAAGAGTATACCATCTCCAAGCTATTTCTTTAGTCAGGTATTTAAAAACAATTACAAAACACTGCCATAAAATAAATTAGCTAATAAAATATATCCATGTTCAAATCAAAGCATAAAAACAGAGTCTAAATTTAAATATGGATGATCTTTCAAGTATTTACCATTCCGGATTACCTGTGGTTTTGAATATCAACTTACCTTTACCAAGACTCAATGTCACACTTTCTCTTTTTCCTTCCACCTTACCATACACAGACTTCTATCCACAAATATTGTCTTACTTATTAAGTATCTGTTCCATCCCTCTGTCAAACTTTAAGCTCCCTGAGGAAAGGGATAATGTCTAATGACTCTAGTATCTAACATATTATCTGGAACATAATAAATCCTAGAAAAAAAATATTTGTGGAATGATTGAATTTGTAATCTGATTAAATGTAAAAATAACTTCAATAATAAGTAACTACCATAGATTGTTTCTTATGTATTATTAATTTTCTTACTTGAAACACTTAAAAGTAACTTTGAAATCAAATTTCATAAAGTATCTCCAGTAAATCATCCTGCTTATCAATCCTGGCTCTTAATATTAAATTCTACAGCCAAGAGAAGTTCAGCTCTTTCAAAGTCATTTTAAAAATACACAGCTTGAGTCATTTATAAGATTTTTTTAAGTATTTAATAACTCCTTGATATTTCATATCTTCATGAAAATTATTTCAGAGGGCCATATATTTTTTTTCAGTTAGATTCCTAAGCCTAAAATCATTCAGCAGGATTAGTATAAACACAATTTTACAAACTACATTCTGACACGATTTGTCTAAATTGAAGCCCACGGAATAAGAACTTTTTTTTTTTTTTTAACATTTTTAAAGGGTTTTTTTAAAAACAAAGAATATTTGACAGAGGATATATTTGGTTAACATACTCAAATATTTTTCTGGCTTTTTACAGAAAAAGTTCACCATCCTTTGGTCTAAACTATATAATTTCTAAATAATTATCAATCAAAATTTTTAAATATACAGAAAGAGTACCATGTTGCCCTAGCAATGAAAGAACTAAAATTATCTACTCTATGTGATTATAATTGCCACAGTAAACACAGAATATTGTTTCACCAAGAATATGCCCTTAATTTCCTAACACTCAACCTGTAATTAATTTCAACTTACTTTTACGCCAATGCCCCTTGTATCCTTATAGTTTTTTTTTTTAAAGGTATGCAGAAGATTCTTATTTTTTATGCTTTTTGAAACCAACAACTTTATTGGCAGAAACCTGTAAAATACACCTCCTGAAGGCAAGAAGAAGAGTACATTCAGTTTTAGAAGTTGTTAATCCTAATAAGAGACCAATGGAAAGAACATTTAGTTCACTTTTTGGAACTGACAGAATTCAGCCAAATCACTCACAGTATTTCACTTGTGCCATAGTAAGTGTTACAGTCAAGAACACTACTTTTTTAAAATATAGAATCTGAAATAATGATGATGACACCTGTTTCTAATTAAAAGAGATAATAACTCTAAAGTTACAAAATGTATTCAATTAGGATGAGTCTCCAAAATAATACCCTAATTCAAGATTGCACTCTATCATCAGAGATGCTGTTATTTTTGGAAAAATAGACACACCATAGTCCTCTTAATAATCACTCTGCAACATAGAGCCTGGGATGTTATCTAGCCATGCCCATGTTTCCCAGAGACTGCTTACATACATCTGTTAAAATGGATCTCATAGGCTATTATTCATCTTCTGAAAAATCTCATCATGAAAATAATAAGCTTAATTTCAAAATTTTACTACTATTGCTACAATTGTCATTTATGTTTTCTACCATATTTTAGTATCCACCTCAGCAAGTTGGAGGTGGAATATACAAGATCAAACATCACTGAATTGAAAACTATTACTAGCAACTCAAAGGGTGATTTGTTAACTCAGAAAACCAACCTCTAGAAACCTCATTATTTCCACATCATTGCAGTGAGTCCAAAGAACTAAGAGACCCAAATTCAAAGGCAATTTATTAGTAAAAATAAGTTTCCTTTCCCATGTAGTAAAAATAACTGTAGAACACTAAATAAAAGTAAGAGGGACATAATTTTCTCTGTCTGCCATAACTGAATGCCAGGAGTAAGGGAAAGTATGTAAGGTAAGAATGAAGTACAAATTGAATTTCCATACAATGAGCCCATGTAAATACAGTACACTTAATTAATGTTGTGTATGTTCTGACTGCTACTCTGGGCTGACCAGCCATTCCTCCATCTGTCTCCCTCTTCTCAGGCCTCCCTTTTCCTGAGATACAACAAAACTGAAATTAGGCCAACTAATAACCCTACAATGGCCTCTAAGTATTCAAGTGAAAGAGTCACATGTCTCTCACTTTAAGTCTAAACCTAGAATGATTAAGCTTAGTAATGCACGTTGAAAGCCTAGATAAGCTGAAAGCTAGGCTTCTTGCACCTAACAGCCAAGTTGTAAATGAGGTTTAAGGAAAGAAGCCATCTCCAGAACACAAAAGTGCAAGGTGAAACAGCAAGTAGCAGCAAGTTATCCAGAAAATCTAGCCAAGATAACTAATGAAGGTGGCTACAATAACCAACTGATTTTCAATGTATATGAAACAGCCTTATATTGGAAGATGCCATCTAGGGCTTTCATAGCTAAAAAGAAGTCAATGCCTTGTGTCAAAGCTTCAAAGGACAGGAGGACTCTTGTGAGGGGCTAATGCAGATGGTGACTTTAGGTTGAAGCCAATTCTCGTTTGTTATTCGAAAAATCCTAGGACCTTTAAGAATGCTGCCAAATCAACTCTGCAAATCAATGGAAGACTGAATGACAACACACCTGTTTACAACATGGCTTACTGAATGTTTTAAGCTCAATATTGAGACCTAAAGCTCAGAAAAAAAAGATTCCTTTCAAAATATCCCTGCTCAATGGCAATGTACCTGGTCACCCAAGAGCTCTGATGGAGATATACAACATGATTATTGTGGTTTTCATGCTTGCTAACACAACATCCATTCTGAACCCCACAGATCAAGGAATAATTTTGACTTAAGTATTATTTAAAAAATACATTTCATATGACTATGGCTATTATATATACTTATTCCTCTAATGAATCTGAGCAAAGTAAACTGAAAACCTTCTGGAAAGGAGTCACAATTCTAGATGCCATTAAGAACATTAGTGATTCATGAGAAGAAGTCAAAATATCAACATTAAAAGAATTCTGGAAGAAAGTGATTCCAACCCTTATGCATGACTATGAGTGGTTCAAGACTTCACTGGAGAAAGTAACTGCAGATGTGGTACAAATGGCAAGAGAACTAGAACTGGAAATGAAGCTTGCAGGGGTACCTGCATTGCTGCAATCTGATGATAAAAAATATAACAGATGAGGAGTTCCTTGTTTTGGATGAGCAAAGAAAGTAGTTTCCTGATATGGAATCTACTCCTGGTGAAGGTGCTGTGAAGACTGTTGGCATGACAACAAATGATTTAGAACATTACATAAACTTTGCTGATAAAGCAGTGGCAGGGTTTCAGAGCATTGACTCCAATTCTGGGTAAATGCTATCAAACAGCATCACATACTACAGAGAAATTGTTTGTGAAAGGAACAGTCAATCAATGTGGCAAACTCCACTGTTGTCTTACTTTAAAAAACTGTCACAGCCACTTAACATTCAGCAACCACCACCCTGACCAGTCAACTGCTATCAACATCCAGGCATTACCCTCCATAAGCAAAGATAGAGTTTTTTTTAGCAGTAAAGTATTTTTAATTAAGGTTATGTACATTTTTTAGACAATGCTATTGCATACTCAATAGATTAGAGGACAGTGTAAATGTAACTTTTATAAGCACTAAGAAACCAAAAAACTCATGTGACTTACTTTATTGTAATAGTCACTTTATTATGGTGGTCTGTAACCAAACCAGCAATATCTCCAAGGTATGCCTGTATTGGAATGTATTTCTTATAAATCATCTCAACTACTTTCTGAAATGAAGGAAGGCATATGTAAATCAATCAATCTCAATCTCAATCTCTCTCTCTCTCCCCCCCAACCCCCGCCCATCCCTCCCTCCCTCCATTACACGTGCACAAACACACACACGCGGCAAGACATACTTCGAATATATCGATACCGATACAGGTTGAAATCTAGCAGCAAAATCAGTTACATAGAATGTCTCCAGGGCAATTCAGAAAACATCTCTATTATCTACAAAAGCCAGGTTAAGCTTAGCTCTAAATCTCTCTCCTATCCTACTTCTTTCCCATCTAAAAACAAACCAAAACTAAAACTAAAACTATCAGTACAACAGTAAATAATCTTTGGAAATAATATAAATGTGTAAACAATGTATAGCAAATTCTGACAAAATACTAAGAGACTTACCTCAAGATTCCAAGTGCTCACCAGATATTCAGAACTGCTGCTAAAGACAAATGATAGCATCTACCAGGAGACAAATTACAGGAAAAAAAAATTTGTATTTTGTCTTCAAAATTATATATGAGGGAGACTATGAGAGGGGTTGCACTAAAACAACAATATGGCCCAAGAAAGCAACAGCACCAAGTCAGGTCTTATTATAGAATGAGGTAATGATTAGCTCTCTTGATGAAATAATCAAAGTAGGGAAATACAGAGGCCCTGCCCTTAAGGGACTGACCTGAATATTTCCAGACCAAATTTGTTTAAAGGAAGATAATCTTGAAGGAATTGAAAAGGGACCACCACTGTGGGACAAGGGCCAAAAACACCATTTTTATTTGGAATAAACCTGGTGAAAGCATAAAAAAAAATAGATGTCCCTATTTTAAATAGTGCTGACTATTTAAGAGGAGTAATGATGAAGCAAGAATTACATGCCCAAGGATCATTTAAAAAGCATGAAAAACTTTTTGGCTAGCAATAAGAGCATTCACCTTTAATAGTAAAGATTTCAAGCATGCCGGCAGGACTAGAAATCTTTAGAGTGGTTTCCACTTATTTGAGACAATACAAGAGAGAGAAGTTCATTTTAGCTTTCTATCTCCCTATGTTGCAAAGATCTATTTATCTTTGTATTAGTCCAGTGGCTAGCATAAACACTTATATTGACAGGCATGCATTAAAATATCTGTTAAATCGATTAAGTCCTACCACAACACTCCTAATCTATGTTACTTTTTATTCTTCTCTCTTATTCCCAACATCTAATCAGTTGCCACATTCTATTTTATCACTGCATGGTCTCTACCATCAGTCCTCTCCTTTCCATCCCCTCTGTCCTAGTTCAAAAATCTCTCTACTACTTCCACTAACTAATACAATAGCCTCCTAACTGCTGTTCCCCACCTTCAGTCTCTCTCTGACTCAAATACATTCTACACACTGACATCAGTTATTTTTCAAAGCATAGATTTTTCAAAGCCATATCACTCATGTCCTCAAAACCCTTCAGTAGCTCCCGTTTACAGAATAACGTTGAACCCTTAAACTGTCTTTAAAAGTCCCACACAATCTGGGCTTAGCCAACGTTTAATACATCGCCTACCTCATCTCACACGATATCCCCACTCTTGTATCACAGCCTTACATTCTAGCAATATGAGATTCCTCTTTCCACCAAGAATATCTCCATGCCTTTGCTTTATGTTATCCCTATCCACCAGAAAGAAATATGCTATTTTCATCTCTCTGTGAAATTATTATCCACTCTCTAATGCCCAGATCAAATTCTACCTCTTTCACAAGGCCTTACCAGACCAATCCCTATACCAACACAACTACCTCATTGTTGATGGTCTTTATAACCTGTATAATAACAGTTTCTGAACATGACTATCTTGCCCATCTGAATGTAAACCCACGGGGGTTGGGTGAGATTCCAGGTGGTACATTTTTAGACATTTCACATTTCAATACAATGTACTGCATTACCTTGTACCCAATAAACACTTGATGAACTGAACCAATTCCTACCACGACAAAAGTTCATAATAGGGGGAAAAAATAAAAACTTAAATGTTAGTGAAACACCTCATTAGCAAATTATAACAAATAAAATTATTTTTCTACTCTTATCCCCCGAAATGTCCCTAAATATGACCTGATATTTATCCCTGAATCACCCTATCTGTGATTACAAATGTGATTACCATACTTAGATGAAAGGATCAGACGTAGGAAGGAGGTCTTAAGAAAAACTGCTCATAATTGGGAAAACTAGAGCTATGACTGTAGCTATCGAAATCCCAAGAATTTAATATAGGTGACAATAATTCGGAGTTTAGGGGCAGGGAAAGGGGCATGACGATCATTGTGGGTAAAGAGAAGAAACTAGTATGCAATGTAGACCTATTATGTGCAAAGAACCTAAGTGTATTAAACTCAGTACTGCATTTTTTACATAACAACTCTTCAAGATAGTTTTTGCCCACTTATAGATGAAGAAAGTCAGGTTAGGTAATTTGCACTGGGTCACACAGCTAGTATAGAATTGAGATTGGAACCCATATTAATCAGCCTCCAAAGCCCACGTTATTTCCTCTATTACACAGGCTCTCATAAAATTAATTAAACCTAGCAGTTTTTCCTAACCGGCCATATATTTGCCATCCTGGTTAAATTTTTAAAGTCTATGGCTTGTATCCCCAACTGTTTTTATCAGTGAACTGTATTACTCTCAAAAGTAACTTCCCTACACAAAAGCAGTATTGATAAAAAAATAATATCAAAGTACCAATTATAACATAATGATATAACATGCAATTTGAAAACTATGGTCATCTCGTCCAGCAGGAAAAAAAAAATACTCACCAAAAAACAAACTAACTGCACAAACTGTAACGTACATGGCATTAACTCATGAAAAGTTCAATTTTCTTAAACAGGCTGTTCTTTTATGACCCTTGCCCAGAATGACCAATACCCATCATACCTCAAGTAACACCTCTTCCCTGATCCTGACAGAATACAGGCAAGAGCTAAAACTGTGGCTGAGAGGTGATGCCCTTTGAAGTTCCTATTCCCAGAAGAACTAAGATAGTCCCTGAAGGAGTTCTCACAACCAAAACTTCTTGCTTATCCCATTTCCGATCTCCCAAAAACCCTCTTCCCAATATCCAACAGAGCCCATATTTCCCTTTTTCAGGCTCATTTTCCACCTTTTACTGGAACCACGCTAGTTTGTGTTTGAAATCTCGAACACATTTTTCCATAGGGCAATTTTACAAAGAGTAGTTAGAACTCTTCATTATTACACTTCACTATTATGCACTGATATAAAAATGTAACTACTCAATGTTTCCTGTGGGAAAACATGTTAAGAGTCTCAAATAACTAATTTTCACAATTCTGAATGATAATTCAAAGGTTAACAGTTGCCCATGAAACAAAACAGGTGAAAGGTATTGAAAAATGCTCCACGATATATGATACTGTATTTTAACTTGCATTTAACTTGTTTTATAAGCCAAATGCCTGGGACCATGTCAACAGATTATTACATACATGAATAAAACAAAATTCCTCTCCTCTTGATTAGTCTTGCTAGAAAATTCTTGCAAGTATAAAACATTCCCACATTCCAAGAAGAAATGAACCCCTCTTCATTTATCCTGTTCTTAAAGTATGTTGAATACTATAATTTATTTTGGAATTACTTAACTATGTAGTAAAATATTTCCTATAAGTAGAAAGGGCTCAATTTTAGACTCCTGAATTTATTTCCACTACATTTCTTGTTCAATGTTACCCTGGCACGTAATTTTAACCCCAGTTCAGTTAAAAATTTGAAATAAAAAAAGAATGAGTTAAACAGACAACAGTCCAAGTGTATTTTTAAGGATGGAGCAAGCCCTTAAAGACAAATTCGCACCTTGAGATGTTGCAGATTTCAAGTCCTACCTGAAAATATCCTACTGTGAATCAGTTTGGCTTTCACGTATTTTTAGGAGATCTATGGTGGAACACTATGCCGTCAATCAATTATTAGAAAAGGATCCGATTTTCAATCCCAAAAGACTCTTTGTTGTGTTTAAATGCTGCCCGCTTTTAACGGTAACATCAACAACAACAAAACAACAATAAAAACCAAAGTGCCTGTGCACATCTAAGTTCTCACTGCACAGCTGCCCAAAGTCCAATCAGAAGTTTCAGAAAAGCGGGAAAAGAGGCGAACCAAAATATTTTGGTTGAACCTCAGTATCTTACCAAAGATACATCTTACAAGGTCTAGGGTTTACTTTGTGTCTTCTTTTACAGACCAACAGGGTGGGGACAGCAGTTGCAGATTACAAAAAGAAGGGGTAGAGAGAAGGCGGCGGTGGAATTCAGGAGACCTCAAAGGATGTAGCAGAACATCACCTGAATGTAGATTAAGAAACCTGGCCTCCGGTTAATCTCCATTTAGGTTGTTACAAAGAACCACAAGAAGCCAGAGAAACAAGAAAGCTAAGTAACTAAAGAGCACACGTTCCTAAGTGCAAATGCCCCCAGAGTCACCTAGGAGTGTTTTTGTTGCGCTGGGTCCCTAAAGTATTCAAGATTCAATAGCGAGCTGGAGTTAGCAGCCGTCCCCCAGTGTTCCCAGGGAGCAAACCGGGAGCAGCAGGAAAAGAAGGACACGCAGAACCGGGCGCTGCACCTGGCGCGTCCCGCAGCCCCACTCCAGGTCGCAAAGTGAAGAAACTTAATCACAACTCCGGCATAGCCCACGAAGCAGGCATTCACTCTCCATGCCAAAGTGCTCTCGTCACCGCCCGCTCTGAGCTAAAGCGCAGTTGGAGCAGCGCTTGCTTCGTCGCCCTGCAGCCTCCTGGGGGCCTGCCTGGGCACCCTGTTCCCCAGGCCCACGCCCCTTCTCTCCCGAGCCCAGGCCAGGGTCCCAAGGAAAGGAGAGGGGTGGCTCCAGCCCTTCTTGGCCATCACTAACCTCGCCACTGCAAGCGATGCCGCCGAACACCTCCATTTCTTGGTCCCAGGATTCGTCCTGAGGAGCGATCGGTAGCATCGCCCCTTCAGCAGCACTCGAACAGGAGCTGCCAACCGCCAGCACCGCCGCGCATCGCGTCTTTGGAGCCCGCCGCCGCCGCCGCCGCCGCGACCCCCAGCTCCGACTTCAACGACCACTGCTTTAGCCGCAGGGTCCCTCAGAGGCCGGGAGCCGGGGGTCGCCTCCGCCGCAGGCTGCTGCCCCCCATAAAGAAGACAATTCTGTCCTGCCTAAGAGCTGCTACTCGGCTCCTCTCACCACTGCCGCTGCCGCGACTGTGGGTTGGCGGTGATTACCCCACCACAACCCTGCTTCCCCCGGCCCCCTCGGCGTTCTCAGCTCTGTCAATATGGCGGCAGCGGCGGCGTTACCTGTGAGGCGCCTGGAAACCTCCCCGCCCTCCTTCCCTCAGGGCGGCAGCACAGCGGCGTCGCCCAAACGTCAATGGAGATTCCCCAGCCTGGGGTGAAAGGGGGGTGAAAAAGAGGGGCGGGAGTGGTTGCGGAGGACCCGGCGGTAGAGGGTGGGAAAGAGGGGAAGGGAGCGTGCTGGGCGGGGGAGATGGGAGAGAAATAGTAAAAGCTACTGCCAGCGCCTGGGTAAACCCGCCCACTCCACGGAGCATGCGCAGCGCTGTTCACACATGCTCAGCAGGCCCTCTCAGGCCTTCCGAAGCAGCCTTTAGGGCCAGATGATTCCCAAAAAAGATGCAGGGACTTGGGGACCTTCCAGAGCGTTGGAGGATTCAGTGTCAGGAGAGGACTCCAAACTGCTTGCAGGGCTCACAAAAGCAGGTGTCCTATACACTGAACCACACCCATTTTAATTCTTAAAAGACAAATACTGGGGTGGGTATTTTAGTCCCTTATACATTAGCCTCCATAAAGCGGGAGGCAGGAAGAAAATGCATTTAAAATAAATACGTATGTCTGTGGTCCCCCTACCACTCGTCCCTCTCAGACTGTTTCCTCTGGTTGCCTTTGTCAACCAGTGGTCATTGGTGCCAATTCAAAGCCAACAGGAACCCCCAGTTTGGAGTGCAGTGAAGGAGGAAATTTTATTCGGTGCAGATAGCTCAACTGTGATACAGCACAGCTCTGAGATCAGCACGGCTGTGGTTCAGCTTAATAGTGTTCAGCTCAACTATGAAATACCATAACAGATAGGTGGACCTAGGGCCAGATCCCTCTCCTACTAGGCAGCTCTGTTCTGACCTGCTCTGCTTGCTTTTCTCCACTGTGGTCCTGTTTAATCCTTGATGTTTCAGAGACATCTTTGGTGTTTCACAGATCTCTGGTGTTTCAGCCAGGGAAACCCAGTCTTCAGTCTTTGGTGGAAAGGGAAAGTGCACTCTCTGAGCCAGAAGAGGGTTGACTTACACAAACAGAAGTTCCCGGTCCCTAAATGGTCTGTCCTCGTACAAATGAGAACTCCAAATCCTCATAGATTGGCCCAAAAAACACTTTCCTGCTTGGTCAAAATGGAACCTCTCTGATTGGTCGGCAATGATGCTGATAGGGCAGCTCCACCGGATAGGGAAAGCCTCAGTCCTATTGGTTGAAATACTATTACAGGCTCAGATGGCAGGAACATGATGCAGGCAGGCATGCAGCTGGGTGTGGGAGGCAGGCAGCTTAGTCCAGGTTTTTACCTTAAGTGTGGTTTCTGTGAGAGGCCCCTGTTTAGAAAAGGCTGCTAGACTCTGTTTTTAAATTTGATCCCAGTTAGCCACTAGGAGCTCTTCTTGGTAGGTACTTTCTTTCTCCAGGACTACACCTTTATACTATTGATGACACACAATCTACACAATGTTTCTAGTGTTCACACACATATGCCACTTACTGGACTCTACTTGTGATATTGAAGGCAGAACATACAAAAGCTAACCTAACACCCTCCCCACTCTGAGGATATTAGGCCTGTAATGATAATAATTATCATTGTTCTTTCTTCACTACTTTGCTACTGGAAGCTACACACTTTACTAGGTGCTAGTGATATAACTAAAATAAAGTACAGTGTCACACATGGAAAGATGAGCAAGTTCCTTCTCATCAAAATACTTCAGAACCCAAAGGAAAAAAGTTTTTCCACTTTGACACTTTAAAGAGACTTAAAAGAGCAATTTTAACAACAACTAAGCTGGCTCAGTACCTTGAAGAGGTTCTTAATGGTAGACATAAAATACACAGCACCTCCTCCCCTCTCCCCTCTACTACACCTAGGGCTGTTGTGTTGTGATCTAGGAAAACAATGAACTATGTTCTCCACTAATTTCACTATCTGGCTTCCAGCAGCCCACAGAGACTGGCACTGTATTGCAAACAAAAATCTCTAATTGTGCCCTCCCACCTACTCTGCTTGAAATCCCAGGGAGAAAGTGAACTTTATGAATATGATCCTGTAAAAGTAAAAGCTTTAAAAGTAGTAGGTGTTTGGCCGAACTGACAGAGTTCTTAATTAAGGCCAAACTTTTTGAGTATTGGATCTCATCCCTTCTTGCCTACTCAAAGCCTTTGTTTTGCAATTCTACCCCCCCTCCCCCACTCTTTCACAGTATCTATTTTCCTTCTTCTACTGGACCTTTCCCATCAGCAGAAAGCATGATGTTACTGTACCCCACATTAGCATTTGATGCAGTTCATGGCTCCCTCTTTCTTGTTCATTTTCCTACTACATCATTGGCCATTTCTTCTCAGTGTCCTTTGCTGTATTATTCCCCATCTTTTCAATCACTAAAACTTGTAACTTCAGGGTTCAGTCCTCAACCTCTATCTCCCCCAACATCCTGTATGGGATATTTCCATATCCCATCCATTTCCACTGCTTTAAATCCCATCTGTATGTTGAAGACTCAAATTTTATCTCCAATCACAAACTCTTTCTTGAAATCAATGTGTATACATGCAACTGTGTGTTCTACTTGGAAATCTAATATGTATTTCAATCTTAAACTATTCGAAACTGAATTCCTGATTTGACTCCAATTGACCTGATCCTCACTTAGTCTTCTCCAGGGCAATTAATGACCTCTACCATCCACCTACTCTACTGCTCATTGTCACTTCAGAGTACTTCTGTAACTGTCCTTTCTAAAACACCATCCCCATAACTCTCCAGCCTTATCCTGTTTTTTCTTCATAACACCAATCAACATGTGGTATATGGTATGTTTTTAAATTTGTTCCCCTTAGTACCTAAGATAATGCCCTGAACATAATGGGACTTGGTAAATATTTTCTGCCTGAATGAATTTGTTCTTTGCTATTGTTTTGTGTATTTAATAAATATATGACATCACATGTACACCTCTCTCATTAAAAAAAAATAATCATCATCATCAAAATCTTTTCCTCAAATCATGGTTTTAATAGACTCCAATTTCCCAAATAATTCAGTCACCGAGTCCTTTTACTTTTTATCTCAAATATTTATTGAATGTCTGCTCCATCCCCATTACCATTGCCTCAGTTCACCCCACACATTTCCTTAAATTAATGATACTAATGATCCCTCTTAACTGGTCATTCTGACTCTAAATTTATTCTCTCTCTCTCTCTCTCTCTCTCTCTCTCTCTCTCTCTCTCTTTCTCTCTCTATCCCCCCCCCCCCCACCGCCCATGCATCCTCCTCAACTGGCAGCCCAGTGATCAAAATTCTTCAGTGAATCTCCATTGTCTCTGGCAAAATATCCAAACTCCTTAGCTCTGAATGCAAATATTTTCACCATCTGGCCTCTGGCTATCTTTCCAGCTTCATCTACCACCTCATATTCCAGTCAAATCTATGCACATGTTATCTCATTTCTATCCCGGTCTCCCCAGACAACTTATTTTTAATAGCAATTAATACTAACAGCTACTGTTTACTGAAAACTCACCATGCTCCAGGCATATGCTCTTCATGAATTCATTTGACCCTCATAACAATTTGTAAAAAATATATTATCTGTATTTTATAAATGAGGAACTTGATTTGGAAAAGGTTCAGTGATTTTTTTCAAGACTTCACTGATATTAAACAGAAAAGTCTAGAACTAAAACTAGATCTCCCTGATGCCAAACCTTTGACCCCACTCCGATGTTCTGTGAAGCCTCTCTGATCTTACCCCCTACCTTCCTTCTACTCATCTCTAGGGAAAATTACTCACTCATTCCTTTGTATTTCCATAACATCTTTTCCATATTCGTATTTCAACACTTCTTTGTCTTCCTTTACCAGCAAACTTTGAGCTTTCTGATGTTAGTGAATTAACCTATTAAGCTCTGCATTCACGACATATGTCTGGTGATCAGTAAATATGTTGGACGGACAAGCAACACCTCTACTGTAGGGAGATGCTATGTTAAAGCTTTGGGGTGATGCGAAAACGTATGACAGTACTTAACTCTGCAGAGTTTAATGCTTGCTATTTTGTGTTGACTCCTTATATCAAAGACACATTATTTGATTTTAAGTTAGTAGTAACCAGAGTCCATCAGATCTAATTTCTACTAACCCAGAAGGCCCTTGGATTACTGGTGAAAAATATGACTTTATTTAAGCACAAAGGCATGTATTAATGAACACAAGCTTCTCAGTCTTCTGAAAAGTTTGTTGCTTTCTTTTCAGTCTTCAGGAATTCTTAAGCCTAAAATTTTCTGTATATCTATGTATCTCTAGATTTCCAATTATTGTAGCATTGCATTAAAAATTTACACAATATTTGGCAGTATTTTTGTTGTTCTGGAACTGGGATGTACTATATCTAGTTTCTAAATAATATATTGTTCATCATAAAAGATGGTTAGGTGGGCTCCAGCACTAGCAGAGCATTGTTCTGAGTATTTCCAGGACTAGGGCAAGGGTACACTTAAACTTCCACACTGATTTCTTTACCATGCGACAAACAGCACACATTGGATAACCAGGATTAGGTGTAAAAGTGAGTGATTATGTAATTCAACTGAAAAAAGTTAACTGATCCATGTGGAAATAAAAACCAACTCATCATAGCCTACTAAGGGAGTATGAAATACAAACAAAGGGCTTTTGATCAGCAGATCACAGACCACCCAAAGATCCTACCCTGTGGTTCTGATTTCTATACTGTGACATTTGCAAAGGAATGCACATTTGGGGTACAGTTATAGAAAGAGTCACATAGTCTCTTACTATTCTCTACCTATTTCCCCAAAATTTATAATCCAAAATGCTGGAAAATGGTGAGCCAACACAGAGCATAAAATCACTATTCAAAATATTAAAATATTTTATTTTGGTAATATTCTCACTTAAAATATAAAAATGGGATTCATATATAGAAACAGAGAACTTTTAAATGCTTAAGTTTTAACAAATGCTTATTATGTTCATATAATTTCTTAGGAATGTCAGAGAACTTTCATTCTCTAAAAATACTAAGTAATTTTGGGCCACCAAAAAAATCAATTTCAAAAGGGGATAAATTCACACATGGTTGTGAAATGTAAGCTCATTATTGCCTTTTTGTTGAAATGAATAAGATTAAACAAGAAGTAAATATGATCATATTTAATAGATTTCCCCTTTAGACAGTAAAGTTTGTAATACATAGAGAGTGAAGTCCCTTAATACTGGAGAAGTAGAAGAGCAATAACCATTGTTTGTAGTCTAACTTCTAAGATTTTTATGAAAGATAGTTACATTTTATGATTTAACTAGAACTCCAACTCATTTAATTTTAATAATGGCACCTATTACAAAGGAGTTCTGTTGTATTATGAATAAGTCACATAACAAAGAGTAAATTTTTTCTTTTCTTTTTATTTCTAAATCTCTTTAAATCAAGTCAACGTATTTGGTTATAATGCTATTTTCTGGGGGAAAATATTAAGTAACTTTGGGCCACCAAAAAGGTGATCTTACCTAGAGGTTTACCAAAATGTTAGAATGATAGATCTACTAAATAGAAAATTAATTCCAAGGATGGCATACATAAATGTAATTATCAGCCATAGCTTATAAAAAGGATACACTTTTATAAGTCAAAGCAATAATGCAAGACTGAAGGTAATCTGGTTGCCAGTATCCTTCACAGCATTGTTCACCAAGGTTGAGTCAGTCAATTTGACTGGTTTTTTGATGTTTTTTCCATAACTCACAATTTTCCACTTGAGTCTTGCAAATCTTGGAATTTTGTTGAGGAGAGTTCCTTCTGAGGTAAAGGACCAGTCTTTGATTAAGAGTATGGAAGTAACTATGTTACCCTATTCAGACTTCAAACATATTCATAAATCTCTAACACAATAAAATATAAATTTGCACATCTACCAATTTACCTACTTTCAGACTGTTTTTTGCATATAATTTTCAAAACTGTTGCCACCTACAACAAAACGTGTGATTAGAACTCCCATGACCAAGTAAAGATAAAGGATCTCTCTGGGCCCATTGATAACGTCTCACTAGGTTCCCCTGGTATTTAAGGTTTTTAAATAGGATTTACGTTAAACTCAACTAGATAACTTTAGACTTATAGTCAAGGTCTTATTAATATTGTACTCTAAGTCATTGATAAGTGTGCCTCAGAATCATCTGCATGGTTTTGTCAAAACACAGATTGCTGAGCTTCATTGTTTCTGATTCAGTAAATCTAATTCAGGGGCCAAGTGTTTGCATTTCTACCAAGTTCACAGGTGATTTTGGTGTTGCTAGTCTGGGAACCACACTTTGAGAACCACTGCTTTAAGTCATAATTAGCTTAACTCAGTAAGAGACAAATATTTTAGAGAATAATTTTGTAAGAAAAGCCTAGATGATTCATTCCAATTTCAAATATTTTGAACTCATATCAAAAATGACTAGGGACTTGGAAAATAAATGCAAATGTAAACTGCAAAAGAATGTATAAACACTATTGAGACATTTTAAGACCTCATTACATAAAACAGTGGACATGCTAATAACTACTTATTCATATACATAGTTTAATGTAATAAAAGTGCCATCCTTTATGCTAACACATTAGACAATCTGGAAGAAATGGATACATTCCTAGACATATGCAATCTCCCAAGACTGAGTCAAGAAGAAAGAGAAAATCTGAACCAACAGATTACCACCAATGAAATAGAATTGATAATCAAAAACCTGCCAAAAAACAAAAATCCTGGACCAGATGCCTTCATAGGTGAATTTTATCAAACATTCAAAGAAGAATTAATGCATATTCTTCTCAAACTATTCCAAGAAATTCAAGAAGAGGGAAGTCTCCCTAACTCCTTTTATGAGGCCACCATTATCCTGAATCCAAAACCAGATGAAGACATGACAAAAAATAAAACTATACACTGATATCTCTTATAAATGTTGATGCAAAAATCTTCAATGAAATATTAACAAACCGAATTCAGTAACATATTAAAAATATCATACACCATTATCAAGTTTGATTTGTTCTTGGGATGCAAAGTTGGTACAATATCTGCAAATCAATTAATGTGATACACTACATTAACAAATTGAAAGATAAACACCATACAATCATATCAATAGATGCAGAAAAGGCATTCGACAAAATCCAGCATGCATTTATGATAAAAACTCTCAGCAAAGTGGGAATAGAGGGAACGTACTGAACATAATAAAGGCCATATATGAGAAACCTACAGCTAATATCATACTCAATGGAAAAGGTTCAAAGTGTTTCCCTTAAGATCAGGAACAATACAAGGATGTCCACTTTCACCACTCCTCTTTGACATTGTATTGGAAGTTGTAGCCACAGCAATAAGGCAAGAAAGAGAAATAACAGTTACTCAAATTGAAAAGGAAGAAGTAAAACTCTTATTATTTACTGATGATATGATACTGTATATAGAGAACCCTAAAGATTCCACCAAAAAACTGTTAGAACTCATGAATGAATTCAGTAAAGTAGCAGGATACAAAATTAATATTCAAAAGTCAGTGGCATTTTTATAAACCAATGACGAACTTTCAGAAAGAGAAATTAAGAAAACAATCCTATTTACCATTGCATCAAAAATATAAAATACCTGGGAATCAAATTAACCAAGGAGATAAAAGACCTGTTTTCAGAAAATTACAAATCATTGAAAAAGAAATTGAGAAGATACAAATAAATGGGAGTATATACCATGCTCGTGGGTAGGAAAAATCAGCATCATTAAAGTGGCCATACCACCCAAAGCGATCTATAGATTCAATGCAATCTCTATCAAAACATCAATGGCATTTTTCAGAGAGCTCGAATAAATAATCCTAAAATTTATAAAGAACCATAAAAGACCCCGAATAGCCATGGTAATCTTGAGAAAGAAGAATAAAGTAGGAATTATCACACTACCTGATATCAAACTATACCACGAGGCTACAGTAAACTAAATGACATGGTACTGGCATAAAAACAGATACATTGATCGATGGAACAGAATGAGAGCCCAGAAATAAATCCACACCTATGTGCTCACTTAATATATGACAAAAGAAGCAAGAATATACAGTGGGGTAAAGACAGTCTCTTCAATAAATGGTGCTTGAAAATTGGACAGAAACATGCAGAAAGAAAGAAGGATAGGAAGGAAGGAAGGAAGGAAGGAAGGAAGGAAGGAAGGAAGGAAGGAAGGAAGGAAGGAAAAGAAAAGAAAAGAAAAGAAAAGAAAAGAAAAGAAAAGAAAAGAAAGAAAGAAAGAAAGAAAGAAAGAAAGAAAGAAAGAAAAAGAAACTAGAGCACCTTCTTATACCATATACAAGAATAGACTCAAAATGGATTAAAGACTTAAAGGTAAGACCTGAAACCATAAAAATTCTAGAAGAAAACATAGGCAGTAAACTCTCTAATTTTTCTACTAATAATTTTTTTGAATATATTTCCTCAGGCAATGGGAACAAAAGAAAAAATAAACAAATGAACTATATCAAACTTAAGTTTTTGCACAGCACAGGAAACCATCAACAAAACAAAAGAGAACTGAGTGAATGGGGGAAAATGTCCATTTATGATACATCTGATAAGAGGTTAATATCCTAAATATATAAAGAACTCATACAACTCAACAGCAAAAAGCAAACAATCCAATTTTAAAAAATGAGCAGAAAAACTGAATAGATATTTCTCCAAAGTGGATATACAGATGGACAATAGACATATTAAAAGATGCTCAAGGTCACCAATCATCAAAGAAATGTAAATTAAAACCACAATGAACTATCATCTCACACCTGTCAGAATGGCTATCATTAATAAATCAAAGAACAAGTGTTGGCGAGGATGTGGAGAAAAAGAAACTCTCATACATTGTTGGTCGGATTGCAAATTGGTGCATCCACTATAGAAAACAGTCTGGAGGTTTCTCAAAAAATTAAAAATAATGTACCTTTTGACCCAGTAATTACACTTTTGGGTATTTATCCAAAGAAAACCAAGACAACAATTCATAAAAGTCTATGCATCCCTATGTTCATGGCAGCACAATTTACAATAGCCAAGATATGGGAGCAATCTAAATACCCATCAACAGATGATTGGATAAAGAAGTTATGGTTCATATATGCAATGGAATATTACTCAGCCATTAAAAGAAATGAAATCCTACCATTCACAACAACATGGATGGACCTAGAGGTTATTATGCTAATTAAAACAAGTCAGACAGAGAAAGATAAATACCATATGATTTCACTTATATGCGAAATCTAAGGAACAAAAAGAACAAACTAATCAAAAACAGACTTACACGTGTAAAGGACATTCTAGTGACAGCCAGAGGGAAGAGGGATTGGGGGACTTGGAGAAAGAGGTGAAGGTTTAAAGAAGTACAAATCAGTAGTTGGAGTTGATAGATGGTCACAGAGATGTGAAGCATGTCACAGGGAATGCAGTTAGCATTAATGTAATGGCTAGTTGGAGAGCCAGAAGGGAGAAAGAGCAATTAGGGGGATCATTTTATAAACTATATAAATTTCTAACCAATGTACTGTATACTTGAAACTAATAATAAATTTTTTAAGTGTTTTTTTCTTTTATGCACTGTTTTAGGGATTCAATTGGGAAAATGGGCAAATTTGGATGTGCTACAGAATAAAAGGATATATATTCAGACTGGGCACAGATAGGGGCAGGAGACAAGCTTCTAGTTTAACAAGTCAGAGATAAGCAGGTTGGAATTGGGAACATATGTAGACATTAATATGGGCAGAGGTTTCTTGTCCAGTGGACCAGGACCACTTCAGTTAGATGTAGTGTAGTACATTGGATAGTTCCCCAGAAGAGACGTTGCTCTGAATTTAAGCCAGTTCATACCTAAATAAGATTTTTTTGTTCTTCTATTTAGAACCCTATTCCTTGTTAGTATTCTGAATGTTAAAGGAGCCCACACATTTTTGTAAACTGTGTCACTGAGAATTAGGGGTTGGAGGATTATTGTAATTTCTCATGTAACATTTGGAAACCCCATCAGATGAAAGGTGTACATTTTTTAATCTAATTTGGAGTGACACAGACATCCAAAATCCCAAGTAGGCCTATGACAGTCTCCTGACATATTTAGATAAAACAAGACTTTTGAAACCAAGAATTGGTTTTCCATCCAAAAACTGAGAATTATTTTCATTACTTTTTCTGCATTTAGTGATTCAGAGTTTATTTAGCTCCTAAATTATTTACTGAATTAAACTAAAGTCTAGTTTCAAACTGTTTTCAAAGTAAATGTTATATAAAATAATCTTGTAACTCCTTAACAAATTCATAGAAAATACATCTTATGTAACCATGCTTCTTTGCTTTTTATGTCTTTGAGTATGATCTAGTAAACTTAAGTGGACATTTAAATAAGGAGAGATTAAAATCTATTTTAATAAAAACTATATGCTTAAGGTGTACAATATGATGATTTGAGAGATATATAGATCCATAGAACATATAATATTATGTGTTATAATAATACTATGTATCTATCTAGCTATATACATACATATATATACATATACATACACACACACAATGTAAGGATTACCAATTTACATATCATCTCCCTACATTTATCATTTATCACTTTTTGTGTGTGATGAGAGCACCTGAAATCTATTCTCTTAGCAAAGTTCCAGTATTCAATATAGTATTATTAAATATAATCATTGTGCTGTGGATGATCTCTAGACTTATTCATTCTATATAACTGCAACTTTGTATCCTTTGACCTTCTCAATCCCTTCACCCTCTTGCCCTGTAACTACCATTCTATTTTATTCTATATATTCAACTTTTTTAGATTATACATATAAGGGAGATAATATAGTATTTTTGTTTTTCTGGCTGAGTTATTTCACTTAGCATAATCCTCCAGGTTCATTCATATTGTTACAAATGGTAAGATTTCCTCCTTTTTAATTATTGAATAATATTCCAAATATTACATTTTCTGTAATCATCCATTCATTGAAAGACACCTAGATTGCTTCCATATCTTGAGTATTGTGAATAATGTTGCAATGAACATGGGATGGGAGTGCAGATATATCTTTGAGGTACCGATTTCATTCTATTTGTATATATACCCTGAAGAGGGATTGCTGAATTACATGGTAGCTCAATCTTTAGTAAAATTTACCATTAATCAGATGTCCAACAACAGCATTTCTTGTGTTGTAAATTTTAATCCATTTGAAGAAAAAAATAAGTTAAAGTCTTACTTAAATCAATAGTTATTTAAACTGAATCTAATATATCATAGAAACATTTTCATTTTTATCATATGACATTGAAATGAGAAAAAACTCACTAAAACATAAATACTATACTTTAAGTCAGAGGATATTTGTCTAACCTTTTAAATATTAATAAAATATTAATGTTGCAAACATATTAGGACTAGAACAGATAACTAGGCCTACGCAGAAGGAGCTACGACACCAAATGAAACTCATATATGTACTCTCCTTCAACATTCTTTAAACGAATTGATTTTTTAAAAGACGATAACAACCAGAATTCCATTTTGTCCTAAGATGTAGAAATAATAGTGTATCACTTCTATCCTAACAACAACAAAAAAGGCAAATAAGCAACAAAATCATAACATTCCTTGAAACCATCAAGGAATAGTTGAGGTCAAAAGCCAAAAGAGTAGCCTTAAATCCAAAGAAAGACAAGCTTTCCAAAAAGAAAAGGAAAGCAAGCACTTCACCTATAGGAGAACAAATGGATATGACATATAGGGTGCCATAAAGCACTAAGGAAAATTGAATTAAAAATTTCAATGAATTGCTAAAGGCCATATATGTAGTAGTATATTAGAGAACTTCTTGGAGCTGCAGAGACAAGGGAAGTTGATGTCCACTCTCAGGATGTTCTCCATAGTCATACATCTAGTGATCGTGAGAGAGATGGGCGGCAGAAAAGAACACCAGATAAAGCCTTTCGGAACATTGCAGACTTGGAAAAGGGGATGGCCTGTGTTGCAGCAAAGGCAACAATTCTGCACAAATGCTACTGGGTGATGGGGGGAGCTGGGGGCAGTGCATACTGTTTCCTTTTAGAAAACATATGAATAGCCACTTCTTCTGAGGGAGGGTAAAAATCATCATCATCATCATCATCATCATCATCATCATCCTTTTATTTCTTAGCAGAGGGGCAGAAATCTGTCCTAGATGCAAACAATTAGAGACTTCTTACCAATAGGAAGGGGAAGAATACTGTTTCCCTCAAAGATCCACCAAAGATGCAAGGTAAAATGTAGCTGCCACGTGGAAGAGAGGTGGCATCATTGAGAAAAATCTACTCTGCAAAACCAGGGACATAAGGCTCTTCTAAGACTGAAGCTAAACCAGAATAATAGGGAAACTCTCTTGTCTCACCAGCATATTAACATGTACAAAATTAAAAGCAACAATAAATTAATTGAATATAGATCATATTGTAAAACAAAAAACTAAAACTATTAGAAGAAAACATAGGAAAAATCTTTGTGACTTAGAGTCACAAGTATTAATGTGAAGAGTTCTTAAATATGACACCAAAGCCATGACCCTCATCAAATTAAAAAAAAAAATTCATTCTGTAAAAGATCTAATTAAGAGTATAAAAAATAAGCCACAAACTGTGAAAATTATTTGTAATCATATAACTGACAAGGTCTTGTTTTCAGAATATATAAAGAATTCTGTAAACTCAGCAGGAAAAAAAATGCACACAGAATCCAATTAAAAAATAGCAAAAATGCTGTAACAAACACTCCATCAAGCAAGACATATGTGTTAACAAGCACATGAAAAGATATTCAACATTGATAACATCAAATGCTGGCAAGGATGTAGAGCAACAGGTACTTTCATTCACTGCTGGTGGGAATACAAAATGGTACAGTCACTTTGGAAAACAAAATTATTCATACTTTTAACATACAACCTAGAAGTTATACTCTTTGGTTTTTACCCAAAAGATTTAAAAATGTATGTCCACACAAAAACCTGCATGTGGATATTTATGGTAGCTTTATTCATAATTGCCAAAACTTGGAAGTAACCGAGATGTCCTTCAGCTGGTGTATGAATACATAAACTGTGGTATATTCAGACAATGTTAATTTATTCCATGCTAAAAAGGAATGAGTTATCAAGCCATGAAAAAAAAATTGGAAGAACCTTAAAAGTATATTACTAAGTGAAATAAACCAATCCAAGAAGGTTATATATTATACAATTCCACTTATATAACATTCTGGAAAAGACAAAACTTCGAAGGCAGTAAAAAGAGCAATGATTATCAGCAGTTAATAGGGAGGAAAAAGAGAATAGGTGGATCACAGAGGACATTTAGGGCAGTGAAACTATTCTGTGTGATACTATAATGGTGTATACAGGCCATTATATATTTGCTAAAAGCCATAGAATGTACAACACCAAGGATGAACAGTAATGTAGACTATGGACTTTGGTGATAATGTTTCAATATAGATCCATTGATTGTAGTAAATATATCATTCTAGTGTGAGATTTTGATAATGGGGGAGGTTGTACACATATACAGGCTGGAGGTATGTAGAAAATCTCTGTATCTTCCTGCCAATTTCACTATGAACCTAAAATTTCCCTTTAAAAGTCTATTTTAAAAATAAGATATTCGATATTGCTATGATATGAATGTTTTCCCTTCACAATTAGATTAGAAAGTAGAAATTGATAGCATTAAATGCTTATATGAGAAAAGAAGAAACATCTCAAATCAGTAACCTAAAGTTCTACCTTAAGAAAGTAGTAAAAGAGGAGCAAATTGAACTCAAGGCAAACAAAAAGAAAAAGAAAATAATTTTAAAAATAAGATAGGAATGAATGAAATTGAAGATAGATAACACTAAAGAAAATTAATAAAATTAGATTTGACACTGCTTGAAAAGATGAATCAAATTGATAAATCACAATCTGCACCAATTAAAAAAAAAAGAGAAAAGGCACAAATTACAGATATTAAAAAATGAAAAGGAGGTATCACTACAAATTCTACAGATAAGAAAGGATAGAAAGGGCACTAAAAATAACTTTATGCCCATAAATCCAAAAACAGATAAAATAAACTAATTTTTTGAAACAAATCTCACTCAAGACTAAATAGATATTTAATGGAATATTATTAATCCAAATAATGAATGAAGTACTGAAACATGCTACATAGATAAACCTTAAAAACATTATGCTAAGTTAAAGAAGCCAAACTCAAAAGACTGCATAGTGTATGATTTCATTTATATAAAGTGTTAAAACAGTCAAATCCTTAAAGTAAATCGGTAGCATCCAGGGTCTGAGGGGAGATTAAAAAGAAGAGTGACTACTAATGTTTACTGAGTTTCCTTTTTGGGTGATGAAAATGTTCTGGAATTATATAGTGGTGATGATGATACAATCTTGTAAGTATACTAAATTCTACATTTTAAAGGGTGAAGTTTGTAGTAAGTGAATTATATAGCAATAAAAAAACAGATAGCATGAATAATCCTGTATTTATTAACATAATTAAATTTGTAGTTTAAAACATTTCAACAAAGAAAATCAGGCCCAGGTAACTTGAATGGTGAATTCTAACAAATATTTAAGAACTAATACCAATTGTACGCAAACTGTTCCAGAAAATGAAAGAGAAGGGAACACTTGGAATTATAAATCCAATATTAACCTGACAAAGAGATCACAAGAAAGAAAAATACAGGTCAATACACTTCAAGAACATAGATGCAAATATCTTCAACCAAAATACATGCAGGGTCCACAAAAAGTTTTTAAAAAGAAAGAAAATGCATTATGACCAAGAGGGATTTCTAATGAAAATGAAAGGTTTGTCCAGCATTAGAAAACAATCAATATAATTTACCACAATAAGAGAAAAAAAAGAAGAAAAAAATATGTAATTGTTTCAATATATGTAGAAAAATCATTTGAAAAAATCTAACATCTATTCACAATAAAAATGTTCAACAAATTAGGGACAGAAAGAATCTTCCTCAACTTGAATGAGGCATCTATGAAAAACATACAGATAGCTTCATACTTAATGAAAAATACTGAATGTTCTCACCTACCTCTAAGACTAGGAACAAGAAAGGCAAATATGTGGATTCTTACCACTGCTGTTTGACATTGCAACAGAGGATCCAACCAGTGTAATATGAGATGAAAAATAATCAAAAAGCATTCAAATTCGAAAGGAAAAGAAATTCTTTATTCATAGAAAACATGAGTATCTACATAGAAAAACCAATACAAAATTAAATGAAAAATCAACTAGAATATGTCAATTTAGCAAGGTCATAGGCTACAAGATCAATATGCAAAAATTTTTATGTCTATATACTAGTAAAGAAAGATGGGAAATTACTATTAAACAAACTACTATTTATAATAACATAAAACATGAAATACTTAAATATAATTCTAACAAAATATGTGCAGTCTTTTTATGATGAAAGTATAAAATGCTGATAAAAAAATCAAAAAAAGATCGATATAAATGGAAAGCTGTACTAAATTCATTTATTAAGATTTAAAGATGTGATATTATTAAGATAAAAATTGTCTTCAATATTATCTATAGATTCAAAGCAATTTCAGTGAAAATCACAACATATCTTCGCATAAATTGATAAGCAAATTCTACAATTGATACAGTAAGACAAAGGACCCAGAACAGTAGATGAGCAAAGAGTAGATAACTCAGTGAGAAGTTCAAGAAAGAAATAGAAAACACAAAAATGAAGATACAAAACATAAAAAATAACCAGTCATAAATAAAGAATACAATAGCTCAAATATAGAATACCTAAGAGGAAATCAGCAATAGATTAGATGAAACAAAGGATCCAATCAGAGATTTAGCAGATAAGATAGCAGAAAACACCCAATCAGAATAGCACCAAGAAAAAAGAATCCAAAAAAAAAAAAATGAGGATAGTCTAAGGGGCCTTTGGGACAACATTAAGTGTACCAATTTTTGCATAACAGGGGTACCAGAGGATGACAGAGAGTAAGGGATTGAAAATCTGTTTGAAGAAATAATGATGAAAACCTTTCCTAACCTGGTGAAGAAAATAAACATACAAGCTCAGGATGAAAAAAAAAGATTCAAACAAGATGAACCCAAAGAGGTCCACATGAAGACTCATCATCATTAAAATGCCAAAAGTTGGCTATAAGCTGCATTTCAACAGAAAACATGGTGGAGTGAGAGACATCTCCAGATTTTTCCCCTTGAAACAACAATAAGCTGAACATCTAAAACTCAACAACAACAACAACGACAACAACAACAACAAAACACCCAAACTGCACACCAGCACATCTGAGCATGGGATCTGCACATAAGATCTGCGACAGGTACCATAAGGCATTATAAAAAGCAGGGAACCAAGAGGCTTAGATGCTACCTACTGGAAACCAAAAGAAAAGTGCCTTCTTTGCAGTAGACTACAGACAGACATTTAGATAATAAATTTTCTTTCTGGAAAACAGCATAATACACTTCCATTAATACCCAGGCAGAGAAATAGTTCATTAAACACCATGAACAAGCAAAGTGACAAAGCATCTCAGAAAGAAAGAGAAAAATATACAGAAAATATACTTATAGACACAGAAATATGTGACTTAAATGACAGACTTCAGAATCGTACTTCTGAAAAAACTCAATGAGATTGAAAACAAATCATATCAACAATTTCAGAAATTGAAATAACAACTAGATGAGCAGAGCAAGGAGATGGAAACCCTCAAAAAAAATAGAACTTCTGGAGATAGAGAACATACTGCAAGAGTTAAAAATAAAATAGCAAGCTTGGGAAATAGAGTTGACCAAATGGAGTAAAGGATCAGTGATATTGAAGATAGAAATCTAGAAATAAATCAGAAGGAATAAGAAAGAAACTGAAGAATGAAAAATAATGAAAAAGAAATACAAAAAATAGGTGATATCATCAGGAGAGGAAACAAGAGTAATAGGCATCATCAAAGGCAAGGAAAAGGAGCAGGGACTTGAACACATTTTCAGACAAATAGTGGATGAGAATTTCCCAAATCTAAGGAATGAGCTGGAGCTTGGAATTGAAGAAGTCAACAGAACACCCACTTATCTCAATCCAAAAAGACCTTCACCAAGACACATTGTATTAAAGTTAGAATTCTCAAGACAGCCAGGGAGAAGAAAATGGGAATATATAAAAGTAAACCCATTAGATTATCATCGGACTTCTCAGCACAAACCTTATAAGCCAGAAAGGAAAGAAATCAAATATTTAAACTATTAAGTGAAAGAAACTACCAGCCTAGAATAATCTATCCAGCTAACCTCTCCTTCAGATATGAGAGAGAAATTAAGACCTTTCCAGACATACAAAAATTGAGGGAATTCTCCACTACAAGACCTGCACTACAGGAAATATTGAAAGGAAATATAAGAACTGAATTGTTATAACAAGATAGTAATGAACTTTCAGCATACATAGGGACAAATTAAGACAACAATGACTAAAAAGGGGAGGATTCAAAGATCCAAATTTGCAAAGTGTAATGGAGATGAAGGACTCACAGAAGAAAATGCATGACTGTATATATATAACAATCTTTTCATATGTATAATGGTAACCACACACCAAAGATTCAGAGCTGAAGTACATAACATAAAACAGGAAGAACCAAAGGCAAAATTCACAAAAGCCAACCAAAAAAAAAAAAGATAACAGAAACACAAGGACAAGGAAGTAATGTAAACATCAAGCTACCAGAAAGCAAAAGATATATGACTATAAGAAGACCTCATATTTCAATAATCACCCTAAATATAAATGGACTGAACTCACCAAGAAAAAGGCACAGAGTTGCAGAATGGGTCAAAAAACAAACCCCAATCATATGCTGCCTCCAGGAGACACAACTCAGCTCCAAAGAAAAATATAGACTCAAAGTGAAAGGGTGGAAAATGACATTTCAAAAAAATAACATTCAGAGAAAAGCAGGAGTAGCGATACTAATATCAGATGAAATAGACTTCAAAATAAAAAAAAGTAAAGAAAGATACTGAGGGACACTTCATAATGTTAAATGGAATCATACACCAAGAACACATAACAATCATTAATATCTCTTCTCCCAATCAGGAAGCCCCAAAATATGTAAAGCAATTATTAACAGAATTAAAAGGAGAAACAGACCAAAACACTATTGTAGTAGGGGATCTAAATACCCCACTGTCAGATAAGGACAGTTCATTCAAACAGAAAATCAATAATGAAATAACATCCTTAAATGACACATTAGACCAACTGGACATAATTGACATTTACAGAGCCTTCCATCCCAAAATAACTGCTTATACATTCTTCTCTACTGCACATGGAACGTTCTCAAGAATCGACCACATACTGAGACACAGAGATAGCCTCAACAGATATAAGAGGGTTGAAATCATAACAACCATATTCTCTGATCACAATGCTTTGAAACTAGAGATTAACTGCAAAAAGAAAGTAGCAAGAACCACAAGTACATGGAGTTTAAGCAACATACTATTGAAGAATAACTGG
Organism: Eidolon dupreanum; assembly: GCA_028627145.1. Lineage (NCBI taxonomy): Eukaryota > Metazoa > Chordata > Mammalia > Chiroptera > Pteropodidae > Eidolon > Eidolon dupreanum. Next base: position 44,349,350 of record CM053505.1, read on the forward strand.
ATCAGAAAAGAAATAAAAAAGAGGGATCGAGAGATACATAGAAACAAATGATAATGATAGTACAACATATCAAAACTTTGGAACATAGCAAGAGCAATCATAAGAGGAAAGTTCATATCATTACAGGCCTACTTCCCAAAACAGGTATGAGATCAAATAAAAAAAACCTAATGTTTTGTCTTTAAAAACTGGAAAAGGAAGAACAAATGAAGCATAAAGTCAGCAGAGGAAAAGAAATAATCAAAATTAGAGCAGAAATAAATGAAACTGAAAATAAACGAACAACAACAACAACAAAAAAAAAAAAACAGTAGAAAAAATAAATGCAACAAAGAGCGCGTTAATAAAATTGACAAATCCCTGGCTAGACTCAGTAAAGAAAGAAGGGAAAGGACACAAATAAACAAAATCAGGTATAAAAGAAGAGAAATTACAACAGACACAACAGAAATACAAAGGATCATATAAGAATACAATGAAAAAGTATATAACACCAAATATAATAATCTAGAAGAAATGGACCAGTACTTGGAAAAATATAAGCTTACTAGACAGAATCAAGAAGAACTGGAAATCTAAATAGACTGATCAGCAGTATGGAAATTGTAACAATAATAAAAAACCTACCAAAATGTAAAAGTCTAGGACCAGATGGCTTCACCAGTGAATTCTAACAAACATTCAAAGATTTAATACTCATTTTCCTCAACCTCTTCCAAAAAAATCAAAGAGGAGACAATCCTTCCCAGCTCATTTTATGAGGACAATACTACCTTGATACTGAATCATGGTAAAGATAACACAAAAAAGAAAACTACAGACCAACATCTCTCATAAACACAGATGCAAAAATCCTAAATAAGATACTAGGAAATCGAATATAGCAATATATTTAAAAGATTATACACCACAACCAAGTTTGCTTTATCCCAGGGGCACAAGGATGGTTCTATATACACAAATCAATTAATGTGATACATCAAATAAACAAATTAAAAAATAAGAATCATATGATCATATCAGTACATGCAGAAAAAGCTTTCAACAGGATACAGCATCGATTTATGATCAAAACACTTCACGAAATCGGTATAGTAGGAAAGTACCTTAACATAATAAAGGCCATCTATAATAAACCCTCAGCCACCATTATACTTAATAGTGAAAAACTAAAAACTTTCCCTCTAAGATCAGGAACAAGACCAGGCTGTCCACTGTCACCACTTTTATTCAATATAACATTGGAGATCCTAGTGAGTGCAATCAGACATGAGAAAGATATAAAAGGCATCCAAATAAGAAACAAAGTCAAACTTTCATTATTTGTGAATGTTATGATTCTCTATATAGAAAACTCTCAAGACTCCAAAAGAACACTACTAGAAACAATGAGCAAATACAGTAAAGTTTCTGGTTACACACTCAACATTCAAAATCCATTGTGTTCCTATACTCTAACAACGAAGTGTCAGAAAAAGGAGTGGAAAAAATAATTCATTTCACAATTGCAAGAAAAAGAATAAAATACCTAGGAATAAATGTAATGAAACATACGAAGGACCTATGTAATGAAAATTACAAGACTACATTAAAAGAAATTGAAGCAGATACAAAGAAATGGAAAGATATTCCGTGTTCTTGGAGTGGGAGAATCAACATAGTTAAAATGACCATATTACCTAAAGCATTATACAGATTTAATGCAATCCCCATCAAAATCCCATTGTCATTTTTTAAAGAAAATGAACAAAAAAATTATCAGATTCATATAGAAACACAAAAGACCCTGAATTGCCAAAGCCATCCTGAGAAAAAAGAACAAGGCTGGAGGCATCACTCTGCTCAACTTCAAATTATATTTCAAAGTGACAGTAATTAAAACGGCATGGTATTGGCAGCAAAACAAACACATGGATCAGTGGAACAGAATTGAGGGTCCAGAAGTAAAACCATACTTATATGGGCAAATAATTTTCAACAAAAACACCAAAAACATACAGTGGAGAAAGGAAAACCTCCTCAATAAATGGTGCTGGGAAAACTGTAAAGCTACCTGCAAAAGAATGAAACTAAACTGTTGTCTATCACCACATACCAAAATTAACTCAAAATGAATTAAGGATCTGAATATAAGACCTGAAACAATAAAATGCTTAGAAGAAAACATAGGAATGAAACTCGAGGACCTTGGACTTAAACAGGATTTTATGAATTTGACCTCAAAAGCAAGGGAAGTAAAATCAAAAATAAATGAATGGGACTACATCAAACTAAAAAGCTTCTGCTCAGCAAAAGAAACTGTCAACAAGATAAAGGGACTACCATCCATATGGGAAAATATATTTGTGAGCAACGCCTCTGCTAAGGGCCTAATATCCAAAATATACAAATAACTCATATGACTCAATAACAAAAACAAACAATTTAATAAAAAAAAAATGGGCAGAGGATCTTAACAGGTACTTCTCCCCAGAGGACATACAAATGGCCAACAAACATTTGAAAAGATGCTCAACATTGCTAGCTATTAGAGAAATGCAAATCAAACCCACAATGAGATACCATCTCACACCGGTTAGAATAGCTGTAATCAACAGGACAAGTAATGATAAATGCTGGAGAGGATGCAGAGAAATAGAAACCCTTATATGCTGCTGGTAGAACTGCAAATTGGTACAGCCACTATGGAAAACAGTATGAAGGTTCCTCAAAAACTAAGAATTGATCTACCATATGATCCAGCAATCTCTCTGCTGTGTATTTACCCCAAAGACTTAAAAAATCATATCCATAAAGATATTTTCACATCAATGTTCATAGCAGTATTATTCACAATGGTCAGGACATGGAAGCAACCAAAGTGTCTTAAGATAGATGATTGGCTGAAGAACCTATGGTACATATATACAATGGAATATTACTCAGCCATAAGAAATGAAATACTGCCATTTGTGACAATATGGATGGACTTGAAATAATCTTGCTAATCGAAATAAGCCAGACAGAAAAAGTTGAAAATCACATGATATCATTTATATGTGGGATATAAACCTAAAAACAACAAAGGAACAGGGCAAATGAACAGAGACTCGTGGACATGGACTATAGACTAGTGGTTACCAGAAGTTGGGGGTGGGGGAGGAGAGGGAAGTAGATGGGGTAAAAGGAGTCAAATATAGGGGGTTAGGTGGAGGGTTAATTGGGTAAAGGGGATCAAATATATGGTAACTGAAGGAAACTGGACTTTTGGTAGTAAACATACAATCGGATATACAGATGTTAAATTATAATGTACACCTGAAAATTATATAATTGTATTAACCAATGTTACCCCAATAAACTTAATTTAAAAAAAAAAAGAAAAAAGAGTCCAAGACTATAAAAATGACTTAAGGAATATATGGGACACCTTAAAAAAATGCCAAAGGTTTTGACAAAGAGAAAATCTTAAAAGCAGAAAGAGAAAAGCAATTACCTACAAGGGAGCTCCCATAAGACTGTCAACCCCTTTCTTCAGAAACGTTGCAGGTCAGAAGGTACTGGAATGAAATATTCAAAACGATGAAAAGTTAGAACCTAAAATCAAGATTACTCTATCCAGGAAAACCATCATTTAGAATCTAAAAACAGATAAAGAGCTTCCCAGACAAGAAAAACTGAAGGAGTTCATCATCACCAAACTAGTATTATAAGAAAAGTTAGAGACTTCTTTAATAAAAAGACAAAAAAGATAAAAAATATGAATAATAGAATGGCAATAACTACATATTTATCAACAATTACTTCAAATATAAATGGATTAAATACTCCAATCAAAAGACAAAGGATGGCTGAATGGATAAAAAAAGAAAACCTTTACATATGTTGCCGAAAAAAGACTCACTTCAGATCAAAATACACACAGACTAAAAGCAAAGGGTTGGAAAAAGTTATTTCATGAAATGGAAACAAACAAAAAAACTTGTGTAGCAATAGTTATACTAGAAAATATTGACTTTAAAACAAAAGCTATAACAAGAGACAAAGAAGGACCCAGTAAGTCCACACCAGGGTATTTATACGAAGAAATCTAGAACTAATTTGAAAAGATATAAGCACCAATATGTTTATTGGAGCATTATTTACAATAGCCAAGATATGGAGGTAACCTAATGTCCATCAATAGATAAATGAATAAAGAAGAAGTGGGACATATATACAATAGAATATTACTAAGCCATGAAAAAGAATGAAATCTTGCCATCTGCAATAACATGGATAGATCTAGAGGGTATTGTGCTGAATAGAATATATCAGTCAAAGACAAATGCCATATGATTTCACTTATATGTAGAATCTAAAAATAAATAAATAAATAAATAAATAAATAAATAAATAAATAAGAAATGAACAAGCAAAACCGAAAAAAACTCATAGATACAGATAACAATATGATGGGTGCTAGATGAGAGAGGGTTTGGGGGGGTGAAGAAGAGGATGGAATTAGGAAGCATAAATTGGTAGTTACAAAGTAGTCATGGGCATGTAAAGTATAGCATAAGGAATATAGTCAGTAATATTGTAATAACTATATATAGTGACAGTTGAATACTAGATATTAAGTGAACACTGTAAATTATATAAATGTCTAATCTCTATGTAGTGCATATAAAATTAATATATTTTAAATCAACTGTAATTGAAAACTATTATAATTTTTAATGTTTTTATTATTATTTATGTCATCAATAGTAAAACTTTGAGAAATCTTATGCATTCTCTAGACTCCATTATCTAAAAATGTTTACTTATAATTCACACCACAGTTTCCTTTTCCTAAACTAAGTTATAGATAAACAAAAGTGTATTTTCACCAGGAACTTGAAAAAAATAATTTATGGAACAAAAGTTGAAATAAATAGACTAATTTGACATATTATTAAGTATATAAAATATCTTATTTAATGATAGAAAACAGTAAATTGAGCCAGTCTTCCCTCAATTTTCCAGTGAAAAGTCTAAAACAATAGTAAACCCACATATTTCCTAAATTCATTAAATGAATTCCAAATAAATCCTATGACTTTTTAATGTTCTCAGTACTTAAATGAAATCAAATCATTAACGATGTGTGAGAGTGGCACATATAACTTTTGAACTGGATTTTGAATTTTTCTTACACATAGAAAAATTTGTTCATGATATTTTCTATTTAGAAAGTACACATTTGATTCGGTAATAATCATATTGTCTACCTAGGATATGTGCAGTATACTTTAAAAAAATATATTACTTCCTTATTAGTAGGCTTCATAGTGAGTTGTGACCATTCTTAATTCTAAGATTTTACTTAAATACACATATGTTCTACATATTGGTTTTTGAAATTTCTAAAACATCAAGATAGTAAACAAAAACAAAAATAAATTGAAATGCTCAAATGTATTTATTTTTAAATCAAAAATGAATATTTTTCATTCCCTAAGTAAAGTTCTAGTATCCAGCACAAAACCTGATCCATATTCATCATTAGATAACTACTAACTTATGAAAGATTTTGGAGACACTGAGTAATGAAAATATCTATTCCAGTGGTTCTCAACTTGAAGTAAACATCAGAATTAACTTTGAATTAAAAAAAAATGTAAAATTTCTGAGAACTCCTCTTCCCATGAAGCAGAATCTCTGGGTGTGTCTTAATCAAGTTTGTATTTAAAAAAAAAACCTGTCTGGAGATTTGAAATCTCAGCTCTGGTTAAGAACCACTATTATATATGGTCTTGAAAAAAGAAAACTTTACAGATATCTGAAATAGTTCAAGCTTGTGCTTTTTGCTTTTCCAAAAGACAATTGATTAATAATCTATTAGTCTGTGTTGAAGTCACATTTATTCGGTAGTGAAGCTAGAATATATTATAGTCTGGGATCCTAGAAATTTAAAAGTTTTCTGCCTGGATCAGTATTTTCATATTCTAGGAAAAATGCTTAGCACCTACATTGATTTTAACTTCCGTCTTACAGTCTGGAGTAGTGTTTTCAAAACTTCTTTTGAGTGAAACTCAATATGTATGTGTATAATTTATATACTACTGTAATAATATACATTATACATCATACATTAACATAGAAATTTTTGAAAGATAAAATAAAACATATAAATCGAAATTCAAATATTGTATTCCCACACTCCAATGGATTACTTTGCACATGGACTTCAATTTGGAGAATACTAGAAAAGGCAATGAAGAAACAGTGATTGAGTTTCTGGTTAATATGGCAGAGTAGGTAAATGCTATGCTTGCTTCCTCCCGTGACCATATCAGAATAACTACAGAATAGCCATCATTTGGGAGTCACCTGAAGTCTAGCTAGAAAGTTTTACAACTGGGGACACAAAGAAGAGGCCATTTCAAGACTGGTAGGAGTGGCAAACATGTAAATTGATCAGTTCCCACACCCGTGTGTGGCAATTGAGAATCAGGAGGAATATCTCGGCTTTAGAGGTCCCCACCAAGGAGCATCATGTCCGAGGCCCACACAGGGATCCACAGCCCAAAGCACCAGTGCTGTGAAGAGGAGCACCCACAATATCTGGCTATGAAAATCAGTGGGGATTTCATCTATTTATGTGAGACAGAGGGCTGCTGGAAATCCAGGTGTCCTCTTAAAGGGCCCATGCACAGACTCACTGACTCACGAGCTCTCACCCTGAGCTTCAGTGAAGGGACAGCAGTTTGAAAGGGGAGTAACTAAATTGTGTGGCTTCAGGGCTAGGGTTAAAAGGACAGCTACACTTGTCCCAGTGTTAAGCCCTTCTCTCAAACAGCCAGCAGGCAGGCACTAGCTTTCCTGTGTTGTGCCATTTCTTCATATAGCCTACAGGTGGGCACTGAATCTGAATCTTCATTAACCTGGTAAACACCACTCACTCCACCCTGATGAGTTCCTGAGACCATGCCCCATTTAACTAATGCAGCACCGGGGACTCTTTCAGCAACAGGCAACTTACCTTGGCCCACACTGCAGTCTTTTTAAAAGCTCTCAAAAGTCCATAGGCCCAGAAATGCAACAACTGGTCTTAGACTGCCCTGTCTGTTTGTTGAGTGGCCCCAGGCTTAACACTGGTGCCAAACTGAATCTGCATTAATCTGGTGAACATCACTCACTCCACCCTGGTAATTCCCTGGCCCTTCACCACACTCAACTCGCTTATCACTAGAGGCTCTTGCAGCAGCTGTGTCTCATGGATAGCTAGCAGGTAGCATCTGGCCTTGGTACCCTGTGCTATTTGTTGAGTGGCCCTGGACCTAGTACTGATGGTAGCCAGACTCATATCACAGTGTGGCCTATTCCACATAACTCCACACAATAGCACTAGCAGCTACCAAATGCAAATAGCTTTATAGCTCTTACAAGGTGGCTCTAGGCCAGTCACAGGCAGTGGCTGATCTTGGCCTGCACCAGAGGTCTTCCCAGTAGGCCCCAGAACCAAAATATATGCTAGCCAGCTTCAGACAGACCACAGCAGAGCACCACCCAATTAGCTCCAAAGGTGGCACACACAAAGGGTAGTCTTGGCAAGCACCAGAGTCCTGATTGAGTGAATCCTGCTCCATAGGGTCAGCCTCCACACAGTAGCTCGTACATTGTGGTAATGGTCAGTCCTCACAACCAGACAGCATAAGGGTTAATTCCTCCACTGATGAGCCAACTATCAAGCCTTACTACTATAGAAGGGTACACACAACCCATACAAAGGACAATTCTGGAGAACTGGCTCAGGTGATCAGGAAGGCTTCACCACTGGGCTTCACAGGAAAACTACTACATAAGACTACCCTACCAAAACTGGGAGACATACCTAATACATAGAAAAGGGAAAAAAGAGAGAGAGAGAGAGACAAAATGAGGAGGCAAAAATTGTCCCAAATGAAAAAAGAAAAACAGAAGGAAACTTCAGAAAAAAGAACTAGATGAAATGGAGGCAAGCAACCAGATACAGAGTTCAAAACACTAGTTATGAGAATGCTCAATGAATTTATGGAAGAATCAATAAACTTAGTGAGAACTTTGACAAAGAGATAGTAAGCATAAAAAAAGACACAGAAACCATAAAAAAAGTCATAAATGAAAAATACAACTGAGATGAAGGATACACTGAAAAGAATCAACAACAGATTAGATGAAGGAGAGGACTAATGCAGTGGTTTGGAAAAAAGTTAAAAGAAAATACCCCATTGGAAGAACAAGAAGAAAAAAATATTAATGAGAACAGTTTAAAGGACTTCTGGGAAACAAACATACCAACATTCACATCATGGCAGTGCCAGAAAGAAAAGAGAGAGCAAGGGATTGAAAACCTATTTGAAGAAATAATGAAGGAAAACTTTTTCATGTCTGATGAAAGAAATAAACATAAAAGTCCAGGAATTCAGAGAGTCTCAAACTAGATGAACCCACAAGAGGCCAACATCAAGACACATTATCATTAAAATGGTGAAGGTTAAAGACAAAGAGGAATCTTAAAAGTAGCAAGAGAAAAGCAATTAGTTACCTACAAGGAAGCTAACTTTGCAGGTCATAAGGAAATGGTACAAAACATTCAAAGTGATGAAAAGCAAGGACCTAAAGCCAGGACTATTCTACCAGGCAAGACTATCATTTAAAATTAAAAGAGAGATAAAGAGCTTCCCAGACAAGAAAAAGCTAAAGGAATTCATCACCACCAAACCAGTATTATGAGAAATGTTAAAGGGACTTTGTAAGAAGAGAAAGAAGGAAAAAACCCATAAATACAAATAATAAAATAGCAATAACTTTGTACCTATCAATAACAACTTTAAATGTAAATGGATTTAATGTTCCAATCAAAAGACCTAGGGTGGCTAAATGGATGAGAAAAAATGACCCATATACATGCTCCCTACAAGAGATCAACTTCAGACTGAAAGACACACAAAGACTGTAAAGGAATGGGAAAAAAAATATTTCATACAAATGGAAATTTAAAAAAAGCTGGGGTAGCAATACTTATATCAGAAAAAAATAAACTTGAAAACAAAGTCTATAATAAGAGACAAAGATATGTTTTATGATGATAAAGAGATTAATGCAACAAGAGGATATAACCCTTGAGAGTATTTTTGTACCCAACAGAGGAGCACCTAAATATATAAAGCCAATACTGACAGACATTAAGAGAGAGATCAACAGTAGTACAGTCATAGTAGGAGACTATAACACCCCATTGACAGCAATGGATGAATTTTCCAGGCAGAAAATCAGCAAGGAAACAGAGGCCTTAAATAATGTATTAAAACCAATGGATTAATATTTTCAGAGCGTTTCACATAAAAGCAGTACAATATACATTCTTCTCAAGTACACATGAAACATTTTCCAGGATAGGTCACACTTAAGAGCACAAAACAAGTCTCAAAAAAATTAAGAATACTAAGATCATATAAAGCATTTTCTCCAACCACAATGGTATGAAACTAAAAATTAATTGCAAGAAGAATATTGAAAAACAGAAACACATGGATGCTAAATAACATGCTACTAAACAATAAATGGGTTAACAATGATATTAAGGAAGAAACCAAAGTTATCTGAGACAAATAAAAATGAAAACACAGTAACTCAAAATCTATGGACTACAGTGAAAGCAGTCCTAAGAGTGAAATTCAATTCATAGCAATACAGTCCTACCTCAAATAAAAAGAAAAATCTCAAATGTACAATTTAACCTTACACCTAAAGGAACTAGAAAAAGAATAAAAAACAAAGCCCAAAGTGAGTAGAAGGAAGAAAATAATAAAGATCAGAGCAGCAGTAAAGTAAACAGAGTCTAAAAAACAATATAAAAAATGAGTGAAACCAAAAACTGGTTCTTTGAAAAGATAAGCGAAATGGATATAACTGTAATCAGACTCATCAAGAAAAAGAGAGGACTCAAAAAATAAAATCAGAAATGAAAGAGAAGTAACTATGACTCCACAGAAATATAAAGGATTATAAGAAAATATTATGAGCAATTATATGCCAATAAATTGGACAATTTAGAAGAAATGGATAAATTTCTAGAAATATACAATCATCCAACAGTGAATCAAGGAGAAACAGAAAATCTGAAAAGACTCATTACTACTAACAAAATCAAATTTGTAATCACAAAACTCCCAACAAACAAAAGTGCTGGACCAGATGGTATCATAGGTGAATTTTACCAAACATTCAAAAAAGAATTAACATCTATCCTCTTTAAACTATTTCAAAAAATTTAAGAGTAAAGAAGGCTTCCAAGCTCTTTTACAAGGCTAGCATTACCTTGATTCCAAAACAAAAGAAATACATTAGAAAACAATAAAATTATAGGCCAATATCCTTGATGAATATAGATGCAAACTCCTCAACCAAATATTAGCAAATGAAATTCAGCATTACATTAAAAAGATCATACATCATGATGAAGTGGGAGTTATTTATGGGATGCAAGTTTGGTTCAGTATCTGCAAATAAGTTATCATGATACACCACACACACACACACACAAAAACAACAAAAGATAAAAATTATATAATCATATCAATAGAAAAAAATTGACAAAATCCAGCATCATTTATGATAAAAACTCTAAGCAAAGTGGGAATAGAGGGAATGTACCTCAAGATAATAAAGGATATATATGACAAAGCTACAACTAACATCATACTCCATGGGGAAAGGGTAAAAGCATTTTCCTTAAGATCAGGAGCAAGACTAAGATGTCCATTTTTACCGTTTTTATTCTATATAGTTTTGGAAGTCTTAGCCACAGGCATTAGACAAGAAAAATAAATAAAAGTGTTCCAAATTGGAAAGGAAGAAGTAAAACTTGTCATTATTTGCAAATGACATGATATAGAGAACTTTAAAGATTTCACCAAAAACTATTAGAATTAATAAATGAATTCAATAAAGAAGCAGGATAAAAGTTAATATTCAGAAATCATTGTATTTTATACACCAATAACAAACTATCAGAAAGAGAAATTAAGAAAACAATCCCATTTACAATGGCAAAAACAACAAAAACATATCTTGGAATAAATTTAACAGAGGAGGTAAAAGCTCTGTACTTGAAAAAATATAAGATATTGAAAAAAGAATAGAGAAGATGCAAATAAATGGAAGCACATACTGTGCTCATGGATAGGAAGAATCAGCATCATTAAAATGTTCACAATACCCAAAGCAATCTATAGATTCAGTGAAATCACTATCAAAATACCAGTGGCATAGGGAATGCAGTTAGCATTAAAATGATGGCAATGTGGAGGGCCAGGGGAGTGAGGGAAAAATTGAGGGGGATTGTTTTATGAACTATATAGATGTCTAACCCATGTTCTGTATACTTGAAACTGATTTAAATAAATAAATTTTTAAAAATACTAATGACATTTTTCACAGAAGTAGAACAAATAATCATAAGATTTATATGGAACCACAATGTCCTTGAATATCCACAGCAATCTTGAGAAAAAACAAAGTTGGAGGTTTTACGTTACCTGATACTATACGACAAGGCTATATTCATCAAAACAACATGGTACTGGCATAAAAACAGACATATAGATCAATAGAACAGAATAGAGAGCCCAGAAATAAACCCATGCCTGCATGGTCAATAATCTATAATGAAGATGACAGAATGGTACAAAAACAGTCTGTTCGATAATTGGTGTTGGGAAAATGGGAAAGATACATGTAAAAATGAAACTAGACCACTTTCTAACACTATATAAAAAATGCACTCAAAATGGATTCAAGACTCGAATATAAAATATAAAACCACAAAACTCCTAGAAGAATACATTGGCAGCAAACTCTCTAACTTTGCTCTTAGTAATATATTTTTTAATATATCTCTTTGGGCAAGGAAAACAAACAAACAAAAAAAGAAACAAATGTCGTTATATCAAACTAAAAAGTTTTTACACAGCAACGGAAATCATCAACAAAATGAAAAGACCACCTACTGAATGAAAGAAGATATTCACCAATGATATATTCAATAAGGGGTTAATATCCAAATTTATAAAGAACTCATACAACTCAACACCAAAAACAAACAAACAAACAAACAATCTGATTAAAAAATGGGCAGAGGACCTGAGTAGACATTTTTCCAAAGTGGACATGAGATAACCAATAGGAACATGAAGGAATGCTCAACATCACTAATCATCAGAGAAATGTAAATTAAAACCACAATGAGATATCACCTCTCTTCTGTGAGAATGGCTATCATCAATAAATCAACAAACAAGTGCTGGCGAGGATTTGAAGAAAAAACGAATCCTCAAGCAGTGTTGGAAGAATCGCAAATTGGTACAGCTACTATAGAAAACAGTGTGGAGGCTCCTTAAAAACTTTGAAATAGAAGTACCTTATGACTCAGCAATTCCACTTCTGAGTATTTATCTGAAGAAATCCAAAACAATAATTCAAAAAGATATATGTATTCCTATATTCACTGCAGTGCTATTTACAATAGCCAAGATATGGAAGCAACCTAAGTGCCCATCAGTGGATGAATGGATAAAGAAGATGTGGTACATATACACAATGGAACATTACTCAGCCATAAAAAAGAACAAAATCTTACCATTTGAGACAACATGGATAGACCTAGAGGATATTATGCTAAGTGAAATAAGTCAGACAGAGAAAGACAAATACCATATGATTGCACTTATATATGGAATCTAAAAAAAATAAACAAAATAAACAAAGAAACAAAATGGAAACAGACTTATAGATACAGAGAACAAACAGATGGTTGCCAGATAGAAGAGGTGTGGGGGACTGGGTGAAAAAAGTGAAGGGATTAAGAAGTAAAAATTGGCAGTTATAAAATAGTCAACGGTAAGGTGGGGAAAATAGAGGCTCTGTTCATCCTTCTGGCGACCAAATCAAAATTATGATGGAAACAAAGAGCAAGCAGCAAGGAAAAATCACCAGAGATCTTGATGAATAAGCTTTATAACTAGGGAGAAATCCAAGAAATCACCCTACAACTGCAGAAGATAGTTGGGGCGAGGATATGGGCTGCCAGGTCTCGAGTAGCTGAGTGAAACGGAGGCTGCAGCACCTGCCACGGCAGACTCCTCTTAAAGGGGTCACAATCACCAGTGGATTTTCGGGGGGACAGACCTGCTCTCTCTGAGCACCAGTGCCAATTTGGCTGTGCGCAGGGGGCACCAGGATTTACAGGCAGACATTGCCAAAAGACATTATCTAGTAAAGGCCGAAGCGAGACTCGCTTTATTCAGAAGTGCTGACTGTATCCATTGTTTCCTATTGAGCCCTCCCTCGTCCCAGGGTGCTGACACAGCGCTGCCATAGCCATGACATCATCAAATTGGATAATAGAGGTCACTCTGTTCAGAAGATTCTCTGAAATCACACTCCCCCAACTCCCGTCCTCATCCAAGCCACATCCAGGGATAACCTGAACAAGTCAGGTGCTCCTTATTGAACAGTGCCTAGACTCACACTGGAGGCAGCTAGCCTTGTTTTCTGGAGTGGTCTTTTGAGGCAACTATAAGTACATCTGTGGATTACTTGCTGAATCTTAATAGGTAGCCCTGGAGGGGCAGAGGCTTGGGCTAAATTTGGCCTGCAGCTGAACCCCTCTCAGGACTGTGCCATGCCACTGGACACTTAGTTCAAAAATCCACACTATTAAGACTGGGAGATTTAAGAGGTTTGTTTAGTATGTAGAAACAGACATGGGAAGGCAGCCAAAATGGGAAGACAAAGAAGCAGAGACCATATGAGATAACAGAACAGAGATCCAGATATAATGGAGTCAAGTAATCTAACAGATGCAGAGTTTAAAACACTGGTTATAAAGATGCTCAATGAAATTTTGGGAAATATAGATAAATTCAGTGAGAACTTCAGCAAAGAGATAAAAAACATAAAAATGGAAATGAAAATTATAAAAGGAACCAGTCTGAAATGAAGAACACATCATTTGAGATGAGAAGTAAATTAAATGGATTAAACAAAGAAATAAACAAAGTGAATAAAGAAGAGGATCAAATGACCTATCTAGAGGATGGGAAAGCCAAGAACACTCAATCAGAATAGCAAGAAAAAAGATGCCAAGACTATAAAAATAATTTAAGGAGCATATGTGACACTATTAAGGATCCAAATATTCATCTGATCAGCATACCCGAAGAAAATCAAGATGTTGAGCAGCTGCTTGAAAAATAATGATGGAAAACTTCCCTAACCTGGTGAAGGAAATGGCCATAAAACTCCAGGAAGCTCAGAGAATCCCAAAAACCAGGAATCTAAAGAGGCCCACACCAAAAGACACATCATAATTAAAATGTCAAAGGTTAAATACAAAGAAAGAATATTAAAAGTAGCAAGAGAAAAACAGATTGTTACCTATAAGGGAACACCAATAAGATTGGCAGCTGATTTCTCAGAAGAAACTATGCAGGTCAGAGGGCTTGGCACAAAATAGTCAACGTGATGAAGACCCAAGATCTACCAAGAATACTTTATCCAGCAAAGCTATCATTTAGAGTTGAAGGACAGATAAAGAGCTTCCCAGACAAAAATAAGCTAAAGGAATTTATCACCACTGAGCCAGCATTACAGAAAATGTTGGAGGAACTTCTATAAGAAGAAAAAACATGTATCAAAAACAGGAATAAAGAGTGGTAACAACTACATTCTTATCAATAAATACCTTAAATGGAAAAGAATTAAGTGCTCCACATGGTACCCTGAAAAACCCCGATCCCGTCTGATCTCAGAAGCTAAGCAGGGTCTGGCCTAGTTAGTACTTGAATGGGAGACCACCTCGGAAGACCAGGTGATGTAGGTGTAAAAAATAAAAACAAATAAGGAATTGTAAGCTGACAAGGTCCTTGCAATCTGTGAGGTCAAACAAGTGTTGCCTAGCCTAAAAAAAAAAACAAAAAACAAAAAAAAGAATTAAGTGCTCCAACCAAAAGATAGAGTGGCTGAAAAGATAAGAAAACAAGCCTTTAAGAGACTCACTTCATATCAAAAGACACACAGAGACTAAAAGGAAGGAGATGGAAAAAGATATTGCTTTGATGGACCTAGATGGTATTTAAATCAGACAGAGAAAGATAAACATATAATTTCACTTATATGCAGAATCTAAGGAATAAAAAGAACAAACTAATCAAAAACAGACTCACAAATATAGTGGACAATTTGGTGATGGACAGAGGGGAGAGGGGTTTGGGAGGCTGGTAGAAATGGGTGAAAGGTTAAAGAAGTACAAGTTAGTAGCTGATGGATGGTCACAAGGATGGGGAGCACAGCATAGAGAATGCAGTTAGCATTAAGAAGTTGGCTAGGAGGAGGGTCAGGGGAGGGAGGGAGCAACTGGGGGAATTGTTTTATGAACTATATAGATGTCTAACCAATGTACTGTATACTTGAACTAATTAAAATAAATAAATTAAAAAAATAGTTAAGTGGAAGTAAAGTACAGCACAAAGAATATAGTCAATAATATTGTAATAACAAGTGGGTATTGATTGATCTTACTGGGGGGATCACTCGTTAAGTTATATAAATGTATAACCACTATGCTGTACACCCCAAACTAATGTAATATTGAATGTCAACTGTAGTTGAAAAAAAATAAAATTAAAATTAAAAAAAGATTTGTGAATAATAAATAGTTGTTGTTTAAGCCATTCATTCCATGACATTTTGTTATATCTGCCCAAATAGATAAAGACAACACCCATTAAAATAACTAAACAGCAAACAAACAAACAAAAAACAAAACATGACAATACCAAGTGTTAGAATGTGCAGCAATTGGATCTCTTACATTGCTAATTGTTATGCAACCTTTCATAGACACTTTGGAAAACAGTTTGACTATGTCCTATAAAGTTATACATCCACTTATCAAATAACCTAGCATCTTACTCCAAGGAAATTAAAATAAATGTTCGTACCATAACTTGTATGTGAATGTTTAGAGCAACTTTAATCTTAATTTCCAAAAACTGGAAACCATCAAAATGTCCTTCAACTAAAGAATAAGTAAACAAATTGTGGTGCATCCATCAATGGGAATATTATTCAGCAATTAAAGTGAAGGAACTTCTGGTACCTACATTAACATTGATGAATTGTAAATACTACATTATTTCAACTGAAAAAAGCCAGCCTCAAAAAGCTTCATACTTTATTATTCCATTTGTGTAACATCTTTGAAAAGGCAAAATACAGGGGCAGAAAACCGATTAGTTGTTACCAGGGGGTGGAGATAAAGGGAGGGGTTTTGTACAAAGGGTCAGAAGTTTTGGGTGAGTGATGGAAATTTTCTGTGGTTGTGGTTACCTAACTATATGTTCATTAACACTTACAGAAGTACACCCCCAAAATGCTGCTTTATTATATAAAAAGTATTTGTCAACAAATCTGACATGAAAAAAGGGCACCAAACAGGCCAAAAGAAAGGAAATTAAAAAAAATAAATAAGAGAAAGGCAATACACACACATAAATACACAAAATATGAATAGCAGTGGAGGATAATGTTAAGAGGGTTGAAGATTTTGTTGGGACATACAAAGAGCAGATTTTGCAAAAGGATATTTTGGGGCCCAAGCAGAGTATTTAAAGGACAGTAAACCTTTGTTACCAAACTAGCCTTGTTACCTTGGTTATGGGTGTGGGTGTTTACGTGCTGATTGTATAAGAACACCTCTAATCCTTTTTAGCAATAGCTTGTTATGTCACCTCATTTTCCCTCCCACTAACATACTGAGTCATTGTTTTTCCAGAGTATCTGTACAGCACAAGCAACATATTCCGTGCAGTTGTGCAGAGCATCCTAAAGTGAGAGGCCTGGAGGGATCGTTCTGATACACTATACCCTAGGGTCAACTGCTCCACCTAAATAAATTTTGATGGATATGTTTTTAAATTGTGGCCACAGTAGAGCTTAAATTGCTTTATTAAACAGCAGAGAAATAATAACCCTTTCTTAAATGTATTTTAATCACATTCCATTAACATACAAGAAAATTAAAAATCATTATTTGAGTACACTTAAATTAATTTTCTTTGGAATCTGTGAAATATATATGGTTAAGAATGTATATTTGGGAAGAACAATATCTTTAAAATGTAACATTCTTATTTGATATCACAGAAATAAATATGCAGTATGTATAGATTTAATAAATACTGATGTTGGAAATATTTTCTTAAGGTAAAAGGTAATGCTGCTTCTTTCATACTGCCTTTTAGTTTCGTATCACCCTTTGGCTTGTACTACTGATTCTGGTTATCATGTTAGCACATTTTCACATTCACAAAGTTAAGATAGAAGTATTCAGAAAAAGCAACACTTTAAACTTCTTTGAAGAGACAAGATAGCCATAATACCAGTTTGTTTACAAATACCCCTCCCAACCAGGTGGCTACATGTCATTTCTAATTATCCCATTTCTTAATCTTAATTATACCTATTTTTTTTGGAAGGCAAATTAGTAGTGGAAGGGTTGGAATTATTTATTAATACATTTTTTACAAAAATAATCTATTTATCCTGCCTATGCCCCAAAATGATTTGAGGAGCCACATTGTTTATATTCACTGAAGCAAAGAAATGAGAATGAAATAAATGACTCAGATTAATAGAAGTTAAATTCTCTGCAGATGCCACCAATCCTCTTTGCTTGCAATACCTCAAATGTGCAATAATAGGCTGGTTGCCTTCATAATACTCCATCTTCTTCAACTTTCCTTCCATCCTTTCCCAATCCCCTCCTGCTTCTGCCTTCCCACTTCCTTCTCTCCTCATCCTATGTTCAGGCTCCCACAGCCCATTTGCACTCTCTCAACCCCCTTATTCCTTTCTTGTTCTCAAAGATCCCACTTTTTCTCTCCCTTTGCACTCTCTCTTTACTACCTCATTTGCTTCTCACCAGGCCCAGCCCTCTGACACCTTCTCACTCATTCCTTTATGTCTTCCTCAATCTCCTGCCTTCCAGCTTTTATTATCTTAGGCCCTCATCTGCTTTGGGGAACACTTATCTATTATTACCCTAATATTACTCTGATTACCACCTATTAGCTACCATTATGCCTTCTGAACACTTCGATCTGCTTTATAGTGTCTTTTTATTATCTGAAACTAAACTTATTACAAAGTGGTCATCTTACTGGGTATATTAAACTCCAGTTACTCACCTCTCATAGCATATGGCCTATCATGCTTTTGACTGAGTCACCATTCTGACATAAACAGTGGTAATTATATGTTATGATTGCTATTCTCCTTACAATAGATTATAATATAAATATGGGATATTAGAATAGCTGAGTACATTTAATAAGTGGATAAGGGATGTTAGAACATATTTTATGATACTCTAATTTCTAATTTTATTAATGTGGTAGAAATAATATTCCCTTACTGACCAACAAGAATGCTTTTAATATAAAAAATTTGAAAAAATGTGTCACATCTCCCGAAAAGAGTCTTGATTCCAATAAAGAAGTGACTCATACAATATCTAGTTGCATATGGAAATCTTTCAATTCTACTCATGTTCTATGATAATGATTTATATTTCCTGGATAGGATAGCATTGTGAAATCTGAATACATTTCTTCTTTAGTCATTAGGGTGAAGAATTGGTGGTAGCTATGAAAAGAATAGAGATCATCAATAATTTATGCAAAAGGAATAAGAACTTGGGCACAGAGGACTGAGAATTTTGGAGAGAGAAAATATTCTGTATGGTATTATAACGATAAACACATGTTTATATATATATTTTCCAAACCTATATAATGTACAACACCAAAAGTGAACTCTAAGGTAAACTTTGGAGTTTGGGTGATTATTATGTGTCAATGTATGTTCATTCTTACTACAAAAACTGTACCATTCTGGTGAGTGATGTTGATATTGGGGAGAGCTATGCTTGTGTGTGGTGGGGGCGGGTACTACGAGAAATCTCTGTCCTCCCTCTCGATTTTGTTGTAAACCTAAAACTGCTCTAAAGAAATAAAGTCTTAATAAAAAAGAAAAGAATTTGAGGCAACACTCTTTTCAAACTCCTTGAAATGTAGAAGTTATTATAAAATCTCAAGTAAATTACTTTTCTTTGCAATATTGAGCTTCAGTAACCTGAAAAAGTCAGTACAGTACATGTAGTCAGTAAAAACATTAATCCTGCCATCAGCAAATAATCAGTTACCATCAAACTATTGGTCCACATAATGGCCCACCCATGGCTACCATCTGCTATGGGCAAAGGGCACTCTAGGTCCATTTACCACCTATAATATGCTTTTATTCCTAGCATGCTGTGGCTGTCTCCTACTAGTAAGAGATTTCAGGAAGATGTTATTTTGGCAAACTCTACATGAATAACTAGATAGGTAAATAGAGACTTTAGAATTTATTTAGTCCTTGCATCCATTTTAACTCCTCAAATAATGGTATTTATCAGCCTAATTTTCTTACTCTGATATGACTATTCATCTACTCAGATGCAAATTAATGTTATTCATTCCTTTATTTCTTCTGCTTTACAGAAAGAGAACAATACACTATTGATTTTAATTTGATTAGAACCAGCACTCAAACCTTTATCAGAGACACAAGGCTCTGCTTTAATTAGATCATCTTCATCTAGCATAGAAGCTAACAAGCTTGTGATTTCAAAAGCGTATTACCTTATTTTTCTACACATACTTCTAAAAATTATCCGCATTTTGATTTACATGCCTAATGGATAAAGGCAGATCCATTGTATATGGTATGTCCCATTTATTTGAATAAAGATCCTGATTTAGAACTATTCATTCATCATGATAAGTAATACAATCTTTTTTCAGAGATAAAAATCAAGCTGCCAGAAAATATTTAATCAACCTGACCTTATAACCATTACAGAAATGAACTGTGTATCATAACTGACACATATTTTGGCAGGTCTCTTTTTTTCAATCACTGGGAAAAGAACTTGTTTATAACAAACATTTATGATTGTTTCCAAGAACTAAATAAATAAAATAAATAAGAATAAATTTATAGAAAAAAATCGTGTACTTATGAGTAAGATATCATAATATAAAACTTGTTTTACATTGCTAGTACTTTTTCCCATTGAGCTTGTGTTGTCAGTATCATGGTCAAATGCAGTGTCGCAAGGAAGCTAGAATTATTCCAAAGGACAAATCAGAGAACAACTATTCCCAGGTCCTCCAACTTCCTTCCAGTCCCTACCAAGAAACTCCAGAATATTTTATTTTCCTAAAACAGATTTAGGGGATAAGGGAGGTGGGATCTCCTAGACAAAGAAGGCGCAGACTTGTCACCAAAGGCTTGGAATCTTTAAAGCCAGAATAGTTCACTGTGTGCATAGTGTGTCAAGGAAAGGCCTTTAACCACCCTGTTGCCAGAAATACTGGCTACAAACTTCTGTAAGCACAACTATTCCATTTGGGAAATCCCCACATTGTAACATTTGGTCCAGAATCAGCTGCTTTTTCTGCAAAAACTTCAGTCAAAGATATCTCTGCTAATCATCCCCCGCCCATCCTTTTAGTTTCACTTCCTTCCCATTTCCACAGATAGAACCTTATTGCCATAGAAGATTTCTTTATTGTTTGTTCCCTCCAGACCTAATCTCTATCAGACCTAATCTCACTAGAGCCTACCACTTTGAATTATTCATTTATGTTATCCTTTTTCTTGACCCAGCCAGGGACCAACTCCATAGGGAAAATTCTAGCCCTCATCCTGGGCGAAAGTTTGTTCATCTACAGTTATTTTGTGTAGAAATAGAAATTAGCTGCCAGCTGCCTTGTATTGGCCACATGGTTTATGAGATTTTCCTTTCATAGTGTCTTAAGTGTGTGTAAGCAGGAGAATCCATGAGTTTCATTTAAATTCCTCTCTGCTCACCTGAGCCTTGCCAGCATAAATGATACTCATTAGCTCCTACTGGGTGGTGCTGTGCTAGTCTGACAGTTGTAAATTTTATTAAAGCTGTGTCACCACAGCACTGTTCTTGGCAATGATATTTAAAAATATTTAGTATTAACGTACCTCACAGGGTTAGTGTGAAGCTCAAGTATATTAATACACACAAAAGGTTTATAAAGAAAAAAGTATTATAGAAATACCAGGATTATTATGCCATTGAATTAGTTTTCTGTTCAATGGATAATTTTTCAAATTGACCTTCATAACCATTTTGAATATCCGACTTTGTAGCTGGAGATTTAATAATGTGTAGTGTAGTATAAAATCTGCAACATTTCTCTTTTCTATCTTGGTGTAGTGAAGTCATAAATCTATTCCCTATTCATATCATTATTAGGAGAGATAAAAGTTGTCCTTAATGGGGACTATATTACTACTTGACTCTCTTTTCTAAAGTATATATAAAATATGGAAAATAAGTATATAATATATAAAATATATGTATATATAAAGAGAATCAATCTATGCCTGATACTTTGCATAATATTATTCACCAAATTATATATTCATTTATTCTTCTATCAATCCAACAAATATTTCCTAAGCATCTACAGGCACTCTACTAGGGAGCAGCAATAGTAAAATGAACAAAACACAGCAGCTCACATCAATAAACAGTCTAGTAAATGTCATGTGATATCTTCGACGGGAAGCTGGAACAAAAACAGAAAATTAGAAAAAAAACAAAGGGATTTGAATAAAATATGGACTTTAGTTAGTAATTATATATCATTATAAGTTGTGACAAATATACCTATTAATGTAAAATGTTAACAGTAGAGGAAATTGGTGTAGGGTATATGGGAATTCCATCTTATTGTCACAACTTTAATGTAAATCTAAAACTGTTTTTTAATTAAAATTTTAGTACAGAAGAAACAGTCTAGTGGGGGAATACTGGAGAAGGAATAAATAAAAGCATATCTGTAATAAATTTTATAATCCAAATAGGTATAAAGAGATTTAAGAGTACAAAAAAAGGGCACAATATTCAGTGTTGTGGCAATTACTGGGTGGGCTGAATGAAAGATATGTTTGATGTTTCCAAGAGATAAGTCTTAAAGGAAAATGAGAATTTGCTTGACATGGTTTGTATATGTCCTGAAGATGGGTGGAGGAAGAGCAGGGAGAGAGGAAGATTAGTGGAGATAAATATAGTGTAGGCAAAGGAAAAAGAATATGCAAAAGTCCTGAGGCATGAGAAAGCATGTTGCTTTGAGGAAACCAATTATAGTTTCTTTGTGTTGGAGCAAAAGGTGAGTTTGTGTGTATATGTGTGTGTACATTTACATGCATGGTGCATAATGTTTCTGAAAAGTATGGATTTACGATGCTGTCACTTCTATTCATGTCCATCGAATTTACTTTAGCAATTTGACCACTTTCAGTAGATCACCTATTCTACCCTTTCTCTGTATTTTTCCATCCACATACAATTATCCAGGTAGTTAAATGATAGAAATTAACAATATTTAGCACTCAATAAAGATAAATTGTTTTCTTAAGGGTGAATGGTCATTTCCAAGAACACAACAAATGAAAGGTTAGTTTGAAGTTGGACTGACTTTTTAAAGATTCCAGAGGACTGCAGATTACAGATTTCATCAAGGAAAATTTTACTATTAATTTTTATGCTAGAGTGCTTATACCAAACATTTAATAAGATAATCCATTCCAGATTCTGCCAGAAAAACTATAAAATATCCTTGATCATTATTATATTTCATCCTAACTTTTCTCCTAATATACCCTTTATGTTACCTTATAATTTTCTGACCCTTCCTGCTCTTCTATGATGATTCCTCTTTCTCTGAGCATTTCTCAAATATATTTTTTTCCTTTCATCCCTCCCATCCCATCAACTATCTATTTCTATAGCTTCAATCATCTTATTATACAGTGATAACTCCTAAATCAATATCTTCAATCAGATCACTCTCTTGGGCTCTAAATACAATCTCTGAATGGCTGCTAGACATCTTTATATGAAATTCTTCAGTCATCTCAAATTCAATGTGTTATAAATCAAATTCATTAATTCTCCCCATCATAAAAATTTTACTATTTTTTATACTGTAGCTCTGTTAATGGCATAATTTTGCATGCGGTTGTGCTAGAAACATTGTAGCTATCTTTAACTCTTTAACTCCTCTATCTTTCTCATTTCTTACATTCAGTTGGCAAGTTTCGATAATTTCGTGCAAATGAGACCATCCTTTCTCCTTTCTTGAAAATATTAACTGAACCTTCCTTGTATCTAAAATAAAATCCAACTCCTTTCAATGGTTTATAAGGAATTGTGTATCTCTCCAGCCTACTAAATTCTACGCACATTGACCCTTTTCCACTTTTTTCTTTACACCTCGGATTTTGCTTAGCTAGTTTCCACTCATCCATGGGTGCCCAATCTAACTGCCCTTTTCCTTTCCTTTCTTTTCCTTTCCTTTCCTTTCTTTTCCTTTCCTTTCCTTTCCTTTCCTTTCCTTTCCTTTCCTTTCCTTTCCTTTGGAAAACTTTTTTTCTGATTCCACCCCTTTCCACTGGATTTGAATCTCCTGCCAAGCACTTTCTAGGCATTCTGTTTATTTTACTTTTGTATCATTTATTAATAATAATTTTTTACTAATATCTATTGAGAACTTAATATGAGACAAGTGATATTTGTCTATATATAATAGATGAGGAGGCTTCAAAAGGTTGAGTAACTTGTCCTAGGTTGCACAACTAACAAGTAATAGGACCCGAGTTTAAATCCCAGTAATCCCCTTGATGTTCTAAACCACCATATTATACTGCATCCATATTATCTGGGACAGAACATATCTGTCTTGTTCAATGCTGTATCTTCAACAGCTAAGTTGGTTCCTGACACATAGATGGTGCTCAATAAATATTTGTGAAAAATTAATGCAGGTATGAATGAAACTCTTAGATCTGTCCTCTTCTCTCCATTCCTCCTTTCACTGGTTCCAGTTCAGTCACTCATCACTTCTCATGTGGACTGTTATAAGAGCCTCCAAAGTAGTCTCCTTAACTTACTTTCTGGACCTATGCTGGGAGTCTAGCTTATAAGGTCTCTGGGATTTTTTTCTTTTCATCTTTCTGACATACATCTTTCCCTTACAGATGTGTTATAGAGGAGACTAAGATATTTTCTGACCTTCAGAAGTTCACAGTCTAACATTGGAGACAGACTCATATGTCAGTAATAGTAATAGAAAGTGAATTGTATACTGTCAGTATAGAAAAGGAAATATTTTTCTTACTAGAATATGAGAAAATCAAAGAAAGCTATTTAGAATTTAAGGTTTAAGTTGGTCTTTAAAGGAAAGATATCATGATCTTCTTAACACATATATCTGATGATGTCATCTCCTGGCTTAAAAATTTTCTATAACTACCCATGATTAAATCTAAACTCATTAGTATATGCTGATACATAACCAATCCGGGACCATCTTGTACTCATTTCTGTAATTTGGTAATCCTCCCTAATTGAACTTGTCTTTAACAGATCTTGCCTTGTTTCTTTTTACTTGCTTCAGCCTTGTTGAAGTTGTTTGGATTCCAATCTTATCACACTTCCCAATCTCCTACATTTACAACAGAATTATATGGACTTATATGAGTTTCTTAGAGAAAGTCTCAATCATGACACACCTGTTTAGTAGATCCAAACACAGTCATAGCACTGAGACATTCAACATTTCCCACTCCTCTGACTCCTTGTCACAGCCTAATAAAATGGAAAGCTTTGTTTCTAGATGCTCTTACCTCATTCTCAGGTCTCTGCCAATGTTTGAAGAATGGAAAGCAACAGGGCAGGCTTAAATTGGAGTTGGCCCTACAGCCAGACACTCTTTGATGTGTTTTAGAACTCATTGTGCCTCAAAGTGGATACTGCCTATAAGTGTGTTCCCCCTGGAGTACAGCCTGAAAAAAAATATGTAACTTGGGGTGGAACATTGGTGGAGCTGGGAAATGTCAATTCAATACATGGGGAGAGTGAGGGGAAAGAGTGGAGAAAGAAGTTCCCAAAATAGTAGATCTTACTTCAATCCCTGCTCTCTGGACATACAGAGTTTTATGATGGTTGTAATAATAATACCAATAATAATCATAATCATAATAATAGTAATAAAATAATGTAACTCTTTAGGTCAACTCTTTCTCTTGCACAAAATGAAGAGAATGCAGAAGAAAGGTTGAATGAGGCCCTACTCCTACAAAGCCTAGGTTTCACATACCCCTTAGACACTGAAGGAGAAAATAGGCTGTTATTCCCCCTTTCCTCTATTTTCTCCTGGGATTTTCACTTAATCTACCTCACTTAAATTCCTGGCATTCCCATCTCAGAATTATCTCTGTTCCTGGGCAGTTCCTGGTATAAATATACCCTTCCACCTCAGCCCAGACCTTCTGGGCCACCAGCTAATTGGCCATGTTCCTTCTATCAATAATTAGATTGTCCCTAATTATACAGCATTTATATGCTACAAATATCAACATGAGTAATTAACTTGGATGGTGAACCTGATTGACGGCATCAACTATGCCATTAACATTCAAAATATATTGTTATAATAAATGAGTACATTGCTGTGTAAACGGAAATTTGTGGTGAAGCAAAGTAGATTATACAAAAGTATTAAGAGTTTGGGGAGATTAAAACACTTACCAATTGAAAAGATACTTGGCACTTAGTTTCCCTGGTATAGATGCAGGTAAAGTTAATTTGCAATTTTAAGCACTTGGATTTACATTGAACAGAGGACAGCTGGAGTTTGACACTGAAATTTTATTTTATTTATTTATCATTTGTACCCCACTAACTTCTAAAAAAGATTCAAGTCAGCTGACATTGAATTGAAGATATGCTATCATCAATTATTATGAAAGTATTTCATTCGAATATTCTATATATTTGAATGAAAAAAAAAAGATTCCATATATATGAACCATTCTTATTTTTACTTAAATACCCCTGAACAACTAGGTTAAAAAAGTTTTATCCTTTTAAAAGAAACATTTTGTAGTGATGAGAGTTGTACAGTGTATTGCTGAAAAGGGCAGACTTTATTCTAAGAAATAGATAGGTGACAGAATATTTTCTCTATCAAACTGTGTCCCTATCTCTTTCCTTTTAAATTCTCTTCAATAATGTAATGTGATAGAAGAGATAGAGTTGGTCCTATTAGAGGTAAATATTATGATGTATCTGTTATTGTCTTTTTCTTTCTCATTCTTCAAAGGCACCCTTTGAAACACTGTTTCACAGCTTTTAGAATCAATTATGAGTATCATCAAATTCTTGAGTGTTAGTGACTACAAACTGAATAGTTGTCTATAAGTGTTGTAGCTGATATGAATAAAAACAATGAAAATAGCATCCAGTTTTGTAGGCAAAAGTGTGTAGGTTTGAAGAGGAAGAAAATGTAAAAAAAAAAAAAAAAAAAAAAGGAAAAAATCTAGGCTAGGCAATGAGTTAGATTAAATCCTCAAAATTCTACAGAGTAGATAATATCATCCCCATTTTGCAAGTAAGAAAACTGAAGTTTAGCGAGGTTAAGTGCCCACAGCTAATTAGTGGCATAACTCACATTGGAATTGAAATCTGAGTCCAAATGCTGTCTTTTCCACTACTCATCACTCTAGCAAGGGGAGAACATAATGAAGAATGAGGCACAAAAACAGAACCTAATTTCCAACAGAGTGTCTAATCGTTCCTTTCCACACTATTATTCTTTGAACAAACAATAAAACAAAATAGTACAGCTTGTCTATTCAGTTCCAAAATATAATTTAAGAGTTAAGCTACTTCTGAATAAATTATGTTTATAAAAATCGGTGCAGATTTTTGCTTTCCTGGATTCAGGAAATAATACAAATGAATTCTAAGAATTAAGCCTTAGAACTATTATTTCTAAGCATTAAATACCATTAGTATTCCAAGACCCCAAAATTAACCTGTGCGTTTATAATCTAATAATTTATACTGCCGTATAAACTCTCTGGAATCTATTCCAAAAATCAAATTAGATAAAAAACTTGTCAGGGTATATTATAAATGATTAAAAATGAGCTGACATTGCTGTAGCATTAATATTCTAGTATCAATGCACAATCAACCAAAGGTCTTTATTGGCTATGTGCATTAGCTGATGGCTTATATAGATTTGGTGAATAACTAGAAGATTTTACAACAAAACATTCATGTAATAATATTCAAATATTTTAATCTTTAACAATTTTCTGGAAGCATAGATATATTCAACCTTGAAAACAACAATTATGTAGTCCTACTGCTCCCTCTAGCTACCACCTTATTTATTTTTCCTTTCTTGGTCAGACTTCTCAAATTGCCTACATAAGCTTTTCCCTCTTTCTGTGTAAACTCTCCTTATATTTACCACTTCAACTTTTACTTATGTTCCACTTCACTAGAACAGCCACTTTCTCAAAGTTCGCCAACCATCTCTTTGTTAAGAAATCCACATTCTCTCTTCACAGCATGATGTTGCCCATCACCTCCACCTTGAAACTCTTTCTTCCTTTGACCTCCATGTCTATCTTGATTCTTTCCCTTTCTGCCCACATATTCATCCTTTCTTTACTTTACTGGTTATTCTTCCTTCTACGTCTTTCTGTGGACTTAGTTTTTAATACCCCTGCTCCTGTTTCACTCTTTACTTTAGAAATTTCATTCATTTTTATGGTTTCTATTACATCTGTGTTAATGACAGCTAAAGCTAGATCGTTAGGCAATATCTACTTCTTACTGAAAATGTTTACAAGGCTGTTATTGATTACTACAGATTTCTCAATTCCAAAAATAACTCATTATATTTTTTTTCATAAATGTCTTTTTCCTTTCTCTTTCTCAATTGTAACATTCTTCCAACTGTGATTCATCACTTTCCTTTACACATTTTATCAGATCAGTCGTGAAGTCCTATCAAATTCATACCTTCCCATTGTCCTTATGTCTTTAAGTCAATTGGATGCACCTGCCCAATCAAGAGCTAATACAACATACAAGGCCACCACCAGCACTTTGTATTGTATCTCCAGAATCCCATTAAGTCTAAATCCCATGCTTTGGCTACTTATTTTGTTATCCTAATTCATTGCATATTACTGTTTTTCTCTGCCAAGTCCCTCCCACTAAAATCTTAGTGTTAAGGATTTAGTATTTTAGATTTAACCTTTATTCTCTTCTAAGACACAATTTCTATTTTTGGTCCTTCTGTTAAGACTATATGACACACCCAGTGGCCCTGCCATACAATAAAATGTTATTAATGTTTTGACATATTTC
Organism: Eidolon dupreanum; assembly: GCA_028627145.1. Taxonomy (NCBI): domain Eukaryota; kingdom Metazoa; phylum Chordata; class Mammalia; order Chiroptera; family Pteropodidae; genus Eidolon; species Eidolon dupreanum. Next base: position 44,377,719 of record CM053505.1, read on the forward strand.
AAGAACCCAGCAACTACATAATTCCACTGCCTGCCTGCTTTCTTGGTCTACAAATTCCTTAGAAACACAAGCAGGGGAAAGGTAGAATTGTCAAAACACTATTACTGTCTAAACTGCTCTATCCAGCCCAGAGCCCATTATCTATCACTTCAATTATCATCTTGCCAATTTACTGATCTTTCTTATTCATTGTCCTTATGTAGCATCCACATGATAAATGCCAAAAGATGCACAATCCAAATGTTCACCTCTCTGACTCTACTATACTGAACTCCTGAATATTTTGGAGAAACTTACAAATTGGGTAATGCACATTCTTGGTCTCTTACCTCAACTTGCTTTCAATGCCACACATTAATCCTCTTATCTCTCCTCCTTTTAGCAGCTATTTCAAACCTTTTTTACTTTCCTAACATCAATACCTCTCTGCCCCATAGTCTTTTCAGATAATCTCACCTCCTGCTATGTGGAGAAATTAGAAGCTATCACATGAAAACTTCTCAATTTTTTTTACCATGCTACCTATAAACATATTTGCTTGGTGGCACTCAGTCTCTCCTCTTTCCTTTCTGTTACAATGGAAGAGGTGACTCACCTCTGGTGTAAGGCCAGTACTTCCACTTAGCATATGTTTTTGATCTCATTGCTTTCTGATGTCTCAGTATTGCCACTCCATCAAATTATAATCTCTCTCTCTCTCTCTTCTCTATCTTTAATCTTTCCTTCCTTATTAATTCTCCCCAGCAACACTGAAATAGCTTGTCTCTATTAAAAAATATAGTTCCTTTTAATCAGATGTTTCCCTCTAATTATTGCAATATTACTGCTTCTACATAATAGCCAAGTATCTTTAAAGATGTGTTTACACTCACTGGTTCAATGTCCACACATCTTATACATCCTTCAACTTACTATTATCTTTTTTCCACTACACTGCTCCATTAGAATTGTCATAGTCTATAATAACCAATTTATTGTTAAATCCAATGGTTACATTGACCTCTCACTTTTACTGTAATGCCTCTTATCCTTTTGGTTTCTAAGACACTATCTCGCTTTTCCTCCTATCTGTGTAGCTACTGCTTTGTTTTCTTTTCTTTCTTTTTTTTTTTTTTTTGGTGGGAGGGGGGCGGGAGGACTCTACTTCCCTTGAAAGGCTTTTAAATATTGGTGTTCTACCCTCAGTCCTTGACTTTTCTCTTTTACATTTTCTTCACTATGTGATCTTTTTCTTATATGCTAATATGTCACAGATTTCTTCTTCAGTACATATCTCCCTTCTAAACTATTAGATACCTCCACTTGAACTTTCTTCAGACTACTGCAATTCAACATAACTAAAACTGAATTTATCAACCTCCATCTTCAAACCCAAAATGTTAGAACTGTCCATCCCCAATTGTTTCTATTCTTGGTAAATAGCCTTACCAACTACCTTGTTGTCCTAATCCAGAAACCTAGATGTCAACTTTGGCTCCTCCTTCTTTACTGAACTTCTCACTATTTCCTAGACATGGTCAGCCCTGTCACAACTCTGTGCTTTTGTAAATAGTGTTTCCTGTGTCTCTCAATGCTCTAAATTCTTCCTCTTTACCTAGGACATTTCCTACTTATCTCACCCAGATCGACACTTGCATATTTGATGTTAACCACCCCTCCAAAACTTCACTTGTCTGAGCTTCCATAACTGCCTACTCGTAACTTTGTTGTGATAATTACCTCATATTGTTTAATTCACTTCTCTGTGTTCCTCATACTTAAAAACGTTTATTGAATACGTTTTATAAATCAGAAGAATGAAAAAGGCAGACAGAAGGAAAAACTAGAGAAAAATATAAAAGAGATTTTGGTAGAAAAATATAGACATGTCCAATCTATAGAAAATAGAGATAGCTTCTTCATTTCTCAATATTAACACTTTTTAATCACTTTCATCTTATTATTAAAAAGTGTTTATTTTAGAATTATCAGAAAATACAGAGAAAATTTTAAAAGAAAATAATATCCTACAATGTTATCATTATTCCTTTTTGATTATTTTAAAATGTCTTTACAAAAAGTTATAAAAATATTATTATATTATCCCGTATTCTTCTCTTTTCCAGACAGAATAGCCTTAATCGTGTGAGAGGCTCCCTCCATCTTGTTGATTATTCAGGCACATTTTTAGTAGAGTCCCTTCAGTTTTTGCAAGTCTTAAAACAAATGGAATACTATTTCCAAAAGAAAATAAACTAAAGACCCATTTATTAGTAATAAAAGAGATATCCAGCTTAGAGGATGAAAACATGCATTTTAACAAAACATGAGAATTGCTTTTGTCTTTTCTAATCTTCTATTCAGGACCACACAAAGGCAATGTATTTTTTTTATTTTCTTATTAGTTCATTCCTGAAAATGAAGGTGTTCAGGGATTAAAAAACACTAATGAATCTTATGATATAAAATTTCTAGCTCTTTATCGATGCCACTCTTCTTCACAGCCAGATTCCATGTGAAAGTAACATTTTAAAGATTAACAGTAAGAGATTTCTGCAAGCTGATTGATTTCCTAATGACTCATTTTACTGAATTTAAGCTGATATTTTTTTGCTCAACTTTCATAGCCACCTACACCATAGAGACAAAAGAGTTTTTCATTAGTTCACAAACTCTCTTACATGTAGCTTTTCACAAAGAAAGCTGTTAACCAATCCAAAAATTGTTGACAAAATTGTTTCCAATTAATTGATATTACACTACACTCTTTTCAAGACTTTGCTCCTCAGCTCTACTCAATGTCCACAGAAAAAAGACAATGTCTTAGCCTCCTGTAAGCCAGGCTGGTACATATCTTTCTTCTTTATGTGTGAACATGAAAAAAAGGACCAGAAAGGTAGAAGAGGTGACCTGTGGTTATTAAATGTATTCTTTCCCTACCATGACCATCATCTTCTCAACAAAGGCTGAAAAAAAAAATGCTATAGCAGAGGACAGTGCATTAGACCAGGCTAGCATGTTCACCTAAGCTATAAAAGATGGAGAGGAACTTTTTTGGCCTTGTATTTATGTATTCTTTCTCTACCTCTTCTCTTCTAGCAATGCCCATACAATGCCTAGGCCTCCATTGTCCTTCTATTGTCCCCTCAACTTCCCAAGTTCCCTATACAAATCTGTTTGGCTAGAGTCTACACCTATGCTTTGTTTTTTTTGTTTTTGTTTTTGTTTTTGTTTTTGTTTTTTTTTACTAGCAACCCTCACCTATATTGTGTTTTTTCCTCTCAAGGAGGCAATTGAAAATGATCTGAGAAAATAACTCATGATAAGATATTAATAGATGTTAAAAGCCTAATAAGTTTATGCTCTGACTTCTGACGTAGCAAATTAGGAGTGTGCTTAAAGCATTCTACATCTTAACCCCAAAGTGTGACACTTTCAGAGACTATGGAAGACATTTGAGAGATCTTCTCCTCCAGTACCCTTTAAATTATCCCACAGATGCCAACCAGAATCCCTTGAGCTTATAGCAGCCACACACTTAATTTTTTTTCTTTTTTTTAATTCTTACCTATTCTTACTCTATGCCCTATCAGATATAATCAGGGAAAGCAAAGGACCTCTAAAGTTTATCAAATGTGCCTGGGGCCATATATTTTCTTTCTTCCCCTCCTTAATATTGTAATTCACCTTGTCTGGCAAGTGCTTAAGTGCCTAGACAAAAAGGCCTGTGTTCTTAATTATGTATATGTACTCAAGAGGATTCTGCAGTAAGCTTTATATGTGCGTGTGTGTGTGTGTGTGTATACATACATACATACATACATACATACATATAAACTGAAAGTATAAGTAAACCAGTAAAAGGATCATGTTGGTTAGCACTTAGGGACACTCTGAGTTAGGTGCGCTTTTTAATCTCACACTCTTGGAAATACCCAATTAGTGTTGTGTATTGCAAGGAAAGGCCAAATGGGGATATGACTACCCAGGCCTCTGCAGAGCTCCTTGAGGGATCCATTCCCCGCTACACTAATCAAATCATTAGGCTACATCCTGTGACTTATACGTATGCTAGAAATGGCATTTTTAAAAAGTTGAGTCTATGGCCATGCCACCCTGATTTTGGAAGCTCAGCAGGGTCGGGCCTGGTTAGTACTTGGATAGGAGACCACCTAGAAATACCAAGTGTTGTAGGTATTAAAAAAAAAGTTGATAACATGGATAAATCCTAAACCATTTGAGAGCTGCTCATATGCTCAATTGAAAGCACTAAATTGTATGTTTAATTATTTCTCATAAACACAGTTCTGAAAGCTTTTTTTTTTCATTTCAAGTGAAGAAAATCCATTTTCTCCATGATGTTACTAATTCAAATGGTGATTGAAAAAAGTTTTTTCTTTATTTTTATTTTTTATTACCTCACCTCAGAATTTTCTAGTTTAAGCTCTGGTTTATATAACACCCATTATAGAAATTCTAAAATAAAAAGTCATACAAATCATCCAGATGCTGATTTTAAAGGGAAAATATTTGGTAACATTAAGCACAACAATTTTTCCTTAGTGATGAGTTAAATGAGTTATTTTATAGGCTGTTGCCCATTGCTTTTAAAATTACTTCTCTTTTTATACTTTGCCATGAATAACTATTAGCTCTCCATCTCTCTTTTTTTCTCTTGGTCTCTTTTCTTTCTCATACTCACACCTACACATTCATTCAGTCTACATTGTCAGAGACTAAATGACCATTCTCTGCAGCTGCTCTAACGAATGCCACTTATTTTTCTTTGAGTCTTTGAAGTCTGTTAGAGGTACTAGAACCCTTCCTGCCCATCTGCTTAATTACTGACCAAGCACTGCATCAAATATTGCAATAAATAATCACACGGAAGAAGCAGAAGGTATCTATTCTCTTGGGAGAGGATAAACAAATAGGTAGATGATAAAACGCATTTCCTTTGGCTTTTAGTTAATATTCATTCTTAAGTGGGCTGCTTCTTAAAAGCCTACCATGGGTTTTTACCTGAGATCTGTAGTAGAGTTTGAAGCAGCATTTCTCAGAATCCAGAAAAAGGAATGATGTTATCACTGCAGCAAAAATAAAAATGCTAATGCACACATGAGTAATATTTTTCTCCACTGAACAGTATATACTAAGACTATTTGGAATCATTTACTGATGCATGTACTAATTTAAATCCAAATATTCTTTAAAATTAATAACCTATTCAACATTCCTGGGGAAGATTATGGTCATGTTATTGTGTCCCTTTAAGGAATATTCCCCCAATTTTTTCAGATCTCTTAGATTTGCAACAAAAATTAGAAATCTGGTATAAGTTCTGATTTTACAATATACAAATTGCCTGGATCAAACTTTCATCTCAATAAACTCAGTGCTTACACAAACATGTATTCCAAGAGTTTCTCTATTCAGGTAATGAATGAGAATCAAAGTTTTTTTTTAGTTGGCTTTGGGTATCCAGATTGGCAGAGGTGGCTGTGATTTAAGAAGGAATAGTTGTTTTGGGGGTTAGATGTAATGTTTAATCACTTTGTAGATTTTATTAATTGTTTCCATGACTGTAGTCTTTAGGTTGACTTAAAGGGTGGACTCAACTGAGAAGAAGAGAGGCACCAGAAAAAATACTAGAGTGAAAATAGGGGTACCTGGTTCACTCACAACCCCTATCTCCTTCCTCCTTTCCTCTACTTGCAGAAAACAGAAGAAAATCACTTAACTGTACTTTACCTGATACTTTACACTCTATAAACTGAATCCGCACACTGCCACTGCGCTGCCATTTCACCCCTCTAGCTTTATCTTTTCAAATTACGAATGGAGTCTACCCTCTAGAGATGCGAGAAAAATCAAATGGCTCATACTCATGAAGCAGCAATAACAAAAGGATCTTAGGATAAAGTAGTCTACAAACCAGAATCTCTTGTTTCTGAATGTGCCTAAAGCATAGTTTACTCTGTAACTAAATATGAAAGCACAGAGAAAGAAAAAAAAAAGCACTTTATTATTCATCACTTAAGGCAGTCATAAAAAGGTACACATTTTCATTAAGAGTGGGTTGAATCATTAGAAAACCTGAGCTACTTAATCCATATTCAGTGTTTGCTCTGCTCTGCTCTGCTAAGTGAATTCTGTGGGGGTGGGTAGATTGCCATTAAATAAGATTCCAATAGAGAGTTTATTTTTCTTGTGAGCCTGAATCAAGAGCTCAGAACTTCAGAGGTAATTTTGTTCAGCTTTTAAGCAGTATGAAGTTTTAGGTTAAGTCCAAAGATTCCAGAAGCCTTAAAAATCCATCCTACCTAACAATAATTTCGAAGTTGTTAATTCCTCTTCCCCTGTTCACTTTCCTCTGAAATGTATTGCCCCATAATATGCCAGATACCATTGCTTTCTACTCACCCTATTCTCTGTCCATTTTTCATATCTCCTGCCCACTATTTGATTTTCAATTTTAATATCTTCTCATTCAAAGAAATGAGTGTAAATTTCCTTTAAAATCTAGTCTGTAGACATGGAATTCTGACAACTTTGAAATGCTTAATTTCCTTTTTTCTCTTTTTGAATAATCATTTTTTCCTTCTCCATTCTTACAAAAAAAATGGGGAAGAAGGGTAGATAAGAAGGAAGCATCAACAGTTTATTTCCTTCCTTTTATTTTTTTTTATAAATATGTGATTTTTTTTTTTTAGAAATCTTTAACTCTCCTGACAATAAATGCCTAGCTCTCTTTCCTCTATAGACCATCATTCTCTTATTTGTTCTTAGAAGCATTATTATTTATGTTTACACTTTTTACAACAATCTTTTTATTCCCTTATTAAGTCCTTTCCACTCTTAGAATCATCCTATCATTTTAATTTATTTTATTATCTGTAATTTTAAGCTTTGATGGTTTACTACTGAGGAGTTTCATGAATTCTTGCTAACATACTCAACCTAAGCAATCTCATTTGGTTGAAATGAGAACTAATTTTTAAAGAGAAATCAAAGACAATTTTTAAAAATACTTTTTAATTTTTTCTCAAGATAAATTTTGGCAGGACTCCTGGTTTGAAAGAGAATGATAAAGGTTCCTAAAGATATTATCTTGGTCATTTGAGAGGATATTATACTATCTACCTTGAATCATCAATCACAATCTTATGTGGAGAAGAAGAGCAGCTGAGGTAGAACAGAATAAGTTAGTGTGTCCTTTTTTATTCTCTTATGGCTTTTCCTTCTGCTTTTCATTTTTAGTGTGGTTTTTAGTCATTAATAATACTAGAGCTAATAATCCTCTCAAAATATGACATTTTATAGTCCAATTGACCTAGGTTAGCTATCCCCAACAACTAAATGGTGATCCACTAGTGGACCTCAAATCATTACCTGGGTGGTCTCCAAGTCATGTAGATCATGAGTTAAAAAGTTGACATGTAGATTGGTTTCCCTAACCACATGTTCCTCAGTAAGGCTTACAGACAGGCCCAGTGGAGGAGGGAGGTTGCATGCAACAATCTGGTTCCTTTAACTTAGCAACTCTACTCCCCTTCATGCCTACAACAATCACAAAACTTTAGTTAATTACAAGTGGTTCCTCATCGATAAATGGTTGCCATTTTATTTCTTTTAAAATAATTTGACAATACAAAATAAAAAAAATACAATTAATATTTTGAAAGCTCATTTGTGGAGGTCTTAATTACTGTGACTAAAATAAGAAGAGACAAACCAAAAGCAAAGGTTATTGCTTTCACCAGAAGTCTCATATCAGGGTAATGGAATGGATCGTTACTACTCAGTGGTTAGACACTATAAAAGATTTAAAGAGCCACTAAGACAATAGTTTCTGAGGGGTTTGAAAATTACTGAATGATTGGTTGAAATATAAGTCAATCAATCACTAAGTCACATTTCCCAGGACTCGCATTAAATAAATAGACAAGATGAATGGAATTATGCTATTCTTATTAAGTTACTGGACTGGAAACTGACAAAACAAAGGATAGATCAGCAAATGCTCCCCATGGCCCCCTCATATCCCTCCTTTGTATCCTCATTCAGAAAAGGAAAGTACATAAAATGAACAAAATATTTCAGATTGGCAGAAGGCCATTGTGGAAGAAAACATGCAAACTACAAGTAAAATCAATGCCATTAAACAAGAAATTACAGAAGAATGGGGATATAATCAAACTGTAAATGAAGAGTTCCCTGTAGCTGATGAATCAGAAGATGAAACTATTGCTTGGAATGATGAAAGTGTACAAAAAAAAGAGAAAATGGTGCTTGTGAATGAAATAATTTATTTTTGACAAAATAGAAAACTATCTTAATGTTATCATGAACTTATTTAAAAATAGTTAAGTTCCATTGGACAAAATTCTAGCAGTGCTCTCCTCCAAAAGGTACATATCATACATTTGTAGAAAATTAAAAGAATTCCAAAGAAAGCACAGTGAATTTATTTTAAACTCTATTTCTTCCCTGCTAAAGTATTTATTTAAAGATTATGACTCTAAAGAGAAAATAACCTTGAGTAATTTTTTGATAGAAATTGGGATTTTATACAAACTCCAGCCTCAAAGAGCAGAAACTGAGCTGGGCAGCAGGGGAAGACAAGTTACATGTTTAGAAAAGTATTCACATGATAAGTCCAATAAGGATTTCCAGAAGAACCAAAATAAAAGCTATCCTGATTACAACTGCTCCTAGTTGAATATTAGGAGGATGGGCACTAGACTACAAGATTTTGGAATTTTAATCAAGCATTTGGAAAACACCAAAATATCATAGCACTGAAACAACATGTTTTTTTTTTAATGGTAACTTATTTAACAGATAATGAGTCAAATGTTACTCACTAGACTATCTGGACAAAAGTTTGCTATTCGAACCCATTAGCCAGTTGAAAGTACTGGGCTTTGAACTGCTACCAAATTTTTAAAACAAGATGCTCATGCCAATACCCAAAGCAATTGCAAAATATTTCTTGGTAATATTGTAAAAACAGAACCAGACAGCACTGCTTTAAATTCTACCATGTGGACCATTTATTATCTACTAAATAACTCTAGAGAAGACTCACTTGAATTGTGGCAAAAATAACATTATGAACTGTGAATAAGACTGATTTTAAAGTAGCCAAAATAGGCACTTGCCTATCTGGCATGATTTAAGAGATATTTGTAAAGACATATGCTGCATACTGCCTCCTTAACTAATGGTTGGAATTCCATCTTTAGAGATTCATTAATTTAAGGGGTTCAAAGCTAGCGGATTTTGGAACATCCCTCATTTCCAAATTAAAATGTAATTATTTTTGAAGAAGGCAAAGGGCTGATCTTTTTGTAATTATCAGTTATTAACACCATAGTACTTTATTAGCTATATTTGCAAATATGACCACTAGATGAGAGAACAACACTTTATGGTGGAAAGGGCCCATAGGACAAAACTGTAGCAAGAGAAGAGATTAAAGAGGAAGAAAATTTTGCCTACTTTATATTTTATTGAGCCAAAAGTTGGTCCTGTCTACAGACTTAGTTAATAGATGAAGTAAAATTCCTGTAATGGCAGAAAAAAGGTAGAATTAAGAACATAGGTATAGGGATTAGCATTGTAAATAAATTAAGGACATTTATTTCACAGATAGAAAAGAATGTGTAAATGATAGAGAGTGAAAAGATAAATACTTGAGGTGGAGAGAAGAAAAAGTGCTCATTTATACAAACATGTATTTAGCAATGTCAGTTTAAGGACTGCTGAGAGGGAAAATGGTTAGGGTGAGGTTGAAATTTAGGAATTAAGGATACTAGTATTCATTTGGAAACATAATAGAGGTTTATAAAAAATCTCATCTTCTGGTGACACTTGACTGCCCTGTTATAGGAATGAACAAAACAGAAGGATCGGCCTCTTAATGACAAAATATTATATGTCTTATCTGAAAGCTGCAATTAAACCATAGATTTTTCACATGGAGACAGAGAATGTTGAAAATTTAAATTGCTCCCAAATGGTCTAACCTGAAGTAAATCTTTTTATAGCAAGTATGATTATCTATGTAAGAGTGTCAGAAAAATGACTGCCTCTACATCACTAAAACAAAAAGCGAAAGATGGTGTTCCTTGATTATAACAATCTAATAGTAAAATCAGCCTTGAAAACTGATTTTCACTGTTCTGAGTTATATAGATTTAATCAAAGTTTAATATGTAAAACTATATGGAATTACCTTAAGGCTAAAAACACATAGTTTGCTTAGTGACTCTGAAGAGTTTGGTGATTTAGGATAGTAATGGTCATTAAAAATAACACTCACATTAAATTCTTTGGAAATTGATGAAAAATGAAATACTATACATTCTTAGGAAAACTGAAAGATGCTTGTTTTCAAAAGATAAAGGATTGAAGCACACATTTAACTTAGAAATATGTACAGCAATTCTTAAGTTATATTTGGCCAAAATAAGAGTAATGGTCCCAAGATTCATCAGTAAATTAAGAGAAACATAGGATTGATTTAAACCAAGAGGCAAGACCTTATCACATTTGATTCACCAGCAATTAGCTCTCAAACAAAGATGATAAAATAATTCTATGGCTGTTTCTTATCACCATAAGATGCACTGAGAAAGAGCTATAACAACAAACCAATAAAGTTTGGCCAAGACAAATAATGCCAATTAAACAAATGCTCTAACGTAGTGAAATATTCAGATGTAGCTATTATGCTTACTATCAAAACTTTATATAGTATTTCATAGTTTACAAAGCCTTTCACAAATATCATCTCTGTAAGTCATCACAACCACTCAGTTAAGGTTGGTTTTCTATATACTAAGTAGCTTGTCCAAGGTCATAGCAACAGAGCCAGTACATGCAACCTGACCTTCAGTTTCCAGGTCTTTTTCACTCTGTTTTTTCACTGTTGTCTCTCAACAGATACATTTTTTAAAAACTTACAGATGGAGACAGAAATTTCCAGACATCAGTTCCTGATTGCATATCATGTCCCAATGACAATCTACAAGGTGGTATTTATAGACACTATTTCAGGTTTTCAAAATATTTCTAGTCTAAAAGCAAATCCCTGTAAGAATATTGGACAACTGATTTCATGAAAAATTTACATCATATTAGCAACACCGAAGATCATCTCTTAGAAGATGACTTCTTCCCAGGTGCTTGTATCTGGGCCCAGGTAAAGATAAATTCTTCCAATTTCATCATTAATAATTCAAGAGTACCAGGGATGCCAATAACAATTCTCTGCATTTTTATTAAAATTATTGGGGTAACATTAGTAAATAAAATTAAATAGGTTTCAAGTGTACAATTCAATAATATGTCATATGTATATTGCATTGTATGTTCACCACCCCAAATTTAAATTTCCTTCTGCCACCAAATATTTGAATCCTCTTACCCTTATCTACCTCCTCCCACCTCCTCTTCCCTCTGGTAACCACTAATCCACTGTCCATATCCATGAGTCTGTGTTTGTCATGTTTGTTACTTTTAGTTTTATAGCTTACATATGAGTGAAATCATATGGTTCTCAACTTCTGTCTGACTTATTCTGGTTAGTCTGATAATCTCGAGATCCATCCATGTTATTGCAAATGGTAGTATTTCATCTTTTTATGGCTAAGTAATATTTCATTGTATAATTGTACCACTTCTTCTTTATCCAATTATTTATCAAAGGGCACTTTGGTTGTTTCCATATCTTGATCACTGTGAACAATGCTGCTATGAACATCAGGGTGCATATATCTTTGCAGCTAAATTTTTTCAAGTGTTTTGTATATATACTCAGAAAAAGGATTGCTGGGTCAAATGGTAATTTAGTTTTTTCAGGAACCTCCACACTGATTTCCATAGTGGCTGTACCAATTTACATTCCCACCAGCAGTGTATGAGGGTTTCTTTTTTTCTCACAACCCCTCCAACACTTGTTTTTATTTGTCCTGTTGATGATAGCCATTCTAACAGGTGTGAGATGGTATCTCATTGTGGTTTTGAATTCTCCCTTTTATTAATTTGTGACCTTGGATGAGTGACTTAACATATGTAAGCTTCACTCCTATAAACTGGAATGGGGACTGTAGTGAGGATGAATGACTAGTTTATATGAAAATACATTACATGTAATATGCCATTATTATAAAATTAATTCTTAATTGATTAATTATTTCATTAATTTTATAAAATTAATTATTAGTCTGTGGATTGGAGAAGAGTTATCCCCTTGACCATAAACAGGAGGTATGAGGGGTAGAACTATGCCACTCACTCTCCTTGTAAACATAATGGCAATGAATATAGTTGATCTTAAAATAACATGAAGTATTGGATGCCTATACAAGGATCTCTACTATTAAGAACCCATGCAGTCTACGGCCATGCTACCCTGAACAAGCTCAATCCCATCTGATCTCAAAAGCTAAGCAGGGTTGAGCCTGGTTAGTACTTGGATGGGAGACCACCTAGGAAGACCAGGTGCTGTAGGCATAAAAAAATAATAAAAAAATAAGGGATTGTAAGCTGACAAGGTCCTTGCAATCTGTGAGGTCGACCAA